>JARQOD010000114.1:126422-174935 GCA_033576555.1 Oophaga sylvatica
AGATGGTGGTCATTCTCTGAAAAACGGGAAGATCGGAAAAAAATCCTAGGATAGGGTCCATGGTCTCTTGGGCACAGGCAATGCGATCAACAACCACAAAGCGAGAGCAAGGCTTGGAGCGAGGCAAGTCCCGCAGGACTGCACAAATTCCCTGACATCGCGAGACAAGGTAGACCACCAAAAGGACCGACTAATCAGTCTCTGGTACCAAAAATTCCGGGATGCCCGCCAATGCGGAACAATGAATCTCAGACTCACACTTTTTTTCCATTGGTCCGGAGCAAACAATTTTCCAACAGGGCAGCGCTCGGGCCTATCCTCCTGACACCCCTCCAGAGCAAGTCTCAATTGGGCGAGATTGGCGGAAAGAATACACCCTCCTTCAAAATAAACAGAGGGATCAGATAGTCAGGAGGTCGAAAGGGAAAAACTCCTCGAGAGGGCATCCGCCTTAACATTCTTAGTGCCAGGAAGAAAGAAACCAAAAAATTAAAGTGTGAAAAACAAGGCCCACCTGGCCTGTCTAGGATTGAGTCGCTTGGCAGATTCCAGATAACCAGATTCTTTTGGTCCGTAAGGACCACCAACCTGATGTTTGGCTCCCTCCAGCCAATGTCTCCACTCTTCAAAAGCCCATTTCATGGCCAAAAAACTCCCGATTACCCACGTCTTTAATTACGTTCAGTAGGAGAAAATTTTGAGAGAAAAAGGCACAAAGGTTACTTTTAGAGGTCTCTGGATCTTTTTGGGACAAACGGCACCTGCCCCCAATTTCAGAGGCATCAACCCCCACCTGAAAGGGCAAGAAAAACTTTCAGGCTGCCGTAGAACAGGAGCAGAAGTGAATCTCTGCTTAAGTTCCTGAAACGCAGAGGACTGCCTCAGGAGGCCAATTCACCACATCAGAACCTTTCTGGTCAAATCATTTAATGGTTTAACAATAACCGGAAATTACCAATAAATTACGATAAAAATTGGCAAACCCAAAATCTCTGAAGAGCCTTTAATGAAGTAGGTTGGACCCAATCACAGATGGCCTGAACCTTGGGACCGGGTCCATTTCAATAACAGATGGGGACAAAATGAATCCCAGAAATGAGATTTCTGTACGCCCAAAAAGACACTTTGATCCCTTCACATACAAGGCATTCTCTCTCAAAATCTGGAATACAGTTCGAACATGTTTCACATGAGAGTCCCAGTCATTAGAAAAAATCAAGATATCATCCAAATAAACAATCAGAAACTTGTCCACAAAATCCCTGAAAATGTCATTCATGAAGGACTGGAAGACGGAAGGAGCATTAGTGAGCCCAAAGGGCATCACAAGGTACTCAAAATGCCCTTCAGGGGTGTTAAATGCCGTCTTCCATTCATCCCCGTGCTTAATGCGAATAAGGTTATACGCCCCCCTGAGGTCAAGCTTGGTAAACCAAGTAGCGTTTTTCACCCTGGAAAACAGGTCAGAAATCAAGGGTAACGGGTATTGATATTTCACAGTAATATTGTTCAAGAGACGATAATCAATACACGGCCTTAATGAACCATCTTTTTTGGCCACAAAGAAAAAACCGGCACCTAAGGGTGAAGAGGATGGTCTGATATGACCCTTCTCCAATGATTCCTTGATATAAGACCGCATAGCGTCATGTTCAGGTACAGACAAGTTAAAAAGGCGACCTTTAGGGAATTTACTACCTGGCACTAATTCAATAGCGCAGTCATAGCTCCTATGGGGAGGTAAGGATGCAGATTTACTTTCGCTAAACACATCAGAAAAATCCAACAAAAAGTCAGGAACATCCTCAGCCTGGGGGGAGGCAGAAAAAACAGGAGTGTTGGTATTAACACATTGGCAGCCCCAACTGGTTACAGACACAGATTTCCAATCCAAAACAGGATTATGAGACTGTAACCAAGGGAAACCCAGCACGATAATGTCATGCAGATTATATAGAACCAAAAATTTGCAGCACTCCTGGTGATCAGGTTCAACCCTCATTATCACCTGAGTAGAGAACTGAGGTTTATTCTCAGCCAAAGGGGTAGAATCGATCCCCAGTAAAGGAATAGACTTCTGTAGGGGTATCAAGGGAAACCCACAACGTTTAGCAAAATCATAATCCATCAGGTTAATAGCTGCTCCAGAATCAACGAAAGCCTGAGCAGAAAATGAGGACAGAGAGCATATCAGAGTGACAGTTAATAAAAACTTAGTCTGAACACTACCCAAGACAACTGAGCGTGCAAAATGTCTTCCCCGCTTAGGGCAGACTGAAATAGCATGAGAGGCATCACCACAGTAGAAACATAACCCATTGCGCTTTCGAAAATCATGACGCTGTGCCCCAGACACCACTCCATCACACTGCATGGGCTCAGCAGCTGGCTCACAAGGCAACACCACTCCACGCATACTTCTCCGCTCACGCAAACGTCTGTCAACCTGAATCGCTAATGACATAGAATCATTGAGACCAGAGGGGACAGGGAATCCCACCATAACATCCTTTACATTATCCGACAGACCCTTCCGGAAAAGGGCCGCCAAAGCGTCGTCATTCCATTTGGTCAGGACTGCCCACCTACGGAATCTCTGACAGTATAACTCAGCGTCATCAAGCCCCTGATTTAATGCCAACAAGGCTTTTTCAGCTTGATCAGTGACATTAGGCTCATCGTACAATAACCCCAAAGCCTGAAAAAATGCATCAACATCACTCAAAACAGGATCCCCAGGTATCAGGGAAAAAGCCCAATCCTGAGGATCGCCGCGCAGGAGAGAGATGATAATTTGAACCTGCTGCGCTGCGTTTCCTGAGGACTTAGATTTTAAGGCAAGAAACAATTTACAATTATTTTTGAAATTCTGAAACTTAGCTCGATCCCCTAAAAACAAATCTGGCATGGGGATCCTAGGTTCCACAACAGGCAACCTAGCAAGATATGCAGCAATACTCTGAACCTCAGTGGCAAGCTGATCCACACGGCCAGACAACTGTGCAAACTCCATTGGGAGAAAAGATCCTCCCAGCACCCAGAGATACAGAGGGAAAAAAAAAAAAAATGCAACAAACAGAAAAATATCTCTGACAACTTTTCTTCCTTCAAAATATTTTTTCCCTTCTGTGAGTACCATACAATTTTTATGGCCGGTGATACTGTTATGTTACAGTAGCTGAGGAGTGCAGGTAAAAAAGGAAATACACCAGAGCAGTTGGAATCTATGAGATTGCAGTACCCTGACTAACCACCACAACTAGAGGCAGCCGTGGAGCGTTCCTACGTTGGTCCTAGACGCCTCGTCACAGCCTGAGAAACTAACTACACCTAAAGATAGAAATAGGAAAGCTATCTGCCCCGGAGCAGAACCCCAAAGATAATAGAAAGCCCCCAAACATGTAATGGCGGTTAGACAAGAGGAAATACTGACACAGAAAGAAAATAGTATGAGCAAACGCTGGGGCCCAAACTATCTAAATAGAAAAGGACAGGAAGGGTACTTACTGCAATCTCAGAAAACCCTGAAAAAACACCAACTCTACTAATTTCAAAATCACCTGAGATCACACGACCTCTACCACCTAAATTAGTTCTCTGGTGTAAAAAAAATCAAAACAGCAGCCACTGAAAAAAAACTGGAAAAAGCAAAAGTACAAAACACAGTGGCTGGACTAAACTGAGAGGGCAAAAGCCCCCGGAGGGGACCCAGAAGGCCCCCACAGAAGTGCAGGACAAAATGCAAAAATATAGCAAAAACACAAAATAAGAAATTGTCTTATCTGATAGCAGGAGATGCAGACACGACACAGCAGGCTACAAGGGAAACTGGAAAGAAGGATTCAGACCAGAACAATTGATCACTGGCAACCCTGATGGGAAAATGACTCCCTTATATAAGACCAATCAGTAACACCTGATTCCCAGTCCTCACAATCCTCACTAGTACCGCTTGTAACCACCAGAGGGAGCCTCTGCTCAGAACTCATCTCAAACCCATTCACAACACTCATCCAACCTTTATCTACCCCAATTCCTCAAGATGGCTGGACCATTAGTGTAAACAAGCCCCTGTTCTTTGTGGCACCCCCACCACATTGTAGATTTTAAGCTCTTACGGGCAGAGTCGTCAATATCTTTGCATTATCCATTTACTTTGTTATGACTGTTGTATATGAACTGTTGAATTGTAAAGCGCTGAGGAATATGTTGGCACTATATAAGTAAAGATTATTATAATATTATTATGAGCAAATATCACACAGATGGATTACAGCGGTGGAAACTCTGGATTCTTTCAACTTTGGACAGGTGAGAGATATTGTTGTATTTTATTTTTGTTTGTTTACAGGGGACAATAGCTTCAGGGGATTAGGTGTTAAGGGCTTGTACCCATTACCGTGAAAAAAAGTTCTGATTTCTGTCCAGAAAAGTAGGACTAGTGCCATGCGATTTTCATGCGAGTACAATCTGATTTTTCACACTTAGCATCCGATTGACACCCGAATGCCATGTGATTGCTATTCGATTGCAATATGATTTTAATATGAGCTTTAACACAGAATAATTCTCTGTCATTTACATATATTTTCCAAAGAAATATTCTTCAATACACACATATATATATATATATTGTGGTAAACCAAAGGGGATCTTGCTGGATGGGAGATATATTTCTTCTAGCAAACTGAAGTTTGCTCTAGGTTTTCCATGATCGCAAGGACCTGTGATGAGGTCATAGTCACGTGATCAGGTCAGCTGATGTCTACCTCACCTGAGGGTGTGGACTAGGCCTATAAAATAAGGAGCTGTTGTAGTTGGTGGGTGTGGAAGGAAGGAGTTTGGCTGAAGTCAGCCTGGAAGATTGTTTTCGTGACAGTGTGTCAGTGCACACCAGGAAGCGAGTACCAGACCACCCGGGAATGGCACCTGGCGGTCTCTGCTGACATTCCACCGCTTAGTTAAGCCTGTCCCAAGCAAGGGTGAGTCTGGGACCAGTGGTTCTCCAAACTGGAGTGATTTATGTTCTGTTTTTGATTTTGTTATCTGGACTTTTGTTGAACTTATCATTAAAACCACTGAACTTTGAACTGAACGCCTGTGTGTTTGCCTCATTACTGCGGCCCGGCCCCTGCCTTCCAGAGCGGATCCCTACAATTGGTGGCGTTAATGCGGGCATACGCAGTGAGGTCAGGCTGTTTTTTTTGTGGATGTTTTTTTTTTCCTGCATGACAGTAAATGTCCTGGGTGAAAAAAGTAACGCAAAACCCAGTGGAGAACTGTCCGGAGATGGAGAACACATTAAAAATGCTGGTGGAGGCCATGCGACAGCAGCAACAGACTACACAACAGCAGCAGCAGCAGGCTATACAGCAGCAACAACAGGCTATGCAGCAGCAGCAGGCTATACAGCAGCAGGCTATGGAGCAGCAACAGCAGGCTATGCAACAGCAGCAGGCTATGCAACAGCAGCAGGCTATACAGCAGCAGGCTATGGAGCGGCAACAGGAAACCAACCGTCTACTGATGCAGCACATCACAGCGACGCAGACAGCAGGAGCTGCCCCAGGACGTCAGGATGTCCGGAAAGCGGTACACACAGCGATTAAAAAAATGGAAAAGTCAGATGATGTCGAGGTGTACCTGGAGATGTTTGAAGGCGTGGCTGAGAGGGAGAGTCTACCCCGGGACCAGTGGGCAGAAATCGTGGCTCCGTTTTTGGCTCCAGGACCCGCGAAAGCCTATAGGGACCTAGCCCCCGAGCAACAGAAAGACTATGAGATCGTCAAGGGTGAGATACTTGCACGTCTTGGGGTAAATGTTTTGGTCCGGGCCCAGCGGGTACACCAGTGGAAGTTTTCCCCTTCCGAGCCAGCTCGGTCCCAGTACTATGATTTGATACACCTGGTAGATAAATGGTTGCAGCCGGAGGTGTTGTCACCCAGCGCTATGCAGGATAGGATAGTAACTGATAAATTCTGGAGGACTTTGCCCCACACCCTGCAAACCTGGATTGGTCAGGCAGCCCCTACTGATGGTCTCCAAATGGTAGACCTCATTGAAAGATATGGGGCTACCAAAGAGATACAGGGAGAGACTACCCGGAAGGTAATGAGTAAATTTCCCAAACTTTCACCCGCCGTTCGGCGAGCAGAGACTCGGAAGGCCGCCCAGGACACGTCTGGGGACGAAAGAGGTCCCATAATCTGTTGGCGGTGCCAAGAACCAGGACATGTGAGAGCTGATTGCCCCCACCTGACTGAGCCCATGGACACCAACTATGGATACTATCAGTCTCACTATGCCGAACACATGTGTGCAGTGGGCAAACCAGAGGGACCCAGTATGAACCATTTGTGTAAAGTGGAGGTGGAGGGTAACCCTGCTGTGGCTCTTCTGGACTCAGGGAGTCTTGTGACCCTGATACGAGCCAGCCACGTCCAAATCAGCGAGTATACTGGTCGGAAAATGGGTGTGTTGTGTATACATAGGGACTTAAAACATTATCCTACCGCCCTGGTAATGATAAACACGCCAGCGGAGAGGGAGGTGCCACGAGGTGGGGGTGGTGGTTAATTTGCATTATGACGTAATAATGGGGAGAGATTTTCCGTTATTTTCTGTGCTTTGGCCTGTAATTACCCCTCCCACAGAACAGTCGTCGGCACCAGTGGCAACCAGGTTGCATTCTCCGGAAAGGGGGCATGAACCTGGTGGCCCAGAGGAAGATGTACTGGCGGTAGGAGTACCTTTGCCTTCGGTGGAGGAGGAAAACCCCTCTCCTATAGAAGTGTTAGCTGGGGAGATGGAAGACTTGCCACCGGGACCAGAATTGTCAGACTTAAATGTGGCAGGTGACAATTTTGGTACGGCGCAACTCCGGGACCCTACGTTGACTCGAGCCCGGGAAAATGTACTGGTTGTCAATGGGGAACCCCAACACCCCGGGGCAACTACAGTATTTCCCCGATTCGAACTGAATCAAGATTTGCTGTATCGGGTTGAAAAAGTACATGGGGAAATTGTCAAGCAATTGCTGGTACCGCAGTGATATCGGAGGTTGGTAATGGACTTAGCGCATGCGCATGTACTAGGGGGACATTTGGGCCAAAAGAAAACCCTAGACAGAATTCTACAACGGTTTTATTGGCTAGGGGTCTATGAAGAAGTTAAACGGTATTGTAACTCTTGTCCCGTGTGCCAGGTAACCAGTCCGCAGCCTCATTTTCGGAGTCCCTTGGTGACTTTACCAATTATAGAGGTCCCGTTTGAGAGAATAGCCATGGATCTGGTGGGGCCGGTTAATAAATCAGCAAGGGGTCATCAACACATCCTTGTAGTTCTAGATTACGCTACCAGGTATCCTGCGACACACCTCGGCCAAACTGATCGCAAAAGAACTCATGGGTATGTTCTCCCGGGTGGGAATCCCTCAAGAAATCTTAACAGATCAGGGGACCCCCTTTATGTCAAAAATCATGAAGGAACTCTGCCACTTGTTAAATGTTAAACAGTTGCGCACATCGGTCTATCATCCCCAAACAGACGGTTTAGTAGAAAGGTTCAATAAAACTCTGAAGAACATGTTGAAAAAAGCAGTCAATAAAGATGGTAAGGACTGGGATCTCTTGTTGCCATACCTGATGTTTGCAGTGCGGGAGGTGCCCCAGGCATCTACGGGGTTCTCGCCCTTTGAACTATTATATGGCAGACATCCCCGTGGCTTACTCGATATAGCTAAAGAGGCTTGGGAAAACCAAACAACTCCCCACAAAAGTGTGATAGAACATGTGGCCAAAATGCAAGAGAGAATGGAGACAGTCCTACCATTAGTCCGAGAACATATGGAAGCAGCACAAAGGGCACAGAGGCAGGTCTATAACCGGGAGGCACGGGTAAGGTCCTTTAACCCGGGGGATCGGGTGTTGGTACTGGTGCCTACAGTGGATAGTAAGTTCCTCGCAAGGTGGCAGGGACCCTATGAGATTATGGAGAAGGTGGGTCCTGTAAACTATAAAGTACACCAACCAGGGCGAAGAAAGCCAGAACAGATATACCATGTGAATCTGCTCAAACCATTGAAAGACAGAGACCCTCTTGGTGAGGATTGTCCACGGCCTGCATTTCCGGTAGAGAGGGCTCCCTTGCCTCAGGAGAAGGCAAGAGAAGTCCTCTCCGCCGTCAAAATAGCAGACACTTTGTCTCCTAGACAAGTTCAGGAGGTCAGAGAGTTTGTTAGCCGAAATACCGATGTTTTTTCAGAGCTCCCTGGCCGTACCTCCATAATCCAACATGACATTGTCACGGAGCCGCAGGCTAAAGTCCGATTAAAGCCATATCGGGTGCCTGAGGCCCGGCGACAAGCCATCTCGGAAGAGGTAAAGAAGATGCTGCAGTTAGGGGTTATTGAAGAGTCCCAGAGTGAGTGGGCCAGCCCAATAGTCCTAATACCAAAACCAGATGGGACCCTAAGGTTTTGTAATGACTTCCGAAAACTGAATGAAATTTCTAAATTTGACGCCTACCCCATGCCCAGGTCGATGAGTTAATAGAGCGGTTTGGGCAGGCCCGGTATTTTTCAGTCATTGACCTCACAAAAGGTTATTGGCAGGTGCCCCTAACCAAAGCAGCGAGAGAGAAAATGGCTTTTGTAACACCCGAGGGACTGTTCCAGTATATAGTCCTACCCTTCGGGTTGCATGGCGCTCCAGCGACTTTCCAGAGGTTAATGGACGTTGTTCTTCGTCCTCATAGCCGATATGCCGCGGCCTATCTGGACGATATTGTGGTATACAGTACAGACTGGGAAAGTCACTTAGCCAAGGTACAGGCGGTGATTGATTCTCTGCGACAAGCAGGGCTAACTGCCAACCCAAAGAAGTGTTCCATAGGGTTGGAGGAAGCTCGGTACCTGGGGTATGTGATTGGGAGAGGAGTTATCAAACCCCAAATAAACAAAGTGGAGGCAATCCAAAACTGGCCCGCCCCCTCACCACAAAACAAGTGAAAGGGTTTTTGGGGTTAGTGGGATACTATCGGCGGTTTATTCCCAATTTTGCAACCCTGTCGGCGCCATTAACTGACTGCCTAAAAGGCAGGAAGTCAGTAATGGTGCGATGGAATGATCAGCTTGAAGAAGCGTTTGTAAAACTAAAAGGGGCACTGTGTTGGTCACCAGTTCTGATCACACCCGACTTCAAAAGAGAATTCATTGTCCAGACTGATGCGTCAGAGGTAGGTCTGGGTGCCGTGTTGTCTCAGGAGGTTAACGGGGAGGAGCATCCCATTAGTTTCCTGAGTCGAAAGCTTACTCCAGCTGAAACCAGATACAGCATTGTAGAGAGAGAGTGCCTGGCGATCAAGTGGGCACTGGAGTCATTGCGCTACTATCTGTTGGGGAGAACATTTCGGTTGGTAACTGATCATTCCCCTCTGACTTGGATGAGTCAATCCAAAGAGAGAAATGCACGAGTCACCAGGTGGTTTCTGTCTCTACAAAATTTCAAATTTTCAGTAGAACATCGGGCAGGCAAATTACAGGGGAACGCAGATGCACTGTCCAGAGTTCACTGTATGTCATGTGTCCACCCTCCTAAGGTTGAACAAAGGGGGGAGGTATGTGGTAAACCAAAGGGGATCTTGCTGGATGGGAGATATATTTCTTCTAGCAAACTGAAGTTTGCTCAGGGTTTTCCATGATCGCAAGGACCTGTGATGAGGTCATAGTCACGTGATCAGGTCAGCTGATGTCTACCTCACCTGAGGGTGTGGACTAGGCCTATAAAATAAGGAGATGTTGTAGTTGGTGGGTGTGGAAGGAAGGAGTTTGGCTGAAGTCAGCCTGGAAGATTGTTTTCGTGACAGTGTGTCAGTGCACACCAGGAAGCGAGTACCAGACCACCCGGGAATGGCACCTGGCGGTCTCTGCTGACATTCCACCGCTTAGTTAAGCCTGTCCCAAGCAAGGGTGAGTCTGGGACCAGTGGTTCTCCAAACTGGAGTGATTTATGTTCTGTTTTTGATTTTGTTATCTGGACTTTTGTTGAACTTATCATTAAAACCACTGAACTTTGAACTGAACGCCTGTGTGTTTACCTCATTACTGCGGCCCGGCCCCTGCCTACCAGAGCGGATCCCTACTATATATATATATATATATATATATATATATATATATATATATTTATATATATATATATATTTATATATATATATATATATATATATATATATATATTATATATTATATATACATACATACACACACACACACACACACACACACACAGATATAGTGAGGCAGTGACCCCTGTTACAGATAGGGGGTGCTGTATGTGCTTGTTGGGAGATGCATAGAGGCGTAATGGTGATGGTGGGACAGTGACCAGCGCCATTGTCAATGGCCGGTATGTGTCGCAGAAAACTTCCTCTGTGCTCTAAGCCTGGCATGTTCTCTGGGATTTTTAGTGAGCTGTTTCCTGCAATGCAACCCGGAGTAGTTTGTCTTTAGGGCACATGAGCACTAATATGTCGTTTAGTGCACCTGGGTCCGGGTTGCAGGTAGCTATGAGAGATGGGAAGGTCTGTCTACCCATATTACCTCACCTCTGTGTGAGGGTGCTCACTGTACCCCTGTTTTCCTTCAGGTCCTGAAGGAGTTTGAGGACCTGCAGTGAGGTTATGAGCATGTGACCAGCCCATGTGATCCATAAATCACCTGTGGATGTGGTTACAAGGTATGTATTGGGGGTGTGTTTAGCACATGGGGGGAACGTGAGGGTGTCTGTCATAGTGTTGACAGATCTCCCCATGTCCAGGCGGGACACTACAGACTGGTCTGTGTGCAGCGCTGGCTAGTCTGAGCCAGAGGAAAGAGGTCTGTGAGATATCTCAAGAGAGGATTGTCTGTCAACTGTGATTGATACTGACCGGGGTCAGTGAGAACTGTTTATCGGATACCTCTGAGGATAAAAGGCATCCGGGAACCTGTGTGGCCGATACCAACAGGTAAAAGACAGGAATCTGTGTTATGCTGACTGGGGTCAGTGAGAGACTGTTTAGGCTATAGAGACTGCGAGCTGGACATGGCACAGCCTGTGTGCCCCAAGCCTGAGAGAGCGGAGCTCTACTATGGACATTGAGGATACGATTGTCTGATGAAAGACTTTTTGCCGTTTGTTCATGTATCAAGGGTTTATGCAGAAAATAAACCACATAGACTGTTTAAGTGAAGGATTGTCCCTGTGTGCCTGAATATCGAATACCAAGCGAGTGTTCCCCAAACCTGTGCAGTGAGCGCTGCACTACATATGGTGCTAGACTGTGGGCAACGGTCCAACATGCACGTGTTCTGGTGTTTGCTGTGGATCGGCGGGTCCATGAAATTTTTTTTTCTCAAGTCAGCTTGCTGTGGCTTGGCGGGGCCACGAAGACTGACAGCGTCTGGCGGTAACTCGGCAGGGTTATGAAGGTGGTCAACATCCTCAACACAGAGTCGTTTGCAGGTCTGCAAAGCCATCTGGAGGTTTGCAGACCCGATAAGGAGCCTTGTAGCAAGAGGTTCTGCAATAGCAGAAGCTGCAGTGGCACCCACAGGAGCTGGTGAGGTGTCATAAGAGAACCGTGCAGAGCCTCGCTGTGAGGAACTGTTGGAGCAGATAAACCGCCGTGCACAGGCAGTGAAGGGCCTGTAGAGGGACATGAGGAGTCCGCGGCGTGCACCTCAAGGATGGATGATGGCCCCAAAAGGGGTGGAGTCCTGAAAGGGGGCGGTGACCCAAACAGGGGTGGAGCCCCTGAGGGGGCAGAGTCAAAATGGGATAGTGGACCTAAAAGGTGCAGAGCTTTCAAAGAGGCAGCGGTGAATGTGCCATTGAACGGTTGCCAGGGGCCATTGTCCTTTGTCCAGTCTGCCTTGTGAACTATCCAACTGGTAAGATGCTGCAGGAGTGTGCCCTACAGATAAATTAAGAATATGTGGACAGTATCGTCGATTCTGGGAGTCCGGTGACTCTGGTGAGGGTTGCGCCCGAGGGATGGGTAGTGCCCAAAAAAAAAAGATCAGGATCACATGCATCTATGGGGGCACTAAGGATTATCCAGTGGCCAGGTTAATCCTTGAGACAGACTGGGACATTACAGGACAGGATGTCAATATAGTCCCGAAATTGTCTTGTCCAGTGGTTATAGGCCGGGACTCTAAGCTGTTCTGAGATTTCTGGGAGAGGGGAGCTCCTTTACAGCAGGAGGGTGGAGGTCTTTCGGCTGATGGGGTTGCGTACCTTAATGCAGTAATACCTCCCAAAACTGATGGGTCAGACGTACGGGTGACCAGAGGAAAAGGCGCGTCTGCCCAACCTCCTGACCTGATGTCACCTGAAGGGAACCACGGTGTGACTAATAATGATGTGGTAGTTAAAAAGAACAGAGCTGACACCCAGATAGAGAGCAACTTGAGGGTTCACCATACTGTGGGATATGACAGACTCCGTGGGTGAATGTGACGTGTTATTGCTAGTAGCAACCACTAGGGCTGAGAACAATGTTATGCTGACAGAAACATTGACACAGGGGAACGACAGTGCTCCACAAGGTGAAGTCAGGATGATGGTGGTGGCCATACCAGAATGTATGACCTGATGGAAGTGTGCATCTGACAAACTCTGGGGCAGAGGTGACCAAAGGGGTGACAGTTGAAGACGGGGAAGCTCTAGGAAAGGTGTCCGACACCATTAGAAATGGGGACTGCGGGTTCCATGATGACCGAGCGGGTGGTGGTGACCCATTCAGAAGGTGACGAAAGCGGAAAAGTGTGCAGCCAGGCTGTCTCGGGTAGAAATGGCAAATCTTCCTCCCATTGCCGGAGACGTAAAGGGCTAAAATGGGCAGAACAAATTGCACCCTCTGAGAAGATAGATGAAGAAGAAACCCTAGAGGTGGTCCAGGATGATGGACTGAAGACCCAAGAGAAAGTGGAACCTGTTGAGGAAGGAACAGGTCAAACTCGGAGAAGCAAAGTGTGGGTGGGCAAGCGAACACCCTATCGGATCTCTGACTGTTGTGTTTCAGTAGCTGAGGAGAAATAGCAAAAAATAGCCAAAGTAGCAATACACCAGAGAGGCTGGAAACTACTGGGTTGCAGAACCCTAAACTAACTGCAACACTAGAAGTAACCGTGGAGCGTACCTACGGTGATCCTAGACGCCTCGTCACAGCCGGAGAGATAGCTACACCTAAACACAGAAAGATGAAAGCTAACTGCCCCGTAGCAGAACCCCCAAAGAAATAGGAAGCCCCCAAACATGTAATGGCGGTTAGACAAAAAGAAAATACGAACACAGACAGAAAATAGAATGAGCAAACGCTGGGGCCCAATACTTTCTAGAAAGAAAAGTATAGGAAAGAATTCTGACTGCAACCCAAAAAACCCTGACAAAAATACCAACACTTCTGAATAATAAAAAACCTGAGATCACATGATCTCTGCCACCTAAATCAGATCTCTGGTGTAACACACAGCTATTCAGTAAATAAAAAGCGAGACAGGAACAGAGCAAAAGTGCAAATACAAAATGAGCACAAAAGCAGCGCCAGGCCCCAAAAGGAGTCCAGGCTGAAGTCCACAGCAAGGCAGCAAGCAAGCAAGGAAAATACAACCAGAGGAAAAAAAACAGCAAATCATTTATCTGAATGATAGCAGGAATGCAATTGATTACCGGCAAGGCTGATGGGAGTTCAGGTCACTTATATCAGACAATTCGGACCCAGCTGAAAGCCATTCAGCAATTGGTTCATTACCCTCAGCAACCACCGGAGGGAGCCCCAGCTCCGAAGTTGCCTCCAACGTGTTCACAACAGCACCCCCCCTTGATGAGGGGTCACCGAACCCTCACTTGCGCAACCAGGCCAATCAGGATGAGCTCGATGATAGGCACGGATCAGTCTCCTAGCATGGATGTCCGAAGCAAGCACCCAAGAATTGTCCTCCTGACCATAACCTCTCCACTTAACCAAATACTGGAGTTTCCGTCTAACAAAACGAGAATCCAATATTTTCTCAACCACATACTCCAAATTGCCCTCAACCAAAACAGGGTCGGGAGGCGCAGCCATAGGAACCACTGGCTCGACAAACCTCTTCAATAAGGACTTGTGGAACACGTTATGGATCTTAAGTGTTCCTGGAAGAAGCAAACGGAAAGAAACCGGATTAAGAATTTCCATGATCTTATAAGGTCCAATGAAACTTGGCTTAAATTTTGGAGACGCAACCTTCATAGGGATATTTCTTGAGGACAACCAAACCAAGTGCCCCACTTTAAACCGAGGACCATCAGTCCTATGCCAGTTGGCAAACCGCATGGCCTTCTCCTAAAAGAGAGACAACCTCTCCACTACCTGGTCCCAAATCTGCTGCATTCGCTCCACAATAGAGTCAACCCCCGGACAGACGGAAGCCCCCGCCTGTCCCGAAGAAAATCGAGGGTGAAACCCAGAATTGCAGAAAAATGGAGACATCAAGGTGGCAGAGCTAGCCCTATTATTAAGAGCAAACTCCGCCAAAGACAAAAAAGAGACCCAGTCATCTTGATCAGCAGACACAAAACATCTCAAATAAGTCTCCAAGGTCTGGTTTGTTCTCTCGGTTTGTCCATTGGTCTGAGGGTGAAATGCAGAGGAGAAAGATAACTGAACACCAAGTTTAGAACAAAATGTCCTCCAAAATCTGGAAACAAACTGGACTCCTCTGTCAGACACAATGTTCTCCGGAATGCCATGTAACCTAACCACGTGCTGAAAGAACAAAGGCACAAATTCGGAGGAGGAAGGCAACTTAGGTTTTCCAAGATGATACATCTTGTGCCATTACCTATCACAGATTACCCAGATAACGGTCATTCTCTGAGAGACAGGGAGGTCGAAATAAAATCCATAGAGATATGGGTCCATGGCCTCTTGGGCACAGGTAATGGCATTAACAAACCACTAGAGCGAGAGCAAGGCTTGGAACGAGAGCAAGTCCCACAGGACTGCACAAAGTCCCTGACGTCACGAGACAAAGTAGGCTGTTATGATTTGGTAGCTGAGGAGAGCAGGCAAAAATGGCAATACACCAGAGAGGTTGGAATCTACTGGACTGCAGTACCCTGACTAACTACCACAACTAAAGGCAGCCATGGAGCTTTCCTACCTTGGTCCTAGACGCCTCGTCACAGCCTGAGAGGTTAACTACACCTAAAGATAGAAAGAGGAAAGCTATCTGCCCCAGAGCTGATCCCCAAAGAACATAGGAAGCCCCCAAACATGTAATGGCGGTTAGACAAGAGGAAATACAGACACAGACAGAAAATAGTATGAGCAAACGTTGGGGCCCAATCTACCTGGACAGAAAAGGATAGGAAGGACACTTACTGCAATCCAAAAAACCCTAAAAAATACCAACTCTACTAATTGCAAAAACACCCGAGATCACACGACCTCTACCACCTAAATTAGTTCTCTGGTGTCACAAAACTAAGCCGCAGCCACTGAAAAAACTCGAAAAGGCAAATGAACAAATAACAGTGGCTCAGATAAACTGAGAGGAGCACAAGCCCCCGGAGGGGACCTGGCTGACCTCCACAGAAGTGCAGGGAACAATGCAAAAAGCAAGCACAAAAATAAAAGCAGAAAATATCTTATCTGATAGCAGAAGATGCAGGCAAGACTCAGCAAGCTTCCAAGTGAACCAGGAACCACAGTTGAGACAAGAACAATTGATCACCGGCAACCATGATGGGAGGGAACCTCCCTTATATATGACCAGTCTGTAACTCCTGATTGCCAATCCTCATTGAATGGTTCAGTACTGTTTGTAACCACCAGAGGGAGTTTCTGCTCAGAATTCATTTCTAACACATTCACAACAGTAGGCGACCAAAAGGACCAACTCACCAAGTCTCTGGTACCTGTTATGTTTAGGTAGCTGAGGAGAAATAGCAAAAATGGTAATAAACCAGAGAGGCTGGAACCTATTGGATTGCAGTAACCTGAACTAACCACACAACTAGAGGTAGCCATGGAGCGTTCCTACGTTGATCCTAGATGCCTCGTCACAGCCTGAGAGATAACTACACCTAAAGGCAAAAAGATGAAAGCTATCTGCCCTGGAGCAGATCCCCAAAGAAAATGGGAAGCCCCCAAACATGTAATGGCGGTTAGACAAGAAGAAAGCACGGACACAGACAGAAAATAGAATGAGCAAACACTGGGGCCCAATCTGTCTAGACAGAAAAGAACAGGAAAGAATTTTGACTGCAATCCAAAAAACCCTAAAAAATACCAACACTTCTGATTGCCAAAAAACCTGAGATCACACGATCTCATCCACCTAAATCAGATCTCTGGTGTAACAAAACCAAGCCGAAGCCACTGAAAAAACAGGAAAAAGCAAATGAACAAATAACAGTGGCTACAGATAAACTGAGAGGATCACAGGCCCCAGGAGGGGACCCGGCTGAACTCCAAAAGTGCAAAAAACTATGCAAAAAGCAAGCACAAAAAGAAAAGCAAAAATATCTTATCTGAAAGCAGCAGAAGCAGGCAAGACTCCAGCAAACTTCCAAATGAACCAGGAACCACAATTGGGACAAGAACAATGGATCACCGGCAACTATCATGGGAGGGAACCTCCCTTATATCAGTCCAGTCAGTGATCCCAGATTGCCATTCCTCGCTGGAAGGTTCAGTACTGTCTGTAACCACCAGAGGGAGCCTCTGCTCAGAAACCATCTCTAGCACATTCACAACAGTACCCCCCCTTGAGGAGGGGTCACAGAACCCTCACTTGTGCAACCAGGCCGATCAGGATGAGCATGGATGTCCGAAGCAAACACCCAAGAATTGTCCTCCTGACCATAACCTCTCCACTTAACCAAATACTGGAGTTTCCGTCTAGAAAAACGAGAATCCAATATTTTCTCAACCACATACTTCAGATTGCCCTCAACCAAAACAGGGTCAGGAGGCGCAGCCATAGGAACCACTGGCTCGACAAACCTCTTCAATAAGGACTTGTGGAACACGTTATGGATCTTAAATGTCCCTGGAAGAAGTAAACGAAAGGGAACAGGATTATGAATCTCCATGATCTTATAAGGTCCAATGAACCTAGGCTTAAACTTTGGAGATGCAACCCTCATAGGGATATTTCTTGAGGACAACCAAGCCAAGTCCCCCACTTTAAACCGAGGACCATCAGTCCTATGCCGGTTGGCAAACCGCTGGGCCTTCTCTTGAGAGAGAGACAACCTCTCCACTACCTGGTCCCAAATCTGCTGCATTCGCTCCACAACAGAGTCAACACCCGGACAGACAGAAGCCTCCGCCTGTCCCGAAGAAAATCGAGGGTGAAACCCAGAATTGCAGAAAAGTGGAGACATCAAGGTGGCAGAGCTAGCCCTATTATTAAGAGCAAACTCCGCCAAAGGCAAAAAAGAGACCCAGTCATCTTGATCAGCAGACAAAAAACATCTCAAATAAGTCTCCAAGGTCTGGTTTGTTCTCTCGGTTTGTCCATTGGTCTCAGGATGAAATGCAGAGGAGAAAGACAACTGAACACCAAGTCTAGAACAAAATGTCCTCCAAAATCTGGAAACAAACTGGACTCCTCTGTCAGACACAATGTTCTCCGGAATGCCATGTAACCGAACCACGTGCTGAAAGAACAAAGGCACAAATTCGGAGGAGGAAGGTAACTTAGGTAATGTCACAAGATGTATCATCTTGGAAAACCTATCACAGATTACCCAGATAACGGTCATTCTCTGAGAGACAGGGAGGTCGGAAATAAAATCCATAGAGATATGGGCCCATGGTCTATTAGGCACAGGTAATGGCATTAACAAACCACTAGAGCGAGAGCAAGGCTTGGAACGAGAGCAAGTCCCACAGGACTGCACAAAGTCCCTGATGGCACGAGACAAAGTAGGCCACCAAAAGGACTGACTCACCAAGTCTCTGGTACCAAAAATCCCGGGATGACCAGCCTATGCGGAACAATGAATCTCAGACATCACACTCTTTTTCCACTGGTCTGGGACAAACAACTTCCCAATAGGGCAGCGCTCAGGTTTATCCTCCTGACACCCTTCCAGAGCCAGTCTCAAATTGGGCGAGATGGCGGAAAGTACTACACCCTCTTTCAAAATAACAGCAGGTAAACAATGGTGCAGCGGTCTCAAGGGGCGCCATAGGAATAATGGACAATTTAATAAATGTTAGCCAAACTTTATTCTTCCTCCAATACCACAACGCGTTTCAACAGTCCAAACTATTCTTCCTCCAATACCACCTGATGAAGACGGTTTGGACCGTTGAAACGCGTTGTGGTATTGGAGGAAGAATAAAGTTTGGCTAACATTTATTAAATTGTCCTTTATTCCTTTGGCGCCCCTTGAGACCGCTGCACCATTGTTTACATGCGAAAAGTCTCCATACGGAGTTAACAGCGGCAGGAGCAGCCTGGTTTATTTTGATGTATCGAGGTCCTCTGGTTTACCGCCACCGGGTTAATAACTGAGGACCTAAGGTGACGTGTCATTCGGTCGAGCTGGATTGTGTGACTATCAGAGGAACACGGAGGCTTGATGCAAACACCGATGGGACGACATCACAAATAGAGAGAGGTGACCCGGAGCCTCATTAATCACACACTTAATCTTGGTTGTGTAGATGCACACAACCATTACAGGTGAGTGCATTGGCACTTTTTAAAAAGTAGTCCTGTGAGTCTACACATGCGCCCTTTTTCTTTTCTTGTTTTACATGAAAATAACAGCAGGATCAGATAACTCAGGAGAATCCGCAAGGAAACTCCTCGAAAGGGCATCCGCCTTAACATTCTTAGTGCCAGGAAGAAAAGAAACCACAAAATTAAAACGTGTGAAAAACAAGGCCCACCTGGCCTGTCTAGGATTAAGTCGCTTGGCTGATTTGAGATAAACCAGGTTCTTATGGTCCGTGAGGACCACCACCTGATGTTTGGCTCCTT
Source organism: Oophaga sylvatica (assembly GCA_033576555.1). Lineage (NCBI taxonomy): Eukaryota > Metazoa > Chordata > Amphibia > Anura > Dendrobatidae > Oophaga > Oophaga sylvatica. The sequence goes on from JARQOD010000114.1 coordinate 145,453, forward strand.
CCAGCCAATGTCTCCACTCTTCAAAGGCCCACTTCATGGCCAATAACTCCCGATTACCCATGTCATAATTACGTTCAGTTAGAGAAAATTTTCGATAGAAAAAGGCACAAGGGTTACTCTTAGAGGTCTCTGGATCTCTTTGGGACAAAACGGCACCTGCCCCAATTTCAGAAGCATCAACCTCCACCTGAAACGGTAGAGAAACATCAGGCTGCCGTAGAACAGGAGCAGAAGTGAATCTCTGCTTAAGTTCCTGAAACGCAGAAACTGCCTCAGGAGGCCAATTCACCACATCAGAACCTGTTATGAATGTGCTAGAGATGGTTTCTGAGCAGAGGCTCCCTCTGGTGGTTACAGACAGTACTGAACCTTTCAGCGAGGAATGGCAATCTGGGATCGCTGACTGGTCTGATATAAGGGAGGTTCCCTCCCATGATGGTTGCCGGTGATTAATTGTTCTGGTCTCAGTTGTGGTTCCTGGTTCATTTGGAAGTTTGCTGAGTCTTGCCTGCATCTTCTGCTTTCAGATAAGATATTTTCTGCTTTTATTTTTGCATTCTTCACTTTTGTGGAGGTCAGCCAGGTCCCCTTCTGAGGCCTGTGCTCCTCTCAATTTATCTGTAGCCACTGTTATTTGTTCATTTGTTTTTTCCTGTTTTTTTCAGTGGCTGCGGCTTAGTTTTGTTACACCAGAGTTCTGATTTAGGTGGTGAGATCGTGTGATCTCAGGTGTTTTTGCAATGAGAAGAGTTGGTATTTTTTAGGGTTTTTTTTTGGATTGCAGTAAGAATCCTTTCCTGTACTTTTCTGTCTAGACAGATTGGGCCCCAGCGTTTGCTCATTCTATTTTCTGTCTGTGTCCGTGCTTCTTCTTGTCTAACCGCCATTACATGTTTGGGGGCTTCCCATTTTCTTTGGGGATCTTCTCCGGGGCAGATAGCTTTCCTCTTTCTGCCTTTAGGTGTAGTTATCTCTCAGGCTGTGACAAGGCGTCTAGGATCAATGTAGGAACGCTCCACAGCTACCTCTAGTTGTGTGGTTAGTTCAGGTTACTGCAATCCAATAAGTTCCAGCCTCTCTGGTGTATTGCCGTTTTTGTTTTTTTCTCCTCAGTTACCTAAACATAACAGTATCACCGGCCATACTAAAAATTATATGGTACTCACAGAAGGGAAAAATAGTGTGGAAAGAAAAAAAAAAAAAAAAGTTGTCAGAGTTGTCAGAGATTTTTTTTTCCTGTTTGTGGCATTTTTTCCCTCTTTCTCTGGGTGCGGAGGAGGATTTTTTTTCCTCTCTCAATGGAGCTTGCACAGTTGTCTGGCCGTGTGGATCAGCTTGCCACTGAGGTTCAGAGTATTGCTACCTATCTTGCTGGGTTGCCGGTTGTGGAACCTAGTATTCCCATTCCAGATTTGTTTTTGGGGGATCGGGCTAAATTTCTGAATTTCAAAAATAACTAAGTTGTTTTTTGCCTTAAAGCCTAAGTCCTCAGGGAGCGCAGAACAGCAGGTTCAAATTGTCATCTCTCTCCTGCGCGGCGACCCTCAGGATTGGGCTTTTTCCCTGACACCTGGGGATCCTGTTTTGAATGATATTGATGTATTTTTTCAGGCTCTGGGGTTATTGTACGATGAACCTAATGTCACTGATCAAGCTGAAAAAACCTTGTTGGCATTAATTCAGGGTCTTGAAGACGCCGAGTTGTACTGTCAGAAATTCCGAAAGTGGGCAGTCCTGACCAAATGGAATGATGATGCTTTGGCAGTCCTTTTTCGGAAGGGTCTGTCAGAGAATGTAAAGGATGTTATGGTGGGATTCCCTGCTCCCTCTGGTCTCAATGATTCTATGTCATTGGCTATTCAAATTGACAGACATTTGCGTGAGCGCAGAGGTATGCGTGGGATAGTTTTGCCTTGTGAGCCAGCTTCTGAGCCCATGCAGTGTGATGGAGTGACTTCTGGGCACAGCGTCATGAGTTTCGAAAGCGCAATGGGTTATGTTTCTACTGTGGTAATACCTCTCATGCTATTTCAGTCTGCCCTAAGCGGGGAAAACTATTTGCACGCTCACAAGACTTGGGTAGTGTTCAGATTAAATTTCTGTTGACTGTTACCCTGATTTGCTCCCTGTCCACATTTTCTGCTCAGGCTTTTGTTGATTCAGGAGCAGCTATTAACCGGATGGATTTTGACTTTGCCAAACGTTGTGGGTTTCCCATGATACCCCTGCGGAAGTCGATTCCCCTACTGGGCGTGGATTCTACCCCTTTGGCGGAGAATAAACCCCAGTTTTCTACTCAGGTGATAATGAGGGTTGAACCAGATCATCAGGAGAGTTGCAAATTTCTGGTGCTGCATAATCTGCATATCATTATTGTACTAGGTTTCCCTTGGTTACAGTCTCATAATCCTGTTTTGGATTGGAAATCTGTGTCTGTGACCAGTTGGGGCTGCCAATGTGTTAATGCTGACACTCCTGTTTTTTCTGCCTCTCCTCAGTCTCAGGATGTTCCTGACTTTTTGACTGATTTTTCGGATGTGTTTAGTGAAAGTAAATACGCATCCTTGCCCCCTCACAGGAGCTATGATTGCGCTATTGAATTAGTGCCTGGTGGTAAATTTCCTAAAGGTCGCCTTTTTAACTTGTCTGTACCTGAACACGATGCTATGTGATCTTATATCAAGGAGTCATTGGAGAAGGGCCATATCAGACCATCCTCTTCACCCTTGGGTGCCGGTTTTTTCTTTGTAGCCAAAAAGGATGGTTCATTGAGGCCGTGTATTGATTATCGTCTCTTGAATAAGATCACTGTGAAGTATCAATATCCGTTACCCTTGATTTCTGACCTGTTTTCCACAGTGAAAAGTGCTAGTCGGTTTACCAAGCTTGACCTCAGAGGGGCGTATAACCTTATTCGCATTAAGCACGGGGATGAATGGAAGACGGCGTTTAATACCCCAGAGGGGCATTTTGAGTACCTAGTGATGCCCTTTGGGCTCACTAATGCTCCTTCAGTCTTCCAATCCTTCATGAATGATATTTTCAGGGATATTGTGGATAAATTTCTGATTGTTTATTTGGATGATATCTTGATTTTTTCAAATGACTGGGACTCTCATGTGAAACATGTTCGGAATGTGTTCCAGATTTTGAGAGAGAATGCAGTGTATGTGAAGGGATCAAAGTGTCTTTTTGGCGTACAGAAGGTCTCATTTCTGGGATTCATTTTGTCTCCGTCTGTTATTGAAATGGAACCGGTCAAGGTTCAGGCCATCTGTGATTGGGTCCAACCTACTTCATTAAAGGCTCTTCAGAGATTTTTGGGTTTTGCCAATTTTTAACGTAAATTTATTGGTAATTTCTCCGGTATTGTTAAACCATTGACTGATTTGACCAAAAAGGGTTCTGATGTGGTGAATTGGCCTCCTGAGGCAGTTTCTGCGTTTCAGGAACTTAAGCAGAGATTCACTTCTGCTCCTGTTCTACGGCAGCCTGATGTTTCTTTACCGTTTCTGGTGGAGGTTGATGCCTCTGAAATTGGGGCAGGTGCCGTTTTGTCCCAAAGAGATCCAGAGACCTCTAAGACTAACCTTTGTGCCTTTTTCTCTCGAAACTTTTCTCCAACTGAACGTAATTATGACGTGGGTAATCGGGAGTTATTGGCCATGAAGTGGGCCTTTGAAGAGTGGAGACATTGGCTGGAAGGAGCCAAACATCAGGCAGTGGTCCTCACGGACCATAAGAACCTGGTTTATCTCAAATCAGCCAAGCGACTTAATCCTAGACAGGCCAGGTGGGCCTTGTTTTTCACACGTTTTAATTTTGTGGTTTCTTTTCTTCCTGGCACTAAGAATGTTAAGGCGGATGCCCTCTCGAGGAGTTTCTTTGCGGACTCTCCTGAGTTATCTGATCCTGCTGTTATTTTGAAAGAGGGTGTAGTTCTTCCGCCATCTCTCCCAATTTGAGACTGGCTCTGGAAGGGTGTCAGGAGGATAAACCTGAGCGCTGCCCTATTGGGAAATTGTTTGTCCCAGACAAGTGGAAGAAGAGTGTGATGTCTGACATTCATTGTTCCGCGTTGGCTGGTCATCCCGGGATTTTTGGTACCAGAGACTTGATGAGTCGGTCCTTTTGGTGGCCTACTTTGTCTCGTGACGTCAGGGAATTTGTGCAGTCCTGTGGGACTTGCTGTCGCTCCAAGCCTTGCTCTCGCTCTAGTGGTTTGTTAATGCCATTACCTGTGCCCAAGAGGCCATGGACCCATATCTCTATGGATTTTATTTCCGACCTCCCTGTTTCTGAGAGAATGACCGTTATCTGGGTAATCTGTGATAGGTTTTCCAAGATGATACATTTTGTGCCATTACCTAAGTTACCTTCCTCCTCCGAATTGGTGCCTTTGTTCCTTCAGCACGTGGTTCGGTTACATGGCATTCCGGAGAACATTGTGTCTGACAGAGGAGTCCAGTTTGTTTCCAGATTTTGGAGGACATTTTGTTCTAAACTTGGTGTTCAATTATCTTTCTCCTCTGCTTTTCATCCTCAGACCAATGGACAAACCCAGAGAACAAATAACAGTGGCTACAGATAAACTGAGAGGAGCATAGGCCCCAGAAGGGGACCTGGCTGACTTCCACAAAAGTGAAGAGAACTATGCAAAAAGCAAGCACAAAATAAAAGCAGAAAATATCTTATCTGAAAGCAGAAGATGCAGGCAAGACTCAGCAAACTTCCAAATGAACCAGGAACCACAGCTGAGACCAGAACAACTGATCACCGGCAACCATCATGGGAGTGAACCTCCCTTACATCAGACCAGTCAGCGATCCCAGATTGCCATTACTCGCTGAAAGGTTCAGTACTGTCTGTAACCACCAGAGGGAGCCTCTGCTCAGAAACCATCTCTAGCACATTCATAACAAGGACACTTTTTGGTCAAATTAGTCAATGGTTTAACAATACCGGAGAAATTACCAATAAATTTACGATAAAAATTGGCAAAACCCAAAAATCTCTGAAGAGCCTTTAATGAAGTAGGTTGAACCCAATCACAGATGGCCTGAACCTTGACCGGGTCCATTTCAATAACAGATGGAGACAAAATGAATCCCAGATATGAGACCTTCTGTACGCCAAAAAGACACTTAAATCCCTTCACATACAGTGCATTCTCTCTCAAAATCTGGAACACAGTCCGAACATGTTTCACATGAGTCCCAGTCATTGGAAAAAAATCAAAATATCATCCAAATAAACAATCACAAATTTATCCACAAAATCCCTGAAAATATCATTCATGAAGGATTGGAAGACGGAAGGAGCATTAGTGAGCCCAAAGGGCATCACTAGGTACTCAAAATGCCCCTCTGGGGTATTAAAAGCCATCTTCCATTTATCCCCGTGCTTAATGCGAACAAGGTTATGCGCCCCCCTGAGGTCAAGCTTGGTAAACCAACTAGCACTTTTCACTCTGGAAAACAGGTCAGAAATCAAGGGTAACGGATATTGATATTTCACAGTGAAATCAATACACGGCCTCAATGAACCATCATTTTTTGGCCACAAAGAAAAAAACGGCACCCAAGGGTGAAGAGGATGGTCTGATATGACCCTTCTCCAATGACTCCTTGATATAAAATCGCATAGCATCGTGTTCAGGTACAGATAAATTAAAAAGGCGACCTATAGGAAATTTACCACCAGGCACTAACTCAATAGTGCAATCATAGCTCCTGTGAGGAGGTAAGGATGCAGACTTACTCTCACTAAACACATCAGAAAAATCAGTCAAAAAGTCGGTGACATCCTGAGACTGGGGGAGAGGCCGAAAAAATAGGAGAGTCAGTATTAACACATTGGCAGCCCCAACTGGTCACAGACACAGATTTCCAATCCAAAACAGGATTATGAGCCTGTAACAAAGGGAAACCCAGTACAATAATGTCATGCAGATTATGCAACACCAGAAATTTGCAACTCTCCTGATGATCTGGTTCAACCCTCATTATCACCTGAGTAGAAAACTGGGGTTTATTCTCCGCCAAAGGGGTAGAATCAATGCCCAGCAAAGGAATAGACTTCCGCAGGGGTATCATGGCAAATCCACAACGTTTGGCAAAGTCAAAATCCATCAGGTTAATAGCTGCTCCTGAATCAACAAAAGCCTGAGCCGAAAATGTGGACAGGGAGCAGATCAGGGTAACAGTCAACAGAAATTTAGTCTGAACACTACCCAAGACAACTTAGCGCGCAAAACGTCTTCCCCGCTTAGGACAGACGGAAATAGCATGAGAAGCTTCACCACAGTAGAAACATAACCCATTGCGCTTTCAAAACTCATGACGCTGTGCCCCAGAAGTCACTCCATCACACTGCATGGGCTCAGGAGCTGGCTCACAAGGCAAAACTATCCCACGCATACCTCTGCGCTCACGCAAACGTCTGTCAATTTGAATAGTCAAAGACATAGATTCATTGAGACCAAAGGGAACAGGGAATCCCACCATAACGTCCTTTACATTTTCTGACAGACCCTTCCGAAAAAGGGCTGCCAAAACATCATCATTCCATTTGGTCAGGACTGCCCACTTTCGGAATTTCTGACAGTACAGCTCAGCGGCTTCATGACCCTGATTTAATGCCAACAATGTCTTTTCAGCTTGATCAGTAACATTTGGTTCATCGTACAATAACCCCAGAGCCTGAAAAAATACATCAACATCACTGAAAACAGGATCCCCATGTGTCAGGGAAAAAGTCCAATCCTGAGGGTCGCCGCACAGCAGAGAGATGACAATTTGAACCTGCTGTGCTGCGTTCCCTGAGGACTTAGGCTTCAATGCAAAAAAACAACTTACAGTTATTTTTGAAATTCAGAAATTTAGACCGATCCCCCAAAAATAAATCTGTTATGGGGATCCTAGGCTCCACAACCTAGCAAGATAGGTAGCAATACTCTGAACCTCAGTGGCTAGCCGCTCCACACGGCCAGACAACTGTGCAAGCTCCATTGAGGACAGAAAAAAAAAATTCTCAGTACCAGAGAAAAAGAGGGAAAAAATGCAACAAATAGAAAAAAAAATTTCTGACAACTTCCCCCTTTTTTTTTCTTTTTTATTATTTTCCCTTCTGTTGAGTACCATATAATTTTCAGTTTGGCCGGTAATACTGTTGTGTTTCGGTAGCTGAGGAGAAATAGCAAAAAATAGCCAAAGTAGCAATACACCAGAGAGGCTGGAAACTACTGGGTTGCAGAACCCTAAACTAACAGCAACACTAGAAGTAGCCGTGGAGCGTACCTACGGTGATCCTAGACGCCTCGTCACAGCCGGAGAGATAGCTACACCTAAAGATGAAAGCTAACTGCCCCGTAGCAGAACCCCCAAAGAAATAGGAAGCCACTAAACATGTAATGGCGGTTAGACAAGAAGAAAATACGAACACAGACAGAAAATAGAATGAGCAAATGCTGGGGCCCAATACTGTCTAGAAAGAAAAGTATAGAAAATAATTCTGACTGCAACCCAAAAAACCCTGACAAAAATACCAACACTTCTGATTAACTAAAAACCTGAGATCACACGATCTCTGCCACCTAAATCAGATCTCTGGTGTAACACACAGCTATTCAATAAATAAAAAGCGAGACAGGAACAGAGCAAAAGTGAAAAACACAAAATGAGCACAAATGCAGCACCAGGCCCCAAAAGGGGACCAGGCTGAAGTCCACAGCAAGGCAGCAAGCAAGCAAGGAAAATCCAACCAGAGGAAAAAAAAACAGCAAATCACTTATCTGAATGATAGCAGGAATGCAAGCTGAGTTCAAACCAAGACCTGGAAACAATTGATTACCGGCAAGGCTGATGGGAGTTCAGGTCACTTATATCAGACCATTCGGACCCAGCTGAAAGCCATTCAGCAATTTGTTCATTACCCTCAGCAACCACCGGAGGGAGCCCCAGCTCCGAAGTTGCCTCCAACGTGTTCACAACATCTGACGAGGTGCAGCAGATTAAGCACCAGGAGATTGATGAGATGTTACTGGGGGTGATTCAATGGTCCAAAAGCATGTGGGCCTCACCTGTAGCTCTCGTGCCCAAGAAGGATCGGACCACCCAGTTCTGTGTGGACTACATTGGGCTCAACGCCATCACAGCCTCTGACGCGCACATAATGCCGTGCATTGAGGAGCTACTTGAACGGTTAGTAAAAGCGAACTACCTATCCATCATGGATTTTAGTCGGGGATACTGGCAGATTCCCCTGAGCCCCGAGGCACAGGAGAAGTCTGCCTTTATCACCCCCTTCGGACTGTACGAGTCCACGGTCATGCCCTACGGCATGAAGAATGCCCCTGCCACTTTGCAGCGGATGGTCAACCACCTGCTTCAGGGACTGGAGAAGTACGTGGTGACGTACCTGGATGACATTGCCATCTTCATTTCCACCTGGGAGGAGCACCTGCAGCATCTCCAGGAGGAGCTTCAGCGTGTTCACCAAGCAGGCCTGACCATCAAGCCGAGAATGTGCCAGATGGACATGAGTGAGGTCCACTACCTGGGGTACCAGGTAGGCGGGGGCTCCATGAGGCCAGAGCCAGAGAAAGTGGACACGATCACGTCCTGGTCCACCCCTAAGACCAAGAAACAGGTGATGTCCTTTTTGGGTACTGCAGGGTACTAAAGGTGCTTTGTTCATAACTTTAGCAGCCTTGCAAAGCCCTTGAGTGATCTCACCAGGAAGAAGCTACCCCAAACAGTCAACTGGACAGACGGCTGTGAGGTGGCATTCCGGGCTCTGAAAACAGCCCTGTGTAGCTCTCCTGTGTTAAAAGCAGTCGACAGCAGTCGGCCGTTCCTAGTACAGACCGACACCAGCGAGTTTGGCCTCAGTGCTGTGCTCAGCCAGGTCGACTCGGGGAACCAAGAGCACACAGTGTTGTACCTGAGCCGGAAGCTTCTGCTGAGGGAAGTGGCCTATTCCACCATCGAGAAGGAGTGCCTGAACATGGTCTGGGCACTGCAATGTTTGCAGCCCTACCTGTACGGTCGCACCTTCATGCTGGTGACCGACCACAACCCCTGAGCTGGCTGCACACAGAGTCTGGAACCAACAGAAGGTTGCTACACTGGAGCCTTGCCATCCAGCAGTGCGACTTTACCATGAAACACAAAAAGGGCAGTGATCATGGCAACACAGATGGGTTATCTAGCCGAAGCAAACCTGCCGAGGTGCGCATGCAGGAGTACCAAGAGGTCCTGCCTCCTTAGCGCAATTCAAAAGGGGAGGTGTAATGATACTCCCATTTTTGCCCACATTCAAAGTCCCTTCCAAGACTTTCCGCACACAAAGAGCTCTGCTACATCCCTTAGGTCGGTGCAGACTGATGCTGTGGGCTTCTGACCCCTCTCCCCTCTTCCTCCAGCTACACACACACTCTGTAACGTGATACTAGGTTGCTAGCCCTACTGAGCCAACTGGATGGAAAACCAGACCAGCTGCCTGCGGTGGACCTGGAGTTTCTTGGAGCCGAGGTGAAGGAGCTAGGTTGCCAGCTCCTGAAGTCGCAGATTACAGCGATGTCAAGGTGGAAGGAGGCCTTGCTGGAAAAGGTGTTCGAGTGGTGGGTGGCCTCACCACCCACATCCTCAACCTCGGAGGAGGAGGAAGAGGAGTCCAGCACCGGGGAGGTAAAGTATGCAGTTACTGACATTGCCCCGGTAGCTGAGGAAACCCTGGTTGGGCCATTAAAAACCCCGCCAGCCCTCAAACCAGGCCAGGCGTTTAAGGATTTGGCCTGGGACAGGACGGCTGACACTGGGGACTAGTTGGCGGTTTCACTGCAGGCTGAACTCATGCCCCGGGAGGTGAACAGCGAAAGAGTGGTTTTCGGTTGGGAGCACCCGGGGACGGAACTGATGGGTTCCCAGAGGAGGCCCAGGCGGGAGAGAACTGGGTAGAGACCCTCAGTTGGGAGGGCTACTGCAGGCAGCGGGTGCCCAGGTTGGAGGAGGAGCAGGAGCGCAGAGCCCTGTCGAGAGCGATGGAGGCCAAAGCCCAGGCCTGCAAGGCTAGACCCGCCGACCGGGGTCCGCAGAGTCAAGGTACTGTGGTCTCCTTTGACTTAAAAAGGGCATGGAGGTTTATTAAGGAGCCCGTAGTGGCCTTAGAACTGTTTGTGACTTGCCAGGACACGGAGTCACATCTATCAGAGGGGCAACCCCGATCATGACTTGTACCCGGGGATCCCGTGGTTTTCACCCGGCATGTGGCGAAAGGGGGTGGTACGCCCTCAGTGTGAAAAAGTGCACGTGGGGACGTGTTGCTCCCATGCCAGTGGGTGCAGTGCCAAACAGGCGACCAGCAGCTTTAAACCCGGACACTACATCAGTCCCTGCAGATTCAGCAAAAATTGCAGTGCAGACACAGGCAACACAGACCCCGACTGCAGGATCTGCTCAGTTTGTGTCACCCAGCATGATACATGAAGTAGAACTTCCCTGATCAGGAGATTGCAGGCCCAAAGAACTGAATTGGAAGAGCTACTAATGCAAGTTAGAGTGAGTTAAAGACAATGTAGTCATGGACGGTGAATGGCCAGAAATTTTTTTGTAAATAGTTAGCACTTAATGTGCTCCTTGTTGGTTTTACAGCAACCATTGAGAGTGTGTCATGTGTGCATCGCCACGAAGATCGTCGCGGTTGCACATTCTGACTTCTCACAGCTGAGTTGCTGTTTCTTTGTGTTTGGCAGTTAGGGGGTTAATTCTGTCTGTGCTCAGTTCTGGGACTGGGTGCAGTTTCTCCCGGCTGCAATTAATTATTTGTTGATTGGTTTCCTTTAAATCTCTGGTTGTCTGTGTTGGGAGTTGCCAGTGAAATTCTTCATGCAGACCACAGATAGGATTGTATCTGTATAGACTTAAGTTAAAGAGCTCCTTAGTTGTTTTAAGCTCACCTTGCTTAGAGTTTAATATCCCAGATCATTTATGTTCCTTCTGTGTTTGAGTGTGTATGCAAGTCTGTGTTTTCTCCAGTCTGTCTTATATGTCTAATCTGTGTATTTAGCAGAGATCAGCCCATATCCCTTTGGTGGTAATCAGTATCCTTCTTAGGACTGATTACAGGGTTCAGGGACTGATAGGAGACAGGGTTAGGCTGGAGACTTGGACCTCTGAACCATTATCAGTACCTCCAAGGTGAGGGATTAGTTAGGACCCAGTTTAGGGTCAGGTTAGACCCCCGGTCCTCCTCTTTCCTGTGACAGTGTATCAAGTCCTCAAGATTAACCCTGAGTTCAACGGATATCGTGTCAGGTAAATCTATTCTATATTTACATGCTGATGTTGCTAATCTATATGTTGTATAGAGTGTTGTTCTTTTAAGAATAGTTTACTGACATCGTACACATATCATAAGACCGCGTGACATTTTCACTGGCCATAAAATTATTCCCAGTTGCCATGGATCCAGTAGCCCAGCTGGCTCTGCAGTTGCAGGGATTATCCATGGAGCTGACGGACATTAAGTCCAAAGTTTTGTCTCCCTCGGAGCAAACCAGATTTGAACCTAAAGTAGCTCTCCTGGACAGGTTCACTGGTGGGCGAGACAAATTTTTTACCTTCAGGGAAGCATGTAAATTGTATTTTCGGCTTCGGCCTCGATCATCAGGGAGTGAAGAGCAGAGAGTGGGAATTGTTATCTCGCTCCTACAAGGGGACCCTCAATCCTGGGCCTTCTCCCTTCCTCCGGGATCCCCGGCTCTACAGTCAGTAGATCGATTTTTTACTGCCCTGGGTTTGGTATATGATGACCCAGATCGGGTCTCTCTTGCTGAGACAAAATTACGTAAGATACAGCAGGGAGATCGTCCGGCGGAGGAATTTGCTTCTGAGTTCCGTAGATGGGCCACAGATACTCAGTGGAATGACCCAGCTCTTAGAAGCCAGTTTTGTCATGGGCTTTCTGACAAATTAAAGGACGTTTTGGCTCAGTATGATTCTCCTCCATCACTGGAGGCTGCTATGGCCCTAGCTATCCGTACTGATAGACGGCTCCGGGAGAGGTGCGAGGTAACTCCGCCCCCTGTTGTTACTCCACCTACTACTAAAGTCCCTTATGTTGAGGTTCCCCTTGTCTGTTCGGAGGAGCCTATGCAGTTGGGAGGGACATCATTTCGTAGGAGGGGATTGGCGGTACGCCGCAGGACTAGAAGGTGTTTCTTCTGCGGGAAAGAGGGACATTTTGTTGGGGGATGTCCATCCCGTGCCTTGTTGAGCAAAAAGTCGCCGTTCTTCTCAGTTCCTTGTACCAGTGGAGGTGGTAGTTGGTACGAGAGTGGAGAGATTGTCTGTTCTTCTTGATAGTGGTTCCGGGGCTAATCTGGTTGACGCTCAGTTTGCTCAGGCTCAAGGTATGCATCTGAGTGTATTGGTCAAACCGATCCCTATATTCTCCATTGACGCCAGGCCTCTCGGCCAAGGTAGCTTTGTTCATGAGGTTCATAACATTGACCTTCGGGTAGGGGCAATACATAGGGAACTATTATCTTGTTATGTGTTGGAGGGTCTACCTACTCCTATTGTGTTGGGACTTCCTTGGTTGGTTAAACATAACCCTGTGATTAATTGGCAGTCCAGAGATATAAGCCAATGGGGGGAGTTTTGCAAAAGTAACTGCATGAACACAGTCATCAGTGCGGTCGTGCCTAGTACTTTGCCTCCTTTTTTGGAGGACTTTGGGGATGTGTTCTCTGAGGAGGGGTGTCAGGAGTTGCCTCCTCATCGCGTGTATGACTGCTCTATTAATTTACTTCCTGATGCTAAGTTACCTAAAGCTAGGTTATATAACCTTTCTGGTCCTGAGAGGCAGGCTATGAAAGATTATATTTCGGAAAGTCTGGCCAAAGGGCATATTAGACCTTCATCTTCCCCAGTGGCCGCGGGGTTCTTCTTTGTGAAGAAAAAAGATGGAGGCCTACGCCCTTGCTTGGATTTCCGCGAACTTAATCGGATTACTGTTCGAGATCCGTATCCACTCCCTCTGATTCCTGATCTCTTCAATCAAATTGTTGGCGCCAAATGGTTCTCTAAATTGGATCTCAGGGGGGCGTATAATCTGATTAGGATAAAAGAGGGGGATGAGTGGAAAACGGCGTTTAACACGCCGGAGGGACATTATGAGAACCTTGTCATGCCTTTTGGTCTGACTACTGCACCAGCAGTATTCCAACATTTTGTTAATGACATTTTTCGTCACCTTGTGGGGCTGTTTGTGGTCGTATATTTGGATGACATTTTAATTTACTCACCAGATCTTGTGTCTCACCAGGAGCATGTGAGACAGGTGTTGCAGATCTTGCGAGACAATAAACTATACGCCAAACTGGAAAAGTGTGTATTCGCCGTACAGGAACTTCAGTTTTTGGGTTTCTTGGTGTCAGCCTCCGGTTTCCGTATGGACCCTGAAAAGGTGAGAGCAGTGCTTGAATGGGATCAGCCAGAGGATCTTAAGGCTCTGCAGCGTTTTCTGGGGTTTGCTAACTACTACCGGAAATTTATTTGTAATTTCTCATCTGTTGTCAAACCTCTCACTGACATGACAAGAAAAGGGACGGATTTTTCTAAATGGTCGGACAAAGCTTGCCAAGCTTTTTCCTCTTTGAAAAAATGTTTTGCTTCGGCACCCGTTCTCATCCAACCAGATGCATCACAGCCGTTCGTTGTGGAGGTGGACGCGTCTGACGTAGGGGTGGGTGCAATATTGTCCCAGGGTCCGTCCCCTGGTAAATGGCATCCGTGCGCTTTCTTTTCTAAAAAATTGTCGTCCGCCGAAAGGAATTATGATATCGGCAATAGGGAACTTTTGGCCATTAAGTTGGCTTTTGAAGAATGGCGTCACTTTTTGGAGGGGGCAGTCCACCCGGTCACCGTCATTACTGATCACAAGAACCTGCTGTATTTGGAATCTGCTAAGCGTCTGAATTCCAGACAAGCTCGATGGTCGTTGTTTTTTACCAGGTTTAATTTTGTTGTCACTTATCGCCCTGGATCTAAGAATGTTAAGGCGGATGCCTTGTCTCGCAGTTTCCCAGGGGCCGGGAAAATGGATGACCCGATTCCTATCCTTCAGGAGGGGGTGGTAGTGTCGGCTGTATGTTCTGAGCTTGAGGAGGAGGTGTTAGAGGCTCAGGGGGACGCCCCTGCAGGACCTCCAGGGAGACTGTTTGTCCCAAATCAGTTGAGACAAAAGGTTATTGAGGCACATCATAATTCTGCTTTAGCAGGACATCCAGGGAGTAAGGCTACTTTAGATCTCCTTTCTCGCCGGTTTTGGTGGCCTAACGTTAATAAAGATGTTTTAACTTTTGTCGCGTCCTGTGGGGTTTGTGCTCGCTCTAAGACCCCTCATACCCGTCCGTCTGGGACCCTCTTACCCTTGAAACTTCCGGAGCGTCCATGGACTCATTTGTCTATGGACTTCATCACGGACCTTCCTCAGTCGTCAGGGAAGACTGTCATACTGGTGGTTGTTGACAGGTTCAGTAAGATGGCACATTTCATTGCTCTTCCTGCCCTCCCTAATGCTAAAACTCTGGCGCAGGTGTTCATTGGGGAGATTGTGAGACTTCATGGGTTGCCTTCTGATGTGGTGTCAGATAGGGGGTCTCAGTTTGTGTCCAAATTTTGGAGGGCATTTTGTTTACGTCGGGGGATGCAATTGTCATTTTCCTCGGCTTTTCATCCGCAGACCAATGGTCAGACAGAGCGTCTGAATCAAAGCCTAGAGACTTATCTTCGGTGTTTTGTCTCAGAGAACCAGGAGGACTGGTTTTCTTTCTTGCCTCTGGCAGAGTTCGCTCTTAACAACAGGCGGAGCGAGTCCACTGGTAAGTCCCCGTTTTTTGGGGCATATGGTTTTCATCCCCAGTTTTGTACATTCAATGGGGGGGGCCCTTCTGGGGTTCCTGAGGAGGAGCGTTTCTCGTCGTCACTTGCTTCAGTGTGGAGAGGTGTATTGAATAATCTGAGTGCTATGGGGAACCGTTATAAACGTATGGCTGATAGGAGGAGAGTTTCTGGTCCAGATCTTAATGTGAACGATCTGGTATGGTTGTCTACCAGGAATATAAAACTTAAAGTTCCCTCCTGGAAGCTGGGCCCCAGATTCATCGGGCCGTACAGGATCAGTTCCATAATTAATCCTGTGGCATTTCGTCTGGACCTCCCTCCTACGTTTAAAATCCACAATGTGTTCCACAAGTCATTACTTAAGAGGTACGTGGCACCAGTCATACCATCACCTCTACCTCCTCCTCCAGTGGTGGTCAATGGTAACTTGGAGTTTCAAGTGTCAAAGATCATTGACTCACGTCTGAATCGCCGGTCCCTTCAGTACTTGGTGCATTGGAAGGGGTATGGTCCAGAGGAGAGGACGTGGGTTCCTGCGTCTGACATTAACGCAGATCGTTTGGTGCGGACCTTCCACAGAACTCACCCGGGCAAACCTGGCCCTGAGGGTCCGGAGGCCCCTCGTAGAAGGGGGGGTACTGTCATGTGTGCATCGCCACGAAGATCGTCGCGGTTGCACATTCTGACTTCTCACAGCTGAGTTGCTGTTTCTTTGTGTTTGGCAGTTAGGGAGTTAATTCTGTCTGTGCTCAGTTCTGGGACTGGGTGCAGTTTCTCCCGGCTGCAATTAATTATTTGTTGATTGGTTTCCTTTAAATCTCTGGTTGTCTGTGTTGGGAGTTGCCAGTGAAATTCTTCATGCAGACCACAGATAGGATTGTATCTGTATAGACTTAAGTTAAAGAGCTCCTTAGTTGTTTTAAGCTCACCTTGCTTAGAGTTTAATATCCCAGATCATTTATGTTCCTTCTGTGTTTGAGTGTGTATGCAAGTCTGTGTTTTCTCCAGTCTGTCTTATATGTCTAATCTGTGTATTTAGCAGAGATCAGCCCATATCCCTTTGGTGGTAATCAGTATCCTTCTTAGGACTGATTACAGGGTTCAGGGACTGATAGGAGACAGGGTTAGACTGGAGACTTGGACCTCTGAACCATTATCAGTACCTCCAAGGTGAGGGATTAGTTAGGACCCCAGTTTAGGGTCAGGTTAGACCCCCGGTCCTCCTCTTTCCTGTGACAGTGTATCAAGTCCTCAAGATTAACCCTGAGTTCAACGGATATCGTGTCAGGTAAATCTATTCTATATTTACATGCTGATGTTGCTAATCTATATGTTGTATAGAGTGTTGTTCTTTTAAGAATAGTTTACTGACATCGTACACATATCATAAGACCGCGTGACAGAGTGTGAGTGGGACACTCTACATTTTATAGTAGATCAAAGAATAAAAACAGTCTGGCGTGGCCGAAAAGTGGTCCAACTGGTTGACCAGCTAAGCCTTGTAGCCACGCCCAGGGCCAACATTGGGGGTTTGAGACGGGTTCCATCATATTGCACGGAGGACGGTGAGGAGGACCCCCGGTTTGGGAACTCACTGAAACCTGCTGAACTTAATTGAAAGAGTTCTTATAGTAATGTTATGTTTCATGCTTTCAGTAGTTATATACAACGTTCAAGTGAAAAGTACACCGCATAAAGTGAAGAAAGTTATTTGTTCACATGTTTTACTCATTTAAATGCATTTCAGAAAATTATTTGCATGTTCTTAATATCTGTTTTGCTCTGTTCCAGCCCGGGGACGTGCTGTGTTTAACGGGGGAGGGGTGGGAGTATGTGGTGCCCCTGAGAGTCCAGTAGCCACAGAGGTACTGCACCTCAGGCAGAGATGTGGTACTCAGCTCTCGGGTAAGGAGGGGACACTACCCGGTACTCGCATATGAACATCCAACACCACACCACTCCAAGGGAGGGGGAGGAGCCCCAGTTCTAAGGGAAGCAAGTATTACAATTGGGGAAAAGTCGGAGTTGGTGGTGGGGAGCTGTTAGGAGCAGTGGTAAAGAGAGAAGCTCAGAAAAGGGGTCCTAGGGGCCAGGGAAGTGAAGAATCCACCCTTGGCGCCCGAATCCAGGCCAAACGTAGTCGGGTGGAGGGACCAGGTCGCAGTGGGGGACCGGCCCCAAACTAGTGGAGAGACTGAGTAGAGAGACAGTAGGACTCAGCTAGCAAACCGCAAGCTGTAGTGGTTGCATGTGCGACAGCCAAATCCACACACATTCGCTGAAAAGGTAGCCACATAGGATCAAGGGGAGCAGGAGGATGTCGCCCGACAGGATCTGAGGCTGTTGGCTTGGAACACTGTGTGTGAGGCGAAGGCCAGGGAGGGCGTGAGTGTAACGCTCACGCCCTGACTGGTTGGCGCGAGCGTGGAGGTGTGGCCTCACTGTGCCACAAACCAGACTATCATGGAATAGGCATGACTAAGCGGTTACCTTGGTGTTCACTGGAGCCTCTGATGGTGAGGTCAGGCTTCTGCGGCAGGTAGCTGCCAGGTACCACTCCAGGGTGGTGTCTGGCTGTGGCTGCTGATCCCACTGTTGAACAGAACACTATGAGAAGTGCAGACGAGTACAGACAGGCACGACTGGTACTATGGCGGGCGTAGCTGGTACTTTTGGCAGACAGGTGGGCACGGCTGAGACACAGGCTGGCAGGCGGGCATGGCTGAGACACTGGCAAGCAGGCGGGTACAGTACACAAGGGAGGTGTTATGATTCGGTAATCGAGGAGGATAGTAGAAAAATAGGCTAGGCAACCAGACACCCAGAGAAGTTGGTAACTTAGCGGATTGCAGACCCCTAAACTGACAACACAACTATTATTAGCCGTGGGACGTACCTACGATGCCCTAGACGCCTCGACACAGCCAAAGAGTTAACTAAGCCTAAAGAGAGAAAGAGGAGAGCTAAACTGCCTCGGAGTAGAGCCCCAAAGGAATAGATAGCCCCCAAACATACTGTATATTGTCAGTGAGACAGATGAAGTACAAAACACAGGCAGAAAATAGAGTAAGCAAATGCTGGGGCCCAAACTGTCTGGATAGAACAGGACAGGAAAGGATACTGTCTGCAATACCGCAAAAACCCTAAGAAAAATTCCAACACGTCTGATATGCAAAAATACTGAGGCCACACGACCTCTCCCGACTAAATCAGAACTCTGGTGTGATCTGGACGCAAAACAACAGATACGGAAATAACAGGGGACTAGAAATACAGAACAGACTGACATAAGCTGTGGCAAAGGAAAACAGAGTCCAGGACAGGTCCCAGCAGAGGACCCGGCTGAACTCGCACCAGCAAGGCAGAGAACAGAGAAAAGCAAAAAGGGAAAAATGCCACATTGTAAAACAGACAAATAACTTATCTGAAAGATGCAGGACAAGGCAGGTAGCAAGCAGA
Organism: Oophaga sylvatica; assembly: GCA_033576555.1. Classification (NCBI taxonomy): domain Eukaryota; kingdom Metazoa; phylum Chordata; class Amphibia; order Anura; family Dendrobatidae; genus Oophaga; species Oophaga sylvatica. Next base: position 163,821 of record JARQOD010000114.1, read on the forward strand.
CTTCCAGAAGGCTCAGGAAGAAATCAAATCACCAGCAACCACTAAGGGAAGGCTGCTCACTTAAATCTCTCCAGTCTGTAACACGTGACCTCCAATCATCCTCTTCAGGTGATTGACTTCTGTCAGCCAGTCCAGTTCCTTTACCAGCAGCAACCACCTGAGGGAGCCCAAACTCAGAAGCCAGATCAAAAGTGTTCACAACAGGGAGGGGCAGGAAGAGACTCTGTAGGAACAGGAACACGGACAGACATAAGTGGTATAAGGGAACAGGTAGGGACCTGTTCAGACTGGAGAAGCTGGGGCTGGTTCCAGAAGAACAGAGACAGACTGGAATGAGAGATATATGGGAACAGGTAAGAGTAGACTGGGAACAGGTAGGGACCTGTTCAGACTGGAGGAGCAGGGACAGATAAGGAACCGCATGAAGCTGAGGAGCGGAGCAGAACTGCTACATTGCGGAGCAGAGAGCAGAATAGAGTCGCGGGTTCCAGTGCAGCGAGCTGAACCACAAGGAGTGCGGAGCAATGGATGAACCGCAAGGGGTGCGGAGCAATTGCAGTCCCGCAAGAGGGCGGAGCACAGGCAGAACCGCAAGGAGTGCGGAGCACAGGCAGAACCGCAAGCTGTGCGGAGCACAGGCAGAACTGCAAGGAGTGCGGAGCAGAGGGCAGAACTGCAAGAAGTATGGAGCAAAGGGCAGAACCGCAAGGAGTGCGGAGAAAAGGGCAGAACCGCAAGGAATGCGGAGCAAAGGGCAGAACCGCAAGAGTACGGAGCAAAAGGCAGAACAGCAAGAGTGCTGAGCAAAAGGCAGAAGCTCAAAAGTGCAGAGCAAAAGGCAGAACAGAACCGCAAGGAGCGGAGCCAAGAGCAAAGCGGAGCCACAGAGTGTGGCGAGCAGAGCAGGAGTAACCACAAGGATACACACAGCAGGGTAAGGAAGGCTATGGACAAGGATATAACAGAAATAGGACTGAATACAGACAGGGTCAGGTACAGGATAGGGTACAGAAACTAAGATACAGTCCAGGATATGCAGCCTCCTGGAGGGCAGAACAAGTAAGGCACAAAGCACAGGAACAGATCTGGATACAAAGCCCATAGAGAAGGCGAAAAAAAACAGAACAGGACCTGGCATCTCAGCAGCAAGATACTGAGTGAGAGAATTGATGGCTCCAAGGGGTGGGGCTGTCTTAAGTACCAGAGGATTCTTGACAATTGGCTGGGGACACTTTAGGAAGGTGCACACTGACTCTATAAGGACCAGGAAGTGCCGGCACCGCCCCCCTATGCACACACCCAGGAAGCATGCACAGAGCAGACAGGAGACATGCGGCACACAGCCTGGAACCAGCAACAGACAGAACTCACAGCATGGCCCAGAGTAGTGAGTAAGTTGTTGTGTAAGGCAGGTTGGGGATGGAAGACCATGCAGTGATGCCGGCAGGGTTGTTACAGTGAGCCTGCGCAGAGACAGACGACGTGAGAAGGTACACAAGAAGGGGGGGCCTGGTAAAGTGTATCCCAAACTAACCGAGAGATGGCTGGACCACCAACCCGGAGGACATAGCACCCGGCTGGTGATTGTAACCTGAAAGACTGTGAGCAAAGTGTGAAGACTGCACCCTTCTGTGTCCTCAAATTAATTTTCTGCGTCACCTATCCTGCACCACAACTGTTGTTTTCATCATTAACTCTATAACTGCCCTGGGGCCTAGCTCTACCCGTGGAGAGCTGTAACATCTCTGCTGCATCACCAACCTCCCCAGTGGACCTGAATCACAGCGTTGGCCATCTACTGCCGAAAACCACGGGTGGCGTCACGACTTAATCCTCTATAAATTTTTCCACCTCATTTTTAATGCACGCCCAGGGGCACGGACCGGGTCATTGCTGCCGTGACCTCCTCCCCAAAGAACTGTCTGACCCTGACCGAGTACCCCATGGCTCTGGTGGGCATCGCAGGAGCATATGGCAGGCTAAGAAGCATATCCCAGGCTAGGGAAGTGTATACCAGGATGGGGAAGCATATACCAGGATGGGGGAGCATATACCAGGCTGGGGGGAGCATATACCAGGCTGGAAGGGCATATACCAGGCTAGGGAAGCATATACCAGGCTGGGGAGCATATACAAGGCTGGGGGAGCATATACAAGGCTCGGGGACCATATGGTAAGATGCGGGAGCATATACTAGGCTGGGGGAGCATGTAACAGGCTGGGGGAGCACATAGCAGGGTAGGGGAGCATATACCAGGCTGAGGGAGCATATACCAGGATGAGGGAGCATATACCAGGCTGGGGGAGCATAGACCAGGCTGGGGGAGCATAAACAAGTATGGAGGAGCATATACCAAGCTGGGGGAGCATTCACAAAGCTGGGGGAGTATATACCAGGCTAGGGAAGTGTATACCAGGCTAGAGAAGCATATACCAGGCTAGAGAAGCATATACCAGGATGGGGGAGAATATACCAAGATGGGGGAGCATATACCAAGATGGGGGAGCATATACCAGGCTGGGGGAGCATATACCAGGCTGGGGGAGCATATACCAGGCTGGGGGAGCATATACCAAGCTGAGGGAGCATATACCAGGCTGGGGGAGCATGTAACAGGCTGGGGGAGCACATAGCAGGGTAGGGGAGCATATACCAGGCTGAGGGAGCATATACCAGGATGAGGGAGCATATACCAGGCTGGGGGAGCATAGACCAGGCTGGGGGAGCATAAACAAGTATGGAGGAGCATATACCAAGCTGGGGGAGCATTCACAAAGCTGGGGGAGTATATACCAGGCTAGGGAAGTGTATACCAGGCTAGAGAAGCATATACCAGGCTAGAGAAGCATATACCAGGATGGGGAGAATATACCAAGATGGGGGAGCATATACCAAGATGGGGGAGCATATACCAGGCTGGGGGAGCATATACCAGGCTGGGGGAGCATATACCAGGCTGGGGGAGCATATACCAAGCTGAGGGAGCATATACCAGGCTGGGGGAGCATATAACAGGCTAGGGAGTATATACTAGGATGCGGGAGCATATACCAGGCTGGGGGAGCATATATCAGGCTGGAGGGGCATATATCAGGACTAGCTATTGAACCCGTTCTACACTCGTGCTGTGAGCATTTTTATTGGTACATTTTTGTGCTATGTTAAAGGGATCCTGTCACCAGAAATAACGTTGTTAACCTGCAAATATGTAGTCAATATGCAGGTTAACTGCTATTATGCTGTCTGGTGCCCGCATGCAGCCGAATACAGTGGGGAAAAAATGATCTTTATTCTCACTAGTATGGTAATTTCAGAAAAGTTTGCTCATTTCTGCATCAAGATACGTGTTTATTCTTCCCAAGTGAGCTCATACAACTCATCACATAATGTAGGGTATCAATAATCAATTGTGTACAGAAGATATAGAGAAACACCTTGTACATAAAAGAACTTAATTTGCTGGCATGTCACGTCTAACCATGAATACTCTGTAATGCTGTTGTACTGGCGTGCTCCTGCACTGTCACTTTTCTAACCAGCCTTCGCAATATAGTCCATGGTTGCGTGTTGTGAATGTTTTGGAGACGACTTCGGAGCTGAGGCTCCCTCTGGTGGTTGCTGAGGGTATTGAACCAATTAAGGAATGGGTGTCAGGTGGAGATGACTGGCTTGATATAAGTGAGCTGAACTCCCATGATCCTCGCCGGTAATCAATTGTTGCTTCCAGGACTTTGTTGGAATTTCAGCTTGCGTTCCTGCCATCATTCAGATAAGTGACTTTCTGTTTTTTTTCTGTGGTTGGATTTCCCTTGCTTCTAGCAGTCTTGCCTTGGACTTCAGCCGAGTCCCCTTTGGGGGCTTGTGCTGCCTTCTGTTCTCATTTTGTATTTGCACTTGTTCTCTGTTCCATTGATATTTTTATTTGCTGGGTAGCTGTGTGTCACACCAGAGATCTGATATAGGTGGTCGAGATCGTGTGGTCTCAGGTTTTTTGCAATCAGAAGTGCTGGTATTTTTATTAGGGTTTTTCTGGGTTGCAGACAGAATTTTTCTCCTGTACTTGACTTTCTAGACAGATTTGGGCCCCAGCATTTGCTCATCCTATTTTCTGTGTTCGTGATTTCCTCTTGTCTAACCGCCATTACACGTTTGGGGGCTTCCTATTTCTTTGGGGGCTTTACTCCGGGGCAGTTAGCTTTTCTCTTTCTATCTTCAGGTGTAGCTAACTCTCCGGCTGTGCCGAGGCATCTAGGATCAACGTAGGTACGCTCCACGGCTACTTCTAGTTGTGTGGTTAGTTTAGGGAACTGCAACCCATTAGGTTCCAGCCTCTCTGGTGTCTTGCTGCGTTGGCAGTATTTTGCTCCTGTTCTCCTCAGCTACCTAAACATAACAGTTGCGCTGGTAGTAATGCTGCACTAAATTCACAGGGTCACTTACTTCATTGTGTAAGAGTCAAATTAGCCAATCTGTTATTACCAGAGCTAAGTTGTTACCCGGTTTTGAGTAGATTACCGGACCCTACATCTAAATCCTTTCCTGATCTGCCTACATATTTTATTGACCTCAAAACGGTTTGGCTTCTCCCTTTACTGTCCTTCCAGGACCGGTACGGCCGGTAGAAATTCAACATATAATTACAGTAGAATCTGTGACTTCTCTGCATTAGTGGTCACTAGAGATGAGTGACTTCGGCTCCGGGAGGGTCGAGTCGGGTTTCGGACCACCTGACTTTCCCAAAAGTCGAGTCGAACGAAGTCGGCCGACTAATGGAAAAGGTCGAGTCATAGTCGAAAATCTGACCCCAATGCAAGTCAATGGGGAATTAAAGTCGGCAGGGAGTGGAAGACCGTAAACACACCTACAGTGCCCATTTCAATGCCAACTACATCAATTTTTATTACTTAAGCTTGTCAACTTAATTTACTTTTTAATAATAGTAACGCATTGAAAACTGGGGGTTATTTGGCTAAAGTTGTGGGGGGGCAGGGCTGGCTCCAGGTTTTAGTGGGCCCCGGGCGAAAGAGTGTCAGAGGGCTCACAGACGTGACGCCATCGCGCTCTCTGACCTGAATGTCACTGTCAGGAAACACGGAAGACTGGCTAACCAGTAGAAGTCATCCTTCATCATTTTGGCAATGCGGGGTCCCTTTTTAGGATCCGCAAGACATAATCACACATGTGGGCCAATGTTCCAGGTTTCAGTGATGCACTGCCAGTGGTGGGTGGAGGAGCACTTTCTGCCAAATCCACATCCCTCCAGTCACGCACAAACCCTGTACTTGACCTTGGCAAGCCAACATTTTCTCTTGCCCCCTGAGAAGCATCCTCCTCCCCAAAATAATCATCCCCTTCATCCTCCTCCTCTTCCTCACCCTCGTCTAGGACAGTTCCCTGAGAAGACAATGCCTGACTATCATGCAGGCTTCCCTCCTCCTCCTCCGCTGCAGACGCCTGATCCTTAATGTGTGTCAAAGTTTGCATGAGCAGACGCATAAGTGGGATGCTCATACTTATGTTGGCGTCGTCTGTGCTTACCAGCCGTGTGCATTCCTCAAAACACTGAAGGACTTTACAGAGGTCTTTCAGCTTTGACCACTGCACACCCGACAACTCCATGTCTACCCTCAAACTGACTGCACGTGTATCCTCCCACAAATGCATTACAACCTGCCTCTGTTCGCACAGCCTCTCAACCATGTGCATGGTGGAGTTCCACCTTGTTGCAATGTCTATGATTAGGCGGTGCTTGGGGAGGTGGAGCGATCGCTGCAGCCTCTGCATACGACTGGAGTCTACGGGCGAGCGACAGATGTGCGAGCACAGTCTTCGCACCTTATGGAGCAGGGCTGGTAACTCCGGATAATTATTTATGAAGTACTGCACCACCAGGTTCAAGGTGTGAGCCAGGCAAGGTATGCATCTGAGTTTTGCCAGGGCTATGGCCGCCACAAAATTATGGCCTTCATCACTGACTACCTTGCCTGGCTCAAGATGTAGACTGCCCAGGCATGACTCAGTTTCTCACTGCAAGTAGTCGGCCAGTACCTCCGCGGTGTGTTTGGTGTCGCCCAAAGACATCATCTTTAAAACAGCTTGCTGACGCTTACCACTAGCTGTTCGATAGTGGGACACCTCGTGTGCAACACTGGCAGCTGCGGATGGAGTGCTCGTTCAACTGCACTCTGTCAACGAGCTTTCGCTTCTGGAGGAGGAGGAGGGTCGAACGCCTTCAGCAAACTGTTGCCTATACCGTGGGCTAGGCAGCACTGTCCCACCGCCGCTGGCCCCTGTGGACCCTGCATCCACCACTTTAACCCAGTGCGCAGTGATGGACACTTAACGGCCCTGGCCATGACTACTGGCCCATGCATCTGTTGTGAGGTGCACCTTTCCACTCACTGATTGTTTGAGTGCATGGACAATGCGGTCTTTCACATGCAGGTGGAGGGCAGGGATGGCTTTTATAGAAAAGAAGTGCCAACTGGCTAGGTCATAGTGTGGGACAGCGTAGGTCATGAGCTCCTGGAATGCTGCGCTTTCAACCAAACTGAAGGGCATCATCTCTAATGAGATCAGTTTGGCAATGTAGGCATTCAAAGCCAGTGAGGTTTTGAAGTCTGTCCAAGCTTGCAAGTGCATGGTGTTTAAATGTCTAAGCATGCAACTGGTAATCAATTTTCAGAGATTTTTCCCACGGCTAAAGGTCCTTCTGCACTTTTTACAGATAACCTTTGCCTCATCAATAGGATTTTGGTCAAAAAAGTGCCACACTGCACTCTTCCTACTATGGGATAAATTTTCAGGGCTAGCACACTGTGCTAATTCGACCGTCTGCCAAGCTGTCCTGCAATTCTTTGTTTTTTTAACACATTTTTGGACTGCTACGGGCCTGCCAGATAACCGCAGCTGCGATGTCAATGCCTGCTGCGGATCCTCCTCCTCTTCTGAGCTATTGCCAGCGGCACCCTCTTCCCCTAATGGATGCCAATCCGGGTCAACAACTGGGTCATCCATCACCTCCTCTTCAATTTCATCTGCACCTTCCTCTGTGTCACCCTGTAAGGTAGTATAGTATGCGGGAAGGGGCACCTAAGTTTCATCAGGGTCAGATTCTGGCTCCATAGACTGCGAGGTCAATGCAGTGCTCTGGGTGAATGTACCAGCAGAATCATCTAGCAGTGGCTGTGGATCAGTGCACTCCATGTCATATTCATCTTGGACTGGGGAATTCAGGATTTCACTTGATAACCCAGGCATGGTATGTGAAAAGAGCTCAAGGGAGTAATCCTGGAGTGTGGCCTGTCGCATTCTTCACTTGTGGTGGGGGTGAAGGACACAAGGAAAGGTGTTGTTCCTGACCAGGAGCCTGCACTGACGACTCATTGCTTGCATTTTTTGAAACTTCAGAAGAGGAGGCGATAGAGCTGGAGGCTGTTTTGGCAATGTAAGCCAAAACCTGTTCCTGATGCTCCGGCTTTAAAAGCGGTTTACCTACTCCCAGAAAAGGGAACCTTCCAGGCCTTCTGGAGCCAGACGATGACGCAGGCTCAACACCTCCTGCCTTAGGTGCTATTGTGCTTTTGGCATTACCAGCAGATGCACCACCACCACCATCAGTCCCAGTTAGCCCGCCCACGTCCGCGGCCTCTTCCACCATACTTCCTCATGTTTGAGAAAATGTACCAAAAATACCAGCAGATATATGGTACTGTATGAGGAGCGTACAGCTGAAAATGGTGTAGGGAAAAATTTAAATCTCCATATATATTTCCGGAGTCACACAGTGACGCTCACTCAGTATGGATTTGACCGTAATACAAAAAGCAGAAAAACGGTACTGTTATGTTTCGGTAGCTGAGGAGGACAGGAACAACAGCAGGGCAGCCGAACACCTGAGATGTTGGTAACTAATGGATTGCAGATTCCTAAACTAACGACACAACTAGAGGTAGCAGAGGAGCGTTCCTACGTTGATCCTAGACGCCTCGTCACAGCCTGAGAGATAACTACACCTAAAAGCAGAAAGATGAAAGCTATCTGCCCCGGAGCAGATCCCCAAAAAAATAGGAAGCCCCAAACATATAATGGCGGTTAGACAAGATGAAAATACAAACATAGGCAGAAAATAGACTGAGCAAACGCTGGGGCCACAAGCTGACTAAATAGGACAGGACAGGAGAGATTACTTTCTGCAACCCAGAAAACCCTACAAAAATCAACAATTCTGATTACAAAAATACTGAGATCACACGATCTCGCCACCCACTAAATCAGATCTCAGTGTGAACAAAAACCAAGCCGCAGCCGCTGAAAAAACAGGAAAAAGCAAATGAGCAAATAACAGTGGCTGCAGATAAACTGTGAGGAGCTCAGGTCCCAGGAGGGGACCTGGCTGACCTCCACAAAAGTGCAGAAAACAATGCAAAAAGCAAGCACAAAAAGAAAGGCAAAAAATATCTTATCTGAAAGCAGGAGATGCAGGCAAGACTCCAGCAAACTTCCAAATGAACCAGGAACCACAATTGAGACAAGAACAATTGATCACGGCAACCATCATGGGAGGGAACCTCCTTTATATTAGACCAGTCAGTGAACCCAGATTGCCACTCCTCGCTGAAAGGTGCAGTACTGTCTGTAACCACCAGAGGGAGCCTCTGCTCAGAAACCATCTCTAGCACATTCATAACAGCACCCCCCTCTTGAGGAGGGGTCACCGAACCCTCACTTGTGCAACCAGGCCGATCAGGATGAGCTTGGTGATAGGCATGGATTAGTCTCCTAGCATTGATGTCCAAAGCAAACACCCAAGAATTGTCCTCCTGACCATAACCTCTCCACTTAACCAAATACTGGAGTTTCTATCTAGAAAAACGAGAATCCAATATTTTCTCAACCACATACTCCAGATTGCCCTCAACCAAAACAGGGTCAGGAGGCACAGCCATAGGAACCACTGGCTCGACAAACCTCTTCAATAAGGACTTGTGGAACACGTTATGGATCTTAAATGTCCCTGGAAGAAGCAAACAGAAGGAAACAGGATTAAGAATCTCCATGATCTTATAAGGTCCAATGAACCTAGGCTTAAACTTTGGAGATGCAACCCTCATAGGGATATTTCTTGAGGACAACCAAACCAAGTGCCCCACTTTAAACCGAGGACCATCAGTCCTATGCCGGTTGGCAAACCGTTGGGCCTTCTCCTGAGAGAGAGACAACCTTTCCACTACCTGGTCCCAAATCTGCTGCATACGCTCCACAACAGAGTCAACACCCGGACAGACAGAAGCCTCCGCCTGTCCCGAAGAAAATCGAGGGTGAAACCCAGAATTGCAGAAAAATGGAGACATCAAGTGGCAGAGCTAGCCCTATTATTAAGAGCAAACCCAGTAATCTTGATCAGCAGACACAAAACGGTCATTCTCTGAGAAACAGGGAGGTCAGAAATAAAATCCATAGAGATATGGGTCCATGGCCTCTTGGGCACAGGTAATGGCATTAACATACCACTAGAGCGAGAGCAAGGCTTGGAGCGAGAGCAAGTCCCACAGGACTGCACAAATTCCCTGACATCACGAGACAAAGTAGGCCACCAAAAGGACCGACTCATCAAGTCTCTGGTACCAAAAATCCCGGGATGACCAGCCAACGCGGAACAATGAATCTCAGACATCACACTCTTCTTCCACTGGTCTGGGAAAAACAATTTCCCAATAGGGCAGCGCTCGGGTTTATCTTCCCGACACCCTTCCAAGGCCAGTCTCAAATTGGGGTAGATGGCGGAAAGAACTACACCCTCTTTCAAAATAACAGTAGGATCAGATAACTCAGGAGAGTCCGCAAAGAAACTCCTCGAGAGGGCATCCGCCTTAACATTCTTAGTGCAAAGAAGAAAAGAAACCACAAAATTAAAACGTGTGAAAAACAAGGTCCACCTGGCCTGTCTAGGATTAAGTCGCTTGGCTGATTCGAGATAAACCAGATTCTTATGGTCCGTGAGGACCAGCACTGATGTTTGGCTCCTTCCAGCCAATGTCTCCACTCTTCAAAGGCCCACTTCATGGCCAATAACTCCTGATTACCCACATCATAATTACGTTCAGTTGGAGAAAATTTTCGAGAGAAAAAGGCACAAGGGTTACTCTTAGAGGTCTCTGGATCTCTTTGGGACAAAACGGCACCTGCCCCAATTTCAGAGGCATCAACCGCCACCTGAAACGGCAGAGAAACATCAGGCTGCCGTAGAACAGGAGCAGAAGTGAATCTCTGCTTAAGTTCCTGAAACGCAGAGACTGCCTCAGGAGGCCAATTCACCACATCAGAACCCTTTTTGGTCAAATCAGTCAATGGTTTAACAATAACAGAGAAATTACCAATAAATTTACGATAAAAATTGGCAAAACCCAAGAATCTCTGAAGAGCCTTTAACCCTTTACCCCCAAGGGTGGTTTGCACGTTAATGACCGGGCCAATTTTTACAATTCTGACCACTGTCTCTTTATGAGGTTATAACTCTGGAACGCTTCAACGGATCTTCGCGATTCTGAGTTTTTTTTCTCGTGACATATTGTACTTCACGTTAGAAGTATAATTTCTACGATATAACTGCGTTTATTTTGAAAAAAACACAAATATGGCGAAAATTTTGAAAATTTTGCAATTTTCAAATTTTTAATTTTTTTTCCCTTAAAACAGGGAAATATGTCACACAAAATAGTGAAGAAATAACATTTCCCACATGTCTACTTTACATCAGCACAATTTTGGAACCAAAATTTTTTTTTGTTAGGAAATTATAAAGGTTAAAAGTTGACCAGTGATTTCTCATTTTTACAACAAAATTTACAAAGCCATTTTTTTAGGGACCACCTCATATTTGAAGTCACTTTGACGGGTCTATATAGCAGAAAATACCAAAAAGTGACACCATTCTAAAAACTGCACCCTCAAGGTACTCAAAACCACATTCAAGAAGTTTAATAACCCTTCAGGTGCTTCACAGGAGCTGAAGCAACGTGGAAGGAAAAATTAATATTTAATTTTTAGCCACAAAAATGATCTTTTACAAACTTTTTTTTATTTTGACAAGGGTAAAAGGAGAAAATGGGCAG
>JARQOD010000114.1:184261-220871 GCA_033576555.1 Oophaga sylvatica
GATCCTCTCTGTGACGCAAAAGAGAACTTTTTACATATATTACGATCCACTCCGTGACGCAAAACAGTCATGCGTCACAAACGAGGTCGCTTGTCGTTCGCAAAAGGTGCCAAACACAGCGATTCAGGCTCACCAGTGGGACGCCAACGATCAAAAAACGGTCCAGAACTCTAGTGAACGATCAGCGACATCACAGCAGGGGCCACATCGTTGCTACATGCCACACACAACAAGGTCGCTAACGTGATAAATAGTGACGTTTTAGTGATCTCGTGTCACGCGGTCTTATGATATGTGTACGATGTCAGTAAACTATTCTTAAAAGAACAACACTCTATTCAACATATAGATTAGCAACATCAGCATGTAAATAAAGAATAGATTTACCTGACACGATATCCGTTGAACTCAGGATAAATCTTGAGGACTTGATACACTGTCACAGGAAAGAAGAGGACCGGGGGTCTAACCTGACCCTAAGCTGGGGTCCTAACTAATCCCTCACCTTGGAGGTACTGATAATGGTTCAGAGGTCCAAGTCTCCAGCCTAACCCTGTCTCCTATCAGTCCCTGAACCCTGTAATCAGTCCTAAGAAGGATTCTGATTACCACCAAAGGGATATGGGCTGATCTCTGCTAAATACACAGATTAGAAATATAAGACAGACTGGAGAAAACACAGACTTGCATACACACTCAAACACAGAAGGAACATAAATGATCTGGGATATTAAACTCTAAGCAAGGTGAGCTTAAAACAACTAAGGAGCTCTTTAACTTAAGTCTATACAGATACAATCCTATCTGTGGTCTGCATGAAGAATTTCACTGGCAACTCCCAAACAGACAACCAGAGATTTAAAGGAAACCAATCAACAAATAATTAATTGCAGCCGGGAGAAACTGCACCCAGTCCCAGAACTGAGCACAGACAGAATTAACTCCCTAACTGCCAAACACAAAGAAACAGCAACTCAGCTGTGAGAAGTCAGAATGTGCAACCGCGACGATCTTCGTGGCGATGCACACATGACAGTACCCCCCCTTCTACGAGGGGCCTCCGGACCCTCAGGGCCAGGTTTGCCCGGGTGAGTTCTGTGGAAGGTCCGCACCAAACGATCTGCGTTAATGTCAGACGCAGGAACCCACGTCCTCTCCTCTGGACCATACCCCTTCCAATGCACCAAGTACTGAAGGGACCGGCGATTCAGACGTGAGTCAATGATCTTTGACACTTGAAACTCCAAGTTACCATTGACCACCACTGGAGGAGGAGGTAGAGGTGATGGTATGACTGGTGCCACGTACCTCTTAAGTAATGACTTGTGGAACACATTATGAATTTTAAACGTAGGAGGGAGGTCCAGACGAAATGCCACAGGATTAATTATGGAACTGATCCTGTACGGCCCGATGAATCTGGGGCCCAGCTTCCAGGAGGGAACTTTAAGTTTTATATTCCTGGTAGACAACCATACCAGATCGTTCACATTAAGATCTGGACCAGAAACTCTCCTCCTATCAGCCATACGTTTATAACGGTTCCCCATAGCACTCAGATTATTCAATACACCTCTCCACACTGAAGCAAGTGACGACGAGAAACGCTCCTCCTCAGGAACCCCAGAAGGGCCCCCCCCCATTGAATGTACAAAACTGGGGATGAAAACCATATGCCCCAAAAAACGGGGACTTACCAGTGGACTCGCTCCGCCTGTTGTTAAGAGCGAACTCTGCCAGAGGCAAGAAAGAAGACCAGTCCTCCTGGTTCTCTGAGACAAAACACCGAAGATAAGTCTCTAGGCTTTGATTCAGACGCTCTGTCTGACCATTGGTCTGCGGATGAAAAGCCGAGGAAAATGACAATTGCATCCCCCGACGTAAACAAAATGCCCTCCAAAACTTGGACACAAACTGAGACCCCCTATCTGACACCACATCAGAAGGCAACCCATGAAGTCTCACAATCTCCCCAATGAACACCTGCGCCAGAGTTTTAGCATTAGGGAGGGCAGGAAGAGCAATGAAATGTGCCATCTTACTGAACCTGTCAACAACCACCAGTATGACAGTCTTCCCTGACGACTGAGGAAGGTCCGTGATGAAGTCCATAGACAAATGAGTCCATGGACGCTCCGGAAGTTTCAAGGGTAAGAGGGTCCCAGACGGACGGGTATGAGGGGTCTTAGAGCGAGCACAAACCCCACAGGACGCGACAAAAGTTAAAACATCTTTATTAACGTTAGGCCACCAAAACCGGCGAGAAAGGAGATCTAAAGTAGCCTTACTCCCTGGATGTCCTGCTAAAGCAGAATTATGATGTGCCTCAATAACCTTTTGTCTCAACTGATTTGGGACAAACAGTCTCCCTGGAGGTCCTGCAGGGGCGTCCCCCTGAACCTCTAATACCTCCTCCTCAAGCTCAGAACATACAGCCGACACTACCACCCCCTCCTGAAGGATAGGAATCGGGTCATCCATTTTCCCGGCCCCTGGGAAACTGCGAGACAAGGCATCCGCCTTAACATTCTTAGATCCAGGGCGATAAGTGACAACAAAATTAAACCTGGTAAAAAACAACGACCATCGAGCTTGTCTGGAATTCAGACGCTTAGCAGATTCCAAATACAGCAGGTTCTTGTGATCAGTAATGACGGTGACCGGGTGGACTGCCCCCTCCAAAAAGTGACGCCATTCTTCAAAAGCCAACTTAATGGCCAAAAGTTCCCTATTGCCGATATCATAATTCCTTTCGGCGGACGACAATTTCTTAGAAAAGAAAGCGCACGGATGCCATTTACCAGGGGACGGACCCTGGGACAATATTGCACCCACCCCTACGTCAGACGCGTCCACCTCCACAACGAACGGCTGTGATGCATCTGGTTGGATGAGAACGGGTGCCGAAGCAAAACATTTTTTCAAAGAGGAAAAAGCTTGGCAAGCTTTGTCCGACCATTTAGAAAAATCCGTCCCTTTTCTTGTCATGTCAGTGAGAGGTTTGACAACAGATGAGAAATTACAAATAAATTTCCGGTAGTAGTTAGCAAACCCCAGAAAACGCTGCAGAGCCTTAAGATCCTCTGGCTGATCCCATTCAAGCACTGCTCTCACCTTTTCAGGGTCCATACGGAAACCGGAGGCTGACACCAAGAAACCCAAAAACTGAAGTTCCTGTACGGCGAATACACACTTTTCCAGTTTGGTGTATAGTTTATTGTCTCGCAAGATCTGCAACACCTGTCTCACATGCTCCTGGTGAGACACAAGATCTGGCGAGTAAATTAAAATGTCATCCAAATATACGACCACAAACAGCCCCACCAGATGACGAAAAATGTCATTAACAAAATGTTGGAATACTGCTGGTGCAGTAGTCAGACCAAAAGGCATGACAAGGTTCTCATAATGTCCCTCCGGCGTGTTAAACGCCGTTTTCCACTCATCCCCCTCTTTTATCCTAATCAGATTATACGCCCCCCTGAGATCCAATTTAGAGAACCATTTGGCGCCAACAATTTGATTGAAGAGATCAGGAATCAGAGGGAGTGGATACGGATCTCGAACAGTAATCCGATTAAGTTCACGGAAATCCAAGCAAGGGCGTAGGCCTCCATCTTTTTTCTTCACAAAGAAGAACCCCGCGGCCACTGGGGAAGATGAAGGTCTAATATGCCCTTTGGCCAGACTTTCCGAAATATAATCTTTCATAGCCTGCCTCTCAGGACCAGAAAGGTTATATAACCTAGCTTTAGGTAACTTAGCATCAGGAAGTAAATTAATAGAGCAGTCATACACACGATGAGGAGGCAACTCCTGACACCCCTCCTCAGAGAACACATCCCCAAAGTCCTCCAAAAAAGGAGGCAAAGTACTAGGCACGACCGCACTGATGACTGTGTTCATGCAGTTACTTTTGCAAAACTCACCCCATTGGCTTATCTCTCTGGACTGCCAATTAATCACAGGGTTATGTTTAACCAACCAAGGAAGTCCCAACACAATAGGAGTAGGTAGACCCTCCAACACATAACAAGATAATAGTTCCCTATGTATTGCCCCTACCCGAAGGTCAATGTTATGAACCTCATGAACAAAGCTACCTTGGCCGAGAGGCCTGGCGTCAATGGAGAATATAGGGATCGGTTTGACCAATACACTCAGATGCATACCTTGAGCCTGAGCAAACTGAGCGTCAACCAGATTAGCCCCGGACCCACTATCAAGAAGAACAGAAAATCTCTCCACTCTCGTACCAACCACCACCTCCACTGGTACAAGGAACTGAGAAGAACTAGCGGACGAAATACATACTCCCAGATTGTCGTCCACCACACAACCTGGGATTAACAGTTTTCCGGCGACTTCTTGTTCAACAAGGCACGGGACGGACATCCCCCAACAAAATGTCCCTCTTTCCCGCAGAAGAAACACCTTCTAGTCCTGCGGCGTACCGCCAATCCCCTCCTACGAAATGATGTCCCTCCCAACTGCATAGGCTCCTCCGAACAGACAAGGGGAACCTCAACATAAGGGACTTTAGTAGTAGGTGGAGTAACAACAGGGGGCGGAGTTACCTCGCACCTCTCCCGGAGCCGTCTATCAGTACGGATAGCCAGGGCCATAGCAGCCTCCAGTGATGGAGGAGAATCATACTGAGCCAAAACGTCCTTTAATTTGTCAGAAAGCCCATGACAAAACTGGCTCCTAAGAGCTGGGTCATTCCACTGAGTATCTGTAGCCCATCTACGGAACTCAGAAGCAAATTCCTCTGCCGGACGATCTCCCTGCTGTATCTTACGTAATTTTGTCTCAGCAAGAGAGACCCGATCTGGGTCATCATATACCAAACCCAGGGCAGTAAAAAATCGATCTACTGACTGTAGAGCCGGGGATCCCGGAGGAAGGGAAAATGCCCAGGATTGAGGGTCCCCTTGTAGGAGCGAGATAACAATTCCCACTCTCTGCTCTTCACTCCCTGATGATCGAGGCCGAAGCCGAAAATACAATTTACATGCTTCCCTGAAGGTAAAAAATTTGTCTCGCCCACCAGTGAACCTGTCCGGGAGAGCTACTTTAGGTTCAAATCTGGTTTGCTCCGAGGGAGACAAAACTTTGGACTTAATGTCCGTCAGCTCCATGGATAATCCCTGCAACTGCAGAGCCAGCTGGGCTACTGGATCCATGGCAACTGGGAATAATTTTATGGCCAGTGAAAATGTCACGCGGTCTTATGATATGTGTACGATGTCAGTAAACTATTCTTAAAAGAACAACACTCTATACAACATATAGATTAGCAACATCAGCATGTAAATACAGAATAGACTCACCCGACACGACATCCGTGAACTCAGGGTTAATCCCGAGGACTTGATACACTGTCACAGGAAAGAGGAGGACCGGGGTCTAACCTGACCCTAAACTGGGTCCTAACTAATCCCTCACCTTGGAGGCACTGACAATGGTTCAGAGGTCAAGTCTCCAGCCTAACCCTGTCTCCTATCAGTCCTGAACCCTGTAATCAGTCCAAGAAGGATTCCGATTACCACCAAAGGATATGGGCTGATCTCTGCAGATACACAGATTAGACATATAGACAGACTGGAGAAAACACAGACTGCATACACACTCAAACACAGAAGAACATAAATGATCTGGGATATTAAACTCTAAGCAAGGTGAGCTTAAAACAACTAAGGAGCTCTTAACTTAAGTCTATACAGTTTACAATCCTATCTGTGGTCTGCATGAAGAATTTCACTGGCAACTCCCAACACAGACAACCAGAGATTTAAAGGAAACCAATCACAAATAATTAATTGCAGCCGGAGAAAACTGCACCCAGTCCCAGAACTGAGCACAGACAGAATTAACTCTCGCCACCAAAGAACTGCCCGGGAAAGTCAGGTCAACCGAGTTTCTGGGAGACAAACATTGGCTTAATTCCGTCAGCCTGGATGAACCCGCACGAGAGCAGACATGGAGTACAGGACCAGCGACTGGTAACTTAGGGCCAGTGGAAAAGATGTCACACGGTCATGACGTTACGTGCAGTATAACGTATTTTAAAGAACAACACACTTGGAACAATAGATAGCACCACAAGCACTGGAAAATAAGATAGATTTCCCTGAAACATAGGTCGAGCATACTAGGATAAATCGAGGAAACGTTGTAGCATGTCAGATACGTCAGGTGGAGCCGAGTTACCAGAAACAGGGTCAAGAGCAGGCAGATAACGTAGTCAGGTGGCAGCCGGAGGTCGGTACACAGGAGAGCAGTGTTTGTAGCAATGGATCAGGCGGAGAGCGTAGTCAGAAGGCAGGCCGAGGTCGGTTCACAGGAGAGCAGTGTTTGTAGCAATGGATCAGGCGGAGAGCGTAGTCAGAAGGCAGGCCGAGGTCGGTTCACAGGAGAGCAGTGTTTGTAGCAATGGATCAGCAGGAAACGCTTGACTAAAGGCTTGGAGCTCAATAATCTCGCAATGACACACCCACAGGGCCAGGTTTATATAGGGTGTGTAATTGGCAATCAGAGGCCCAATCAAGAGAGCACTAGGTGTAGCCAATCAGGAAGAACAGTCAATGGTATCTGGTTCAGCAAGGAACTTTGCAGCCAGCAGAATAGCTCAGATGGTAGAGCTGCTGGCCAGTGGACAAGAGGTACTGGGTTCGACTCCTGACAGTACTCCCCTCCTTCCAGGATGGCCTCTGGACATCTCAGGAGCTGGCTTATCCGGGTACCTCTGATGAAAGGCTCTGTAGTCTAGGAGCATGGACGTTGTCCCTTGGTTCCCATGAATTCTTCCTCTGGTCCTGTAACCCTTCCACTGCACCAGATACTGCAGTTTACCTCTGAATTTTCGGGAGTCCAGAATCTTATCCACAATGTATTCTTCTTCACCACGGATCCTTTCTGGTGGAGGAGGTGGCTGAATTCTTCCTGGAAACGGGTTTTCACAGAAGGGTTTGAGCAAGGATATGTGAAACACTGGATGAATCTTTAGATTGTTGGGAAGTTTTAAACGAAAAGCAACCTGGTTAATTTTTGCAGAAATTTGAAAAGGTCCAATGAATTTCTGACCCAATTTGGAGGATGGCACATGTGTCTTAAGGTTTTTAGTGGACAGCCAAACTTTGTCTCCAACCTGAAGAGCAGGGGGCACTCTCCGATGTTTATCTGCTGCTTCCTTATATTCTTCCTGGGTCTTGAGCAATATCTCTGATAATTCCTTCTGGGATTCCTGTAATTTTGTAAGCCTGTCATTAACAGCAGGAATGGGAGTGTTCACTGGCAGATTAGGGATAAATACTGGATGTACTCCATAATTAGCAAAAAATGGGGTTTGAGATGTAGCGCTATGTATGGAGTTGTTGTAGGCAAACTCTGCTGTTGGTAAATAGTCCACCCAGTCATCCTGAAGATAGGAAATGAAGCAACGGAGGTATTGCTCCAAAGTCTGGTTCGTTCTCTCCGTCTGGCCATTGGACTGAGGATGGAAAGCGGTAGAAAGATTCACCGTGACTCCCAAGGCTGTACAGAAACTCTTCCAAAATTTTGACGTAAACTGAACGCCTCTGTCAGACACCACGCTGTCAGGAATTCCATGTAACCTGAATACCTCTTTGATCATCAGTTCTGCAGTTTTTTCAGCAGTAGGAATTCCTTCAGTTGGAATAAAGTGGGCCATTTTTGTGAGTCGGTCCACTATGACAAGGATGACGGTCATCTGTTTGGAAGGGGGTAGTTCCACAATAAAATCCATGGAAATAGATCCCCAAGGCCTGGATGGAACTGGGAGTGGTTGCAAGAGTCCTAGAGGAGACGATCGTGGGGTCTTGTTTCGTGCGCATGTTAAACAGGTTGAAACATATTTCCTCACGTCCTTCCTACAATTAGGCCACCAAAAGAAACGAAGTAGTAAGTCTTGTGTTTTTGCAACTCCAGGATGTCCTGCCAGTTTAGAATCATGGACACTTTTGAGGACTTCAAGGCGAGAAGATTCAGGTACATATATTTGGTGTTTCTGCATCCAAAACCCCTCTTTGAATGAAAGATCGACGTCTTCCGAAGGATGGTTAAGGAAAGAGTCCTCTTGATATCCATCTTTAATTCTATTACCTAGTCCTCTAGAGTGCAATATTCCCAAAAAATTTTTAGGGCCTAGAATTGTATCATCATTACTAGACCTCTCCTGAGGTTCCGAACACATCCTGGACAGGGCGTCAGCCTTGCCATTTCTTGAACCAGGCCGGTAAGAGATTATAAAATTGAATCTTGAGAAAAATAAGGCCCATCGTGCTTGTCTTGCAGACAATCTTTTTGCTGTACGGAGGAATTCAAGATTCTTGTGGTCCGTGAGGACAGTCACAGGGTGATTGGCACCTTCCAGAAGATGTCTCCACTCGGAGAAGGCAACTTTAATGGCTAACAGTTCTTTATTACCAATGTCGTAGTTCTTTTCTGCAGATGACATGGTGTGGGAAAGAAACGCACATGGGTGAAGTTGCATCTTGTCCCCAACTCGCTGAGACAGAATGGCTCCCACTGCAGAGTCCGAGGCGTCCACTTCGACAGTAAATGGCAATTCAGGATTTGGGTGTACTAACAATGGAGCAGACGTAAAAAGAGTTTTCAACTTGTCAAAAGCCTCCTGTGCCTCCGGAGACCAGAAAAATGCTTTGGTCTTTTTTGTTAGTGTAGTAATTGGTAGTATGATCCGTGAAAAGTTCTTTATAAATTTTCGGTAAAAATTTGCAAATCCTATGAAACGCTGGACGTCTTTTAAATTTCTTGGAACAGGCCAGTCCACTACAGCATTGATTTTGCCGGGATCCATGCTCAGACCTTCTGGGGAGATGATATATCCCAGAAATTGGATACTGGTTTGTTCAAACTCACATTTTTCAAGTTTAATGTAGAGATGGTTCTCCTGTAGTCGTTCCAAGACTAACTGGACGTGCCTGCGATGCTCTTCCAAGGTGTCTGAAAATATAAGAATGTCATCGAGATAAGCCACAACGAATTGGTCCAAGAAATCTCGAAATACATCATTAATAAAATGTTGAAAGGTGGCTGGGGCATTGCTAAGGCCAAAGGTCATAACAAGAGATTCAAAATGTCCATATCTCGTTCTGAAGGCGGTCTTCCACTCATCTCCTGGGCGAATCCGTATGAGGTTGTAAGCCCCTCTAAGATCCAGCTTCGTAAAGATTTTCGCAGAACGGAGTCTCTCAAATAGTTCAGGAATCAAGGGTAGCGGGTAGCGATTCTTGACAGTGATATTATTCATCTCTCTGTAGTCAATACATGGCCGCAGAGTGGAGTCTTTCTTTTCAACAAAGAACAGGGGTGCCCCAGCTGGAGATGTGGAAGGTCGAATAAAGCCTTTCTCTAAATTTTCATCCAGGAACTTTCTTAATACCTTCAATTCAGGTTCGGAAAGATTGTAAATCCGTCCAAATGGAATGGTTGCTCCTGGCAGCAATTCAATGGGACAGTCATAAGGACGGTGAGGAGGTAATTGATCTGCTTTCTTCTTACTGCAGACATCAGAGAACTGCTGATATTGAGGTGGTAGTTTCTCTTCCTTCTCATGCGAAATCTCAGAGATTTGGACTTGTTGGAGAACAGGGGGTTCCTTATGACAATTATTCTTACAGTAGTCAGATGGAAAGGTGATGGTCCTTGATGCCCAGTTGATAGAAGGGTTATGGACTGAAAACCAGGGGATCCCTAGAATAACCGGAAATTTCGGAGATGAAATAAGGTGGAAACTGACAGCTTCATGATGATCCGGGTCGATACAAATCTCCAGTTCGATTGTCTCATGCGTGACAGGTCCAGAAGACAAAGGTGATCCATCCACAGTTTCCATTTCAATTGGTGTGGATTTGGTCCTACTGGAAATATCATTATCACGTGTAAATTTTAAGTCCATAAAATATTCCTCCTGCTCCCGAATCCAACAGGGCAGAGCATTGTATTTTTTGGGTGCCCATTACAACCTGAATGGGGATTACAAAATGAGATGATGTGGTATGTATTTTGTCTATTTCTGGCGTTACTGATGAGATAGTCTGCAAGATGGAATCCGACTGCTGAGAAAGGTCCGTATTGCTGGCAGACCTGTTGTTGGTAAAGGCTATAGTCCTTTTGTTAGGACAGTTGATGGCATAGTGTCCAGGGTCCCCACAATAGAGGCAGAGATGTTCTGCACGTCGCCTCTCCTTCTCCTGTGCAGAGAGTGGTCTTCGGATGACGTCGATCTGCATCGGTTCAGACACAACTTGCGTCTTTTCTTGGTGGTCTGATGCTGAAAATGAGAAGCCAGGGCTATTCCCAAGTGCTCGCAGTCTCTCCTTTCTCCTTTCAGTAAGTCTCTGG
This sequence comes from Oophaga sylvatica, assembly GCA_033576555.1. Lineage (NCBI taxonomy): Eukaryota > Metazoa > Chordata > Amphibia > Anura > Dendrobatidae > Oophaga > Oophaga sylvatica. The sequence continues at coordinate 194,651 of JARQOD010000114.1, forward strand.
TCAATCCGGATACATAGTTGAATAAAGTCCTCCAATTGGTCAGGGGTCTCAACCCTGGCAAGCTCGTCTTTCACTGGTTCTGATAACCCTCGTCGAAATTGACTTCTCTGGGCCGCTGGATTCCAGGTGGTGTCGGCCACCCAGCGACGGAACTCCGATGTATATTCCGCAACAGAGCGACGTCCTTGGCGCAAATTATGTAATTTGGTTTCTGCTGTGGCACAGCGGTTTGGGTCATCAAAAACTTGATTCATAGCTGCGATGAAGCTTCCAGGTCATTAAGGAGGGCATAGTCCTTTTCTACATAAGGTGAAGCCCAAGCAAGAGCTTCATCCGTCAGGAGATTTATCATGAAAAAAACTTTCTTCCTCTCACTGGTAAAGGGAGCAGGTTGCATCTGGAAGTATATGCGGCATTGATTGAGGAATCCTCGGTACTGCTTGCGATCCCCACTGAACTTTGCAGGCAGCGGCAGCCGCGCGTTTGATTCGGACCCTGAATTGCGCACGTCCAGAAGTTGTTTTTGTAGCTCAATTACTTCCTGTTGTATCGCCGTGAAATCAGTTTGTAACTTGGCATATTTTCCTTGAGAGTCCGTACAAAAACTTTGAAGCTCCGTAACTTGCCGTCTCAGGGTGTTCACAGCGGACTCCATTTTGGCGCGAGATTATTCTGTCAAGATCCCGTCTGGGTTGGAGCCGATGTTACTGCAAACACTAGGGGATAGCAGAGAGCAGGTAGTCGTAAGTCAGATGGCAGCCGGAGGTCGGTTCACAGGAGAGCAGTGTTTGTAGCAATGGATCAGGCGGAGAGCGTAGTCAGAAGGCAGGCCGAGGTCGGTTCACAGGAGAGCAGTGTTTGTAGCAATGGATCAGGCGGAGAGCGTAGTCAGGTGGCAGGCCGAGGTCGGTTCACAGGAGAGCAGTGTTTGTAGCAATGGATCAGCAGGAAACGCTTGACTAAAGGCTTGGAGCTCAATAATCTCGCAATGACACACCCACAGGGCCAGGTTTATATAGGGTGTGTAATTGGCAATCAGAGGCCCAATCAAGAGAGCACTAGGTGTAGCCAATCAGGAAGAACAGTCAATGGTATCTGGGTTCAGCAAGGAACTTCGCAGCCAGCAGAATAGCTCAGATGGTAGAGCTGCTGGCCAGTGGACAAGAGGTACTGGGTTCGACTCCTGACATACACTGTCACAGGAAAGAAGAGGACCGGGGGTCTAACCTGACCCTAAGCTGGGGTCCTAACTAATCCCTCACCTTGGAGGTACTGATAATGGTTCAGAGGTCCAAGTCTCCAGCCTAACCCTGTCTCCTATCAGTCCCTGAACCCTGTAATCAGTCCTAAGAAGGATTCTGATTACCACCAAAGGGATATGGGCTGATCTCTGCTAAATACACAGATTAGAAATATAAGACAGACTGGAGAAAACACAGACTTGCATACACACTCAAACACAGAAGGAACATAAATGATCTGGGATATTAAACTCTAAGCAAGGTGAGCTTAAAACAACTAAGGAGCTCTTTAACTTAAGTCTATACAGATACAATCCTATCTGTGGTCTGCATGAAGAATTTCACTGGCAACTCCCAAACAGACAACCAGAGATTTAAAGGAAACCAATCAACAAATAATTAATTGCAGCCGGGAGAAACTGCACCCAGTCCCAGAACTGAGCACAGACAGAATTAACTCCCTAACTGCCAAACACAAAGAAACAGCAACTCAGCTGTGAGAAGTCAGAATGTGCAACCGCGACGATCTTCGTGGCGATGCACACATGACATCTCGTTTGCGATCTCGTTTGCGATCTCGTTTAGTGTGGCATACCCTTAACTGTCAAAAAGTTTTTTCTAATATCTAATCTGTCTCCTCCCATTCAGTTTCATCCCATTGCTTCTAGTCTTTCCTTGTGCAAATGAGAATAAAGATAATCCTTCTACAATGTGACAGCCCTTGAGATATTTGTAGAGGGCTATTAAGTCTCCTCTCAGTCTTCTTTTTTGCAAGCTAAACATTCCAAAATCCTGCAACCGTTCCTCATAGGACATGGTTTGCAGACCGGACACCATTCTGGTCGCTCTTCTCTGAACTTGCTCCAGTTTGTTGATGTCTTTTTTTAAAATGTGGTGCCCAAAACTGGACACAGTATTTCAGATGAGGTCTGACCAAAGAGGAGTAGAGGGCAATAATGACTTCACGTGATCTAGACTGTATGCTTCTGTTAATACATCCCAAAATTGTATTTGCCTTTTTTGCTGCTGCATCACACTGTTGACTCATGTTCAGTCTGTGATCTATTAGTATGCCCAAGTCTTTTTCACATGTGCTGTTACTTAGCCCTATTCCTCCCATTCTGTATACGCTTTTTTCATTTTTATTTCCCAGATGTAGTACTTTGCATTTTCCCTGTTAAAAGCCATTCTGTTAATTGCTGCCCACTGCTCCAGTTTAATCTTTTTGAATCCTCTCTCTCTTCTCTAGTATTAGCTATCACTCCTAGCTTTGTGTCATCAGCAAATTTAACCAGTTTTCCCTCAATTCCTTCATCTAAATCATTGATAAAGATGTTGAACAATACAGGGCCCAAGACAAAGCCCTGTGGTACCCCACTTGATACATTCTTCCAACTGGATGTGCAGCCATTTACTTCCACTCTTTGGGTCCTATCACTAAGCCAGTTATGAATCCACCTAACAGTTGCCTTGTTCATTCCATACCTAGTCATTTTTTCAATAAGGATTGTGTGAGATACTTTGTCAAATGCTTTGCTGAAGTCAAGATATAATATATCTACAGCATTTCCCTGATCCACCGCGCGACCTCAGCCACATCTGTTGGGAGCCTTTTCTCTTTAGTCTTCTGCTTCAGAAGAGCAGGGTCGCATCGTATTCCTGCGCAACACCCGAGGTGTAACGCATCATCTCCCTCAGAAAAACCTTGGTAGACTGAGTTATTCGGGTGAATCTTCCTCAACACTTGGTATTGTACCGCCTCCCAACGATGATCCAGCTTGTTCCCGGGTCGTATGGCCTGCACCAGTACACGGTCCCCTGGCTGAAGTTGTCCTCCTGACACTGGGGATCGATTTGAATATTCCACCTCCCAAAACTTCTGGTCAACAATTTTCTGGATTTGTTGTTTCCTTAGATACAATACAGTTCAGTCATCACTCACCCCTGGAAGCAGGCCCCTTGGTCAGAGTGAATTTGATTCGGGCATCCATATATGCAAATTAAATCCTGACAGATGGCTATGGCTGCAGCTTCGACTGTCTGATCCAGGGTGGGAGTCACCACCATGAACTTGGTGAAGTCATCACCAAGCAATATCCGTAGCCATTGTATTAAGTTCCGATCATCAGAGAGTCGATCATCAGGTCTTTTAAAGGTGCAGAGGTTCAGATAGCCTGAAAAGGAGCTCTCTGTTCCGGGTTTTGTTCAGCTCACACCGGTGACATACAGTATTTGTCAAACTCTTTCGACCTTTTGCCTCAGTTGAGGCCAGAATACCAGTCGTTGTAGCCACCGAAAGGTCTTTTCTACACTGAAGTGGGCACCTGTGTCAGGAGCTTCTTTAGCCAGCTGTACTATTAGCGCTTCTGGAGCCACTACTTACCAGGTAACATCGAATTCTCAAGGGAGTTGAATCCTTCATCAGTCTTTCCCAGTGGCCCAAGATCTGCAGGGTACTTGGGGTGAAGCAGCCCTAGCTTCCTGATCAGGCAATTGCACCAGAGCGACCCACTCCCTCAGCCTTGCCAGCTCTGGATTGGACTGTTGCAGGTGTATCCACTCGTCCCTCAAGAATTTAGGTGGGTCTAGGCTCTTCTTTAGACTCTTGAGCGGTTACTACAGTTACGATGAACTGCCTAAAATCCGGGATCTCATCACTCTCAAGCGCTTCATCTATGTCTGTCTTTTTTCCGGCTTGGGTGATTCAGGACAAGGTGTCTGCATGCATATTCTGGGACCGATAGGAGATCTTGTACTGGTATTTAGACATCCTTGTGACCCACCGCTGATCTAGCGCTCCCAACTTCGCATTTTCTAGGCAGGCAAGGGGGTTGTTGTCTGTCCACACATGTATTTCTAACAAATACTCAGTGAATTTCTCAGTCTTGGCCCATACCAGCGCCAGCAACTTCAGTTAAAATGAACTGTAATTGTCTGGATTCTTCTCTGTCTCTCTCAGTGATGTTCTGGCATACGTAATCACCCACTCTCTTCCTTATTGTACCTATGCCAATAGTGCCCCCAGTCCTTATAGACTTACATCCGTGTACAGCACGAAGGGCTGTGAGAAGTCAGGGTAGGCCAAGATTGGGGCATCTGTCAATGCCTGAAATGTTTCCTCTTGTCATGTACCCCATTGAATGGATTGACATTTGGCTACCCCAGCTGTGCCCCGAAACAATTCGTTGAGTGGTACCGCAATCTTGGTGAACTTTCTTATGAACCTTTGGTAGTATCCGGCTAGCACTAGGAATGCTCGCAGTTCTCTCAGGTCGGTAGACGTGGGCCACTATTACTGCAGCCACCTTCTCTGTGGTGGGTTAAACTGCCTCCTTAAACACATTGTGTCTCAAGTATTCAAGTTCACACTTCAATAGGTGACACTTCTGGGGCTTTATTTTTAATCCTTGTCTTTGAAGCCACTCCAGCCGATGAAGATGCGCTTCAAACATGGCGGAATAAATGATTATGTCATCCAGATAGATCAAAGGGGCTTCAAAGTACAGGTCTTCCAAACATCTTTCCATAAACCGCTGAAAGGTTCCTGGTGCATTCGTCAGTCCAAAAGGCATCAGGTTGAACTCAAATAGGCCATATGGAGGACAAAGGCTGTTTTTTGGCAGTCCTTCTCAGCCACTGGAACTTGCCAGTAGCCACTGGCTAAATCAAGTTAGGAAAAATATTGGACTTTTCCTAATGCAGATAGGGACATCTCAATTCTGGGCAAGGGACAGGAGTCCAGTACAGTACACGTGTTCAACCCTCGGTAGACCACGCAGAAACTCATGCTGGGTACAATTCTTTTTCCAAACTAACACAATGGGGACCACCCAGGGACTCTGTCTCTCGCTTAACACACCATTGCGTAGCATGTAGGCAAACAGTTCTTTCACCTCCTGGTACATCTGAGATGGGACCTGCCGATACCTCTCTTGAATGGGAGCAGTGGTAACTGTAGGTATCGCATGAGGAATAGCAGGGATGCACCCAAAGTCATCTTGATGCTGTGCAAAAACCTCTCGCTGTAATAACTGTTCAACCTGCATTACTTACCTCGAGGAAAACTCTGAGGTTGGCCTCCATCTGTTCCAAGAGGTGAAGTCCAGCCAGTGGTTCGCTAAGGTTTTCCTGACTATCAAGCAACACCACTAAGGTCCATGGGTCTCTTCCCACAGGTATCTGTCCTATAGCATCAGCTCTGGGGAGATCTTCCAGCATTATACAAACTTGGGCCACTTCTTTTCGGGGCATCAAGTGTAGAATTGCTCCACTTACATTGTTACAGCACACAGGTACTCGTCCCCGTCGCACGGTGGCCAGGATGTGGGCAACCAATAATCCGGAGATCGCTTCTTCTCCCTCTGTAGGCTCAATATGGACGTCCACATCCTCTAAGGATACATTGGCGAGTACCAGCATACTGAGTATAGTCTGTCTCAATGGCCGTGTCACTGTGGCTTCTGGTGGTATCAATACTTCGCCGAGATACTGGGAGGCAGCGGGTAACTTCTGAATTTCGCTGACTCGCACTAGTTGCTGGAACACCTTCTTACTTACCGGGTCATGGGTGGCACAGGTCTAATTGTTTTTATCAGGGTCCTCGGCTATGAATTGTCCCACTTCTTTTAGCACATTCATGCCAGGGTTACAGTGGGTCTTCCGCCTCTGAATCCCTTTGTCAGCACTATTCCTTTTCAGCCCAGATCCTTCCTGCACACCCAGACAGACATCCACACTACTCCTGCTCCTGGGATAGGCAGTTGATAAACCGCCACCAGTTGGATGCTGTGTTCTTTTCTGGAGCAAGCAACTGCGGGAAAATGACTCTGGAAATATGCCTCAGGTATTGTGGTCAACTGAGACTCCCTGTCCATCAAGCTGTGAATGCGTTACCCATTGAATTCAGCCCAGGTAATGGGTCTCTCAGAGACAATATCCTCAGAATTCTCTCTGGTCCCTCTGAGGCTCGAAACTCCATAGTATGCTCCACAACCATGGAGTGCATTAGTTTAATGGGCACCCAATCTCCTCCTTTCTCGATTCGGACAGTGTCTTGAAATGTGTCCCATTCTCCCCTTCCACAACAGGTTCAACACTCTTGCTCGCAATCCGCTGATGGTCTACGTACACTTAATGATGTGGTCTCGAATTAGCTACTTTCCTGCTCTGACCTCCTCTCACGTGAGGTCTGGTGATCAACTAGAGGATTGGCAGCAAGGGTACCCTTGACACTGCACAGCTCACCTCAAATATCCCAAATCTCTTGACATATCTCCCGCTCCCAGTCAGACTCAGTACGTGTTGAATCAGAGGTGACAACTTCATGACTCCATACCTTGGCGGTGAGAACAGGGGCCTCTCTCTCAGAGACTCTATCTTTGGCTCCGGTCTCAAGAAAGCCCAGACCGGGCTTCAGAGAGTGATCCTTCAGTTCAGCAACGAGTTGGTCCCGCATCACTTCGTCCAAGGGACCCAGTCCTCGGTGTCTTTCTTGGGTTTTCTTGGTGATGTGGGCCATCACTTCATGCTATGCATTAACATAATAAGCTATGGTCTCACTTTCCCTTTGAACCCGCTAGAACAACCGCATGCTGAGATGCCTTAGGTCTGTGGTGTCACCATGCATATCCTTCAAGATTTTTATCACTTTTTCCACAGTGTCACTATCCCTAGGTGTGCGGTATATAACCGTCTGTCTGGCCTCCCCATTAAGGGTCCGGAGGGTTTACTCGGCCTGAATGGAAGGGGTCAGAGAATACATGCTGTCCAGCATCTTTGCCCAGTCATAAAGCGACATACAGCTCCCTGTGAACTTGGGAAGGTTGCTGAGCATAGACACCAAGTGTATATTTCCCTTGCTGGGCTTTGTTCACAGATTGGTCCACCATCTCTGTTTCTGAATGTTGCATCTTGCCGAATATGCCAAAAGTAAAGCAGGTGTCTGGATGCAACGAGCAAAGATCACAAGGTGGAAACAGCCAAGGGTTGATATAATGCTATTTATATACAACAGTAACTTTTAAACAATTAGTGTTAGTAGCCATGTAATTTAACAGTAGACTGAATAACAACAGGATTAGAATAAACAAGAAAGTCTTTCCCTAGTTAACCTTAGTATCCTTTTCACAAAGGTGGTGCGCCCAGTCTTAGGAGTCACCACTTGCGTTCTCACCCAAAACTCTGGTTCTAGCAGGGGTCACCGGATTTTCCCGCTAGGCTGCAAGTTTCTTCCTGAAATAGTGTATTGGAGCTGGTTGAGCCTCTAATGCACCAACCGGCCACCTCCCAACCAGTACTCCAAATCCCAGCTGATCCAGGTACCATTGATGATAGCTGGAAGTGACGGCCCTGCTCACTCACACCGTTCCTCCTCAATCCGAGGTGTACCTCTACTGTCACATTCTCCACATAGGTCTTTTCGGCTTGACCATCGGAGGAAGTCTCTCAGGCTCAAGGCAGAGAGGACTGGGCGTCAGCTCTTGACAGGCATAGTCGGGCCTCGGAGACTTGACCAGTGCAGTACGCAGCTTCTGGCTCTGACGAGTATAAGCCATTTTTGGGGATAACTTCTGGGGAATCGAGACCTTGCCAGATGGTGACCAACATCTGGGTGGCGTAGACTCCCCACTGAGGCCTGCCATGCTGGACTCAGCGGTGTCTCTGGAGCATGAATGGGTATGCAGGGCTTTTATACCAAGGAAGTCTTTCTTGTGAGTCACCTGAGCCAGTCAAGCACACAAGGTTACTCCCCCTGCAAACCTTCCAGCATACTTTGGTTCCACTTGATTTTGGCTGAGCAGCAGATGGCAGCCTCTCTTCATCAATGGCACCTCCTGCAAGAGTTCTACAGATATGTCATGGCTTCTTTTTCCAACATCATTATTATCTATGGGAAAATAAGATAGACAGAACTGGAGAGGTGAGGACTCTGGAAATGTCTGTAGTGAGATTTATTAACGTGTCTCTCCATAACCAGGATTACACAGTGGTGAAGAAGACCTCTAGCGAGCGCTGTCAGGACCCTGTGTCTGAGGGATGGGGAATACCCCTGAGCCCAATCACGGGGCCTCCACTTCACCCCCTGAAACATGAGGACATCAATGACAAAAAAATATTAAACCTCATCTACAAGATGATTGAGCTGCTGACTGGAGAGGTGACACTGCTGGGAATACCGGGACATTTTACAGTAACACTATGAAGTGATCGGGGGATGACTGTATCATTGTATGTGTCAGGTTCCTATAAGATGTCAGGATGTCGCTGTCTATTTCTCCATGGAGGAGTGGGAGTATTTAGAAGGACACAAAGACCTGTACAAGGACGTCATGATGGAGGGTCCCCAGCCCCTCACATCGCCAGGTAATAGACAGGACTAAATACACACGGTCTATAATTATCTGTATGTAAAGAATGAATTCAGTCCCTGTATGTGTTTCCTCCAGATCTATCCAGTAAGAGGACAACACCAGAGAGATGTCCCCATCCTCTTCTTCCACAGGACTGTAAAGAAGAAGATCCCAATGTTCCTCAGGATCATCAGGTAGATGGAGAGAAGGTGTCATGAGATCTCCCCTATGATGTGTAGATGGCTGTGAAGGTCTTGTGCTCAGTCTTGTTTTATCCACCAGTATTATATGTTTTATACTTGTGTAATGAGAATGGTGGAGATGGCAGGATTAGAGCTGATCATAGATGGGACTTCTCCATCTGTCTGTGACTTTTACAATATTTGTTTCAGGCTGAAGATCTGACCCATATTAATACTACAGAGACTTATGTGAGGGATGATGAGTGGTGTAAAGAGGAGATTCCTACATATGACTACCCAGGTGAGTAGTGACCACTAGAGTTGAGCGAAACAGGTTGGTCAGATTCAAAAGTCGCCGACTTTCGCCAAAGTCGGGTTTCGTTGGCCGAAACCCGACCATAGCGTGCAGTCGGCCATGCGGTCGGCAAAACGAGCGCCAGTCATTTCCCAGAATGCTTTCAGGCGCCTTTTTTCAGCCAATGAGCAAGGACGTACACTGTGGGCAACGAGATGACATGAGCAGCGTCCACCACCATCTTAGAGAATGGCATTACAGTGGTTGGCTTGCTTTGGGGGGGCGTCATAGTGTCTATAAAAGCCCTGAGCGCCGACCTCCATTTTACTTCTGCCGATGTTAACAGTAGGGAGAGGTTGCTGATGATGTTTATCAGTAGGGAGAGAGTTAGGGCAGGAAAGAGAAGTTCTTCTGTGCTTGTGCTGATAGCAATTGTGCTGTACAGTTAGTGTGCAGTGACAAGGGAGGATTTTCTTGTGTGCAGCAGCGCTGGTTATTAGGCTGCCTGACAGCTAGATTTCTGTGTGTACACTGCCATGCAGACTTCTTTTTACACAGCACTAATACTTTTATTCTTTTTTTCTGCACACTTACCGAGCGTTCATTTTTTCCCACACCGTATAGAGCTGTACGCTCCTCACATACTACCGTGTACCGACTGGTATCACGGACAAATACATGCTGTTTATCTGTGTGTGACTCCAGAAATATATATGGAGATTGAAATTTTCCCCTACACTGTATACAGCTGTACGCTTCTGAGACAGTACCGTATATCTGCTCTTTGTATTACGGTCAAATCCATACTGAGTGAGAGTCTGTGTGTGACTCCGGAAATATATACGGAGATTGAAATTTTTCCCTACACCGTATACATCTGTACGCTTCTGAGACAGTACCGTATGTCTGCTCTTTGTATTACTGTCAAATCCATGCTGAGTGAGAATCTGTGTGTGACTCCGGAAATATATACGGAGATTGGAATTTTTCCCTACACCGTATACATCTGTACGCTTCTGAGACAGTACCGTATGTCTGCTCTTTTTATTACTGTCAAATCCATGCTGAGTGAGCGTCTGTGTGTGACTCTGGAAATATATACGGAGATTGCAATTTTCGCCCACATCGTATACAGCTGTACGCTTCAGATACAGTACCGGTTTTCTGCTTTTTGTATTACGGTCAAATCCATACTGGGTGAGCGTCTGTGTGTGACTCCGGAAATATATACGGAGATTGCAATTTTCCCCTACACAGTATACAGCTGTACGCTTCTGAGACAGTACCGTATATCTGCTCTTTGTATTACGGTCAAATCCATACTGAGTGAGAGTCTGTGTGTGACTCCGGAAATATATACGGAGATTGCAATTTTTCCCTACACCGTAAACAGCTGTATGCTTCTGAGACAGAACCGTATATCTGCTCTTTGTATTATATTATATTAGAAGAGAGAGAGAGGATTCAAAAAGATATACATAAACTGGAGCAGTGGGCAGCAACTAACAGAATGGATTTTAACAGGGAAAAATGCAAAGTACTACATCTGGGCAATAAAAATGAAAAAAGCATATACAAAATGGGAGGAATAGGGCTAAGTAACAGCACATGTGAAAAAGACTTGGGTATACTAATTGATCACAGACTTAACATGAGTCAACAGTGTGATGCAGCAGCAAAAAAGGCAAATGCAATTCTAGGATGTATCAACAGAAGCATACAGTCTAGATCACGTGAGGTCATTATTGCCCTCTACTCCTCTTTGGTCAGACCTCATCTGGAATACTGTGTCCAGTTTTGGGCACCACATTTTAAAAAAGACATCAACAAACTGGAGCAAGTTCAGAGAAGAGCCACGAGAATGGTGACCGGTCTGCAAACCATGTCCTATGAGGAACGGTTGCAGGATTTGGGAATGTTTAGCTTGCAAAAAAGAAGACTGAGAGGAGACTTAATAGCTGTCTACAAATATCTCAAGGGCTGTCACATTGTAGAAGGATCATCTTTATTCTCATTTGCACAAGGAAAGACTAGAAGCAATGGGATGAAACTGAATGGGAGGAGACACAGATTAGATATTAGAAAAAACTTTTTGACAGTTAGGGTGATCAATGAGTGGAACAGGCTGCCACAAGAGGTGGTGAGTTCTCCTTCAATGGAAGTCTTCAAACAGAGGCTGGATAGACATCTGTCTGGGATGATTTAGAGAATCCTGCTTTGAGCAGGGGGTTGGACCAGAAGGCCCAGGAGGTCCCTTCCAACTCTACCATTCTATGATTCTATGATTATAGTCAAATCCATACTGAGTGAGCGTCTGTGTTTGACTCCGGAAATAAATACGGATATTGCAATTTTCCCCCACACAGTATACAGCTGTACGCTTCAGATATAGTACCGTGTTATGAATGTGCTAGAGATGGTTTCTGAGCAGAGGCTCCCTCTGGTGGTTACAGATAGTACTGAATCTTTCAGCGAGGAGTGGCAATCTGGGTTCACTGACTGGTCTGATATAAGGGAGGTTCCCTCCCATGATGGTTGCCGGTGATCAATTGTTCTTGTCTCAATTGTGGTTCCTGGTTCATTTGGAAGTTTGCTGGAGTCTTGCCTGCATCTCCTCCTATCAGATAAGATATTTTTTGCTTTTCATTTTGTGCTTGCTTTTTGCATTGTTTTCTGCACTTTTGTGGAGGTCAGCCAGGTCCCCTCCTGGCTGCGGCTTGGTTTTTGTTCACACTGAGATCTGATTTAGTGGGTGGCGAGATCGTGTGATCTCAGTATTTTTGTAATCAGAATTGTTGGATTTTTGTAGGGTTTTCTGGGTTGCAGAAAGTAATCTCTCCTGTCCTGTCCTATTTAGTCAGCTTGTGGCCCCAGCGTTTGCTCAGTCTATTTTCTGCCTTTGTTTGTATTTTCATCTTGTCTAACCGCCATTATATGTTTGGGGGCTTCCTATTTTCTTTGGGGATCTGCTCCGGGGCAGATAGCTTTCATCTTTCTGCCTTTAGGTGTAGTTATCTCTTAGGCTGTGACGAGGCGTCTAGGATCAACGTAGGAACGCTCCACGGCTACCTCTAGTTGTGTTATTAGTTTAGAAATCTGCAACCCATTAGTTACCAACATCTCAGGTGTTCCGCTGCCCTGCTGTTGTTCCTGTCCTCCTCATCTACCGAAACATAACAGTATCACCGGCCATAGCTGAAAATTATATGGTACTCATAGAAGGGAAAAATAGTGTGGAAACAAAAAAGTTGTCAGATTTTTTTTTTTCTGTCTGTTGCATTTTTTCCCTCTTTTTCTCTGGGTGCTGAGGAGGATTTTTATTTTCTCTCAATGGAGTTTGCACAGTTGTCTGGCCGTGTGGATCAGCTTGCCACTGAGGTTCGGAGTATTGCTACCTATCTTGCTGGGTTGCCGGTTGTGGAACCTAGGATTCCCATGCCAGATTTGTTTTTGGGGGATCGAGCTAAATTTCTGAATTTCAAAAATAACTGTAAGTTGTTTTTTGCCTTAAAGCCTAAGTCCTCAGGTAACGCAGCACAGCAGGTTCAAATTGTCATCTCTCTCCTGCGCGGCGATCCTCAGGATTGGGCTTTTTCCCTGACACCTGGGGATCCTGTTTTGAATGATATTGATGCATTTTTTCTGGCTCTGGGGTTATTGTACGATGAACCTAATGTCACTGATCAAGCTGAAAAAACCTTGTTGGCATTAAATCAGGGTCTTGAAGACGCTGAGTTGTACTGTCAGAAATTCCGAAAGTGGGCAGTCCTGACCAAATGGAATGATGATGCTTTGGCAGCACTTTTTCGGAAGGGTCTGTCAGAGAATGTAAAGGATGTTATGGTGGGATTCCCTGCTCCCTCTGGTCTCAATGATTCTATGTCATTGGCTATTCAAATTGACAGACGTTTGCATGAGCGCAGAGGTATGCGTGAGATAGTGTTGCCTTGTGAGCCAGCTTCTGAGCCCATGCAGTGTGATAGTGACTTCTGGGGCTCAGCGTCATGAGTTTCGAAAGCGCAATGGGTTAATTTTCTACTGTGGTGATGCCTCTCATGCTATTTCAGTCTGCCCTAAGCGGGGAAGACGTTTTGCATGCTCAGTTGTCTTGGGTAGTGTTCAGACTAAATTTCTGTTGACTGTTACCCTGATTTGCTCCCTGTCCACATTTTCTGCTCAGGCTTTTGTTGATTCAGGAGCAGCTATTAACCTGATGGATTTTGACTTTGCCAAACGTTGTGGGTTTCCCATGATACCCCTGCGGAAGTCTATTCCCCTACTGGGCATTGATTCCACCCCTTTGGCGGAGAATAAACCCCAGTTTTCTACTCAGGTGATAATGAGGGTTGAACCAGATCATCAGGAGAGTTGCAAATTTCTGGTGCTGCATAATCTGCATGACATTATTGTACTAGGTTTCCCTTGGTTACAGTCTCATAATCCTGTTTTGGATTGGAAATCTGTGTCTGTGACCAGTTGGGGCTGCCAGTGTGTTAATGCCGGCACTCCTGTTTTTTCTGCCTCTCCCAAGTCTCAGGATGTTCCTGACTTTTTGACTGATTTTTCGGATGTATTTAGTGAAAGTAAATCTGCATCTTTGCCCCCTCACAGGAGCTACGATTGCGCTATTGAATTAGTGCCTGGTGGTAAATTTCCTAAAGGTCGCCTTTTTAACTTCTCTGTACCTGAACACGATGCTATGCGATCTTATATCAAGGAGTCATTGGAGAAGGGTCATATCAGACCATCCTCTTCACCCTTGGGTGCTGGTTTTTTCTTTGTGGCCAAAAAGGATGGTTCATTGAGGCCGTGTATTGATTATCGTCTCTTGAATAAGATCACTGTGACGTATCAATATCCGTTACCCTTGATTTCTGACCTGTTTTCCAGGGTGAAAAGTGCTAGTTGGTTTACAGAGCTTAACCTCAGGGGGGCGTATAACCTTATTCGCATTAAGCACGGGGATGAATGGAAGATGGCGTTTAATACCCCAGAGGGGCATTTTGAGTACCTAGTGATGCCCTTTGGGCTCACTAATGCTCCTTCCGTCTTCCAATCCTTCATGAATGATATTTTCAGGGATATTGTGGATAAATTTCTGATTGTTTATTTGGATGATATCTTGATTTTTTTCCAATGACTGGGACTCTCATGTGAAACATGTTCGGACTGTGTTACAGATTTTGAGAGAGAATGCACTGTATGTGAAGGGATCAAAGTGTCTTTTTGGCGTACAGAAGGTCTCATTTCTGGGATTCATTTTGTCTCCGTCTGTTATTGAAATGGACCCGGTCAAGGTTCAAGCCATCTGTGATTGGGTCCAACCTACTTCATTAACCCCTCTCTGCCATCAGACGTACTATTCCGTCCATGTGACCCTGGACCTAATTCCCATGGACGGAATAGTACGTCATATGCGATCAGCAGCGCTCCCCGGGGGAGCGTAGCTGATCGCGGCCGGGTGTCAGCTGTATATCACAGCTGACACCCAGCACTATGTGTCAGGAGCGGTCACGGACCGCTCCCGGCACATTAACCCCTGGCACATCGCGATCAAACATGATCGCGGTGTCCCTGGGGCACAGGGGAGGATCGCGCAGGGTGGGGGCTCGCGCTGTTCCGAGGGTCCGTCCTCCCTCCAGGTCCCCGGATCCAAGATGGCGCCGGGGTCCTGCAGGGAGGCGGCTTCCTCAGTGCCTGCTCAGAAGCCTGCAGCGATGCCAGAGCGATCGCTGGTGGGACAAAGTAAAAAAAATAAAAATAAAAAGTGGTAAAAAAAATCATAAAAAAAAAAAAAAATATTCCCCAATAAATTCATTTCTTCCTGTAAATAAAAAAAACAAAACAATAAAGGTACACATATTTAGTATCGCCGCGTCCGTAACGACCCCCCCTATAAAACTGTCCCACTAGTTAACCCCTTTATTGAAACCCTTAAAAAAAAAAAAAAAAACTAAGCAAAAAATCAATGCTTTATCATCATACCGCAGAACAAAAAGTGGAATAACACGCGATCAAAAAGACTGATATAAATAAACATGGTATCGCTGAAAACGTCATCTTGTTCCGCAAAAAATGAGCCATCATACAGCATCATCAGCGAAAAAATAAAAAAGTTATAGCTCGCAGAATAAAGAGATCCAAAAAAAATGATTTTTTATATAAAATTGTTTTTATTCTATAAAAGCGCCAAAACATAAAAAAATGATATAAATGAGGTATCGCCATAATCGTACTGACCCGAAGAATAAAACTGCTTTATCAATTTTACCACACGCGGAACGGTATAAACGCCTCCCCCAAAAGAAATTCATGAATTGCTGATTTTTCTTCATTCTAACTTCCCAAAAATCGATATAAAAAGCGATCAAAAAAGTCACGTGCTCAAAAATGGTACCAATAAAAACGTCACCTCGTCCCGCAAAAAATAAGACCTCACATGACTCTGTGGGCCAAAATATGCAAAAATTATAGCTCTCAAAATGTGGTGATGCAAAAAACTACTTTTTGCAATAAAAAGCGTTTTTTAGCGTGACAGCTGCCAATCACAAAAACCAGCTATAAATAGTAAATCAAACCCCCCTTTATCACCCCCTTAGTTAGGGAAAAATAATAAAATTAAAAAAATGTATTTATTTCCATTTTCCCATTAGGGTTAGGGTTGCGGCTAAAGTTAGGGTTAGGGTTGGCGCTAACGTTAGGATTAGGGTTAGGGTTGGGATTAGGGTTAGGGGTGTGTTAGGGTTAGGTTTGTGGTTAGGGTTGGGACTAGGGTTAGGGTTGTGTTGAGGTTTGGGTTGGAGTTAGAATTTGGGGGTTTCTACTGTTTAGGCACATCAGGGGCTCTCCAAATGTGACATGGCGTCTGATCTCAATTCCAGCCAATTCTGCGTTGAAAAAGTCAAACGGTGCTCCTTCACTTCTGAGCTCTGCCATGCGCCCAAACAGTAGTTTACCCCCGCATATGGGGTATCAGCGTACTCTGGACCCTAAGAGTTATTGTGCAATTTGTCCTATTTCTCCTGTTACCCTTGTGAAAATAAAATATTGGGGGCGAAAAAATCATTTTTGTAAAAAAAAAAAAATGATTCTTTATTTTTTACAGCTATACGTTATAAACTTCTGTGAAGCACTTCGGGGTTTCAAAGTGCTCAACATACTTCTAGATAACTTCCTTGTGGGGTCTATTTTCCAAAATGGGGTCACTTGTGGGGGGTTTCCACTGTTTAGGTGCATCAGGGGCTCTCCAAATGCGACATGACGCCCCCAGACCATTCCATCAAAGTCTGCAATCCAAAACGTCACTACTTCCCTTCCGAGCCCAGACGTGCACCCATACAGTAGTTTTCTCCCTCATATTGGGTATCAGCGTACTCAGGACAAATTGGACAACAAATTTTGGGGTCCAATTTCTCCTGTTACCCTTGTGAAAATAAAATATTGGGGGCGAAAAAAATCATTTTTGTAAAAAAAAAAAAAAAAAGGATTTTTTATTTTTACGGTTGTACGTTATAAACTTCTGGGAAGCACTTCGGGGTTCAAAGTGCTCACCACACATCTAGATAAGTTCCTTGTGGGGTCTATTTTCCAAAATGGGGTCACTTGTGGGGGGGGTTTTCACTGTTTAGGCACATCAGGGGCTCTCCAAATGCGACATGACGCCCCCAGACCATTCCATCAAAGTCTGCAATCCAAAACGTCACTACTTCCCTTCCGAGCCCCGACGTGCGCCCATACAGTAGTTTTCTCCCACATATTGGGTATCAGCGTACTCAGGACAAATTGGAGAACAACTTTTGGGGTCCAATTTCTCCTGTTACCTTTGTGAAAATAAAATATTGGTGGGCGAAAAAATCATTTTTGTAAAAAAAAAAAAAAAAAAAAGATTTTTTATTTTTCGGCTGTACGTTTATAAACTTCTGTGAAGCACTTTGGGGTTCAAAGTGCTCACCACACATCTAGATAAGTTCCGTGAGGGGTCTAGTTTCCTAAATGGTGTCATTTGTGGGGGGTTTCCACTGTTTAGGCAGATCAGGAGCTCTCCAAACACGACATGGCATCCAGCCAATTCTGCGTTGAAAAAGTCAAACGGCGCTCCTTCCCTTCCAAACTCTGCCATGCACCCAAACAGTGGTTTACCCCCACATATGGGGTATCAGCGTACTCAGGACAAATTGCACAATAACTTTTGGAGTCTTGTTACCCTTGGGAAAATAAAAATTGGGGTGAAAAGATCAATTTTGTGGAAAAAATATGATTTTTTAATTTTACGGCTCTACGTTATAAACTTGTGTGAAGCACTTGGGGGTTCAAATTGCTCACCAAAGATCTAGATAAGTTCCTTAGGGGGTCTAGTTTCCCAAATGGGGTCACTTGTGGGGGGTTTCCACTGTTTAGGCACATCAGGGACTCTCCAAATGCAACATGGCGTCCAATCTCAATTCCAGCCAATTTTGGTTGGAAAAAGTCAAATGGTGCTCCTTCCATTCCGAGCTCTGCCATGCGCCCAAACAGTGGTTCCCCCCACATATGAGGTATTAGTGTACTCAGGACAAATTGGACAACAACTTTTGAGGTCCAATTTCTCCTGTTACCTATGGGAAAATAAAAAATTAGTGACTAAGAGATAATTTTTGTGGGAAAAAAATAGGATTTTTTATTTTCATGCCCGGGCATTATAAACTTGTGTGAAGCACTTGGGGGTTCAAAGTGCTCACCAAAGATCTAGATAAGTTCCTTAGGGGGTCTAGCTTCCAAAATGGGGTCACTTGTGGGGGGTTTCCACTGTTTAGGCTTATCTGGGGTACTACAAACGGAACATGACCCCCATCAATGTTTGCATTCCAAAAGGTTACTGCTTCCTTTCCAAGCCCTGCCGTGTGCCCAAACAGTTTCCCCCCCACATATGGGGTATCAGCGTACTCAGGACAAATTGGACAACAACTTTTGGGGTCCAATTTCCTTGGGAAAAATCAAAAATTTGGGACTAAAAAATCATTTTTTGTGGAATTTTTTTTTTTTTTTTTTTTTCACACCCAGGCATTATAAACTTTTGTGAAACACTTGGGGGTTCAAAGTGCTCACAACAGATCTAGAGAAGTTCCTTAGGGGGTCTAGTTTCGAAAATGGTGTCACTTGTGGGGGGTTTCCACTGTTTAGGCGCATCAGGGGCTCTCCAAACACGACATGGCGTCCAATCTCAACTCCAGCCAATTTTAGTTTGAAAAAGTCAAACGGCTCTCCTTCCCTTACGAGCTCTGCCGTGTGCCCAAACAGTGGTTTTCCCCCACATATGGGGTATTGGCGTACTCAGGAGAAATTGCACAACAACTTTTATCTGCCCATTTTCTCCTTTTACCCTTGTCAAAATAAAAAAAAGTTTGTAAAAGATCATTTTTGTGGCTAAAAAGTTAAATATTAATTTTTTCCTTCCACGTTGCTTCAGCTCCTGTGAAGCACCTGAAGGGTTATTAAACTTCTTGAATGTGGTTTTGAGTACCTTGAGGGGTGCAGTTTTTAGAATGGTGTCACTTTTTGGTATTTTCTGCTATATAGACCCGTCAAAGTGACTTCAAATATGAGGTGGTCCCTAAAAAAATGGCTTTGTAAATTTTGTTGTAAAAATGAGAAATCACTGGTCAACTTTTAACCTTTATAATTTCCTAACAAAAAAAAATTTTGGTTCCAAAATTGTGCTGATGTAAAGTAGACATGTGGGAAATGTTATTTCTTCACTATTTTGTGTGACATATTTCCCTGTTTTAAGGGAAAAAAAATTAAAAATTTGAAAATTGCAAAATTTTCAAAATTTTCGCCATATTTGTGTTTTTTTCAAAAATAAACGCAAGTTATATCGTAGAAATTATACTTCTAACGTGAAGTACAATATGTCACGAGAAAAAAAACTCAGAATCGCGAAGATCCGTTGAAGCGTTCCAGAGTTATAACCTCATAAAGAGACAGTGGTCAGAATTGTAAAAATTGGCCCGGTCATTAACGTGCAAACCACCCTTGGGGGTAAAGGGGTTAAAGGCTCTTCAGAGATTCTTGGGTTTTGCCAATTTTTATCGTAAATTTATTGGTAATTTCTCTGTTATTGTTAAACCATTGACTGATTTGACCAAAAAGGGTTCTGATGTGGTGAATTGGCCTCCTGAGGCAGTCTCTGCGTTTCAGGAACTTAAGCAGAGATTCACTTCTGCTCCTGTTCTACGGCAGCCTGATGTTTCTCTGCCGTTTCAGGTGGCGGTTGATGCCTCTGAAATTGGGGCAGGTGCCGTTTTGTCCCAAAGAGATCCAGAGACCTCTAAGAGTAACCCTTGTGCCTTTTTCTCTCGAAAATTTTCTCCAACTGAACGTAATTATGATGTGGGTAATCAGGAGTTATTGGCCATGAAGTGGGCCTTTGAAGAGTGGAGACATTGGCTGGAAGGAGCCAAACATCAGGTGCTGGTCCTCACGGACCATAAGAATCTGGTTTATCTCGAATCAGCCAAGCGACTTAATCCTAGACAGGCCAGGTGGACCTTGTTTTTCACACGTTTTAATTTTGTGGTTTCTTTTCTTCTTTGCACTAAGAATGTTAAGGCGGATGCCCTCTCGAGGAGTTTCTTTGCGGACTCTCCTGAGTTATCTGATCCTACTGTTATTTTGAAAGAGGGTGTAGTTCTTTCCGCCATCTACCCCAATTTGAGACTGGCCTTGGAAGGGTGTCGGGAAGATAAACCCGAGCGCTGCCCTATTGGGAAATTGTTTTTCCCAGACCAGTGGAAGAAGAGTGTGATGTCTGAGATTCATTGTTCCGCGTTGGCTGGTCATCCGGGATTTTTGGTACCAGAGACTTGATGAGTCGGTCCTTTTGGTGGCCTACTTTGTCTCGTGATGTCAGGGAATTTGTGCAGTCCTGTGGGACTTGCTCTCGCTCCAAGCCTTGCTCTCGCTCTAGTGGTATGTTAATGCCATTACCTGTGCCCAAGAGGCCATGGACCCATATCTCTATGGATTTTATTTCTGACCTCCCTGTTTCTCAGAGAATGACCGTTTTGTGTCTGCTGATCAAGATTACTGGGTTTGCTCTTAATAATAGGGCTAGCTCTGCCACTTGATGTCTCCATTTTTCTGCAATTCTGGGTTTCACCCTCGATTTTCTTCGGGACAGGCGGAGGCTTCTGTCTGTCCGGGTGTTGACTCTGTTGTGGAGCGTATGCAGCAGATTTGGGACCAGGTAGTGGAAAGGTTGTCTCTCTCTCAGGAGAAGGCCCAACGGTTTGCCAACCGGCATAGGACTGATGGTCCTCGGTTTAAAGTGGGGCACTTGGTTTGGTTGTCCTCAAGAAATATCCCTATGAGGGTTGCATCTCCAAAGTTTAAGCCTAGGTTCATTGGACCTTATAAGATCATGGAGATTCTTAATCCTGTTTCCTTCTGTTTGCTTCTTCCAGGGACATTTAAGATCCATAACGTGTTCCACAAGTCCTTATTGAAGAGGTTTGTCGAGCCAGTGGTTCCTATGGCTGTGCCTCCTGACCCTGTTTTGGTTGAGGGCAATCTGGAGTATGTGGTTGAGAAAATATTGGATTCTCGTTTTTCTAGATAGAAACTCCAGTATTTGGTTAAGTGGAGAGGTTATGGTCAGGAGGACAATTCTTGGGTGTTTGCTTTGGACATCAATGCTAGGAGACTAATCCATGCCTATCACCAAGCTCATCCTGATCGGCCTGGTTGCACAAGTGAGGGTTCGGTGACCCCTCCTCAAGAGGGGGGTGCTGTTATGAATGTGCTAGAGATGGTTTCTGAGCAGAGGCTCCCTCTGGTGGTTACAGACAGTACTGCACCTTTCAGCGAGGAGTGGCAATCTGGGTTCACTGACTGGTCTAATATAAAGGAGGTTCCCTCCCATGATGGTTGCCGGTGATCAATTGTTCTTGTCTCAATTGTGGTTCCTGGTTCATTTGGAAGTTTGCTGGAGTCTTGCCTGCATCTCCTGCTTTCAGATAAGATATTTTTTGCCTTTCTTTTTGTGCTTGCTTTTTGCATTGTTTTCTGCACTTTTGTGGAGGTCAGCCAGGTCCCCTCCTGGGACCTGAGCTCCTCACAGTTTATCTGCAGCCACTGTTATTTGCTCATTTGCTTTTTCCTGTTTTTTCAGCGGCTGCGGCTTGGTTTTTGTTCACACTGAGATCTGATTTAGTGGGTGGCGAGATCGTGTGATCTCAGTATTTTTGTAATCAGAATTGTTGATTTTTGTAGGGTTTTCTGGGTTGCAGAAAGTAATCTCTCCTGTCCTGTCCTATTTAGTCAGCTTGTGGCCCCAGCGTTTGCTCAGTCTATTTTCTGCCTATGTTTGTATTTTCATCTTGTCTAACCGCCATTATATGTTTGGGGGCTTCCTATTTTCTTTGGGGATCTGCTCCGGGGCAGATAGCTTTCATCTTTCTGCTTTTAGGTGTAGTTATCTCTCAGGCTGTGACGAGGCGTCTAGGATCAACGTAGGAACGCTCCTCTGCTACCTCTAGTTGTGTCGTTAGTTTAGGAATCTGCAATCCATTAGTTACCAACATCTCAGGTGTTCGGCTGCCCTGCTGTTGTTCCTGTCCTCCTCAGCTACCGAAACATAACAGTACCGTTTTTCTGCTTTTTGTATTACGGTCAAATCCATACTGAGTGAGCGTCACTGTGTGACTCCGGAAATATATATGGAGATTTAAATTTTTCCCTACACCATTTTCAGCTGTACGCTCCTCATACAGTACCATATATCTGCTGGTATTTTTGGTACATTTTCTCAAACATGAGGAAGTATGGTGGAAGAGGCCGCGGACGTGGGCGGGCTAACTGGGACTGATGGTGGTGGTGGTGCATCTGCTGGTAATGCCAAAAGCACAATAGCACCTAAGGCAGGAGGTGTTGAGCCTGCGTCATCGTCTGGCTCCAGAAGGCCTGGAAGGTTCCCTTTTCTGGGAGTAGGTAAACCGCTTTTAAAGCCGGAGCATCAGGAACAGGTTTTGGCTTACATTGCCAAAACAGCCTCCAGCTCTATCGCCTCCTCTTCTGAAGTTTCAAAAAATGCAAGCAATGAGTCGTCAGTGCAGGCTCCTGGTCAGGAACAACACCTTTCCTTGTGTCCTTCACCCCCACCACAAGTGAAGAATGCGACAGGCCACACTCCAGGATTACTCCCTTGAGCTCTTTTCACATACCATGCCTGGGTTATCAAGTGAAATCCTGAATTCCCCAGTCCAAGATGAATATGACATGGAGTGCACTGATCCACAGCCACTGCTAGATGATTCTGCTGGTACATTCACCCAGAGCACTGCATTGACCTCGCAGTCTATGGAGCCAGAATCTGACCCTGATGAAACTTAGGTGCCCCTTCCCGCATACTATACTACCTTACAGGGTGACACAGAGGAAGGTGCAGATGAAATTGAAGAGGAGGTGATGGATGACCCAGTTGTTGACCCGGATTGGCATCCATTAGGGGAAGAGGGTGCCGCTGGCAATAGCTCAGAAGAGGAGGAGGATCCGCAGCAGGCATTGACATCGCAGCTGCGGTTATCTGGCAGGCCCGTAGCAGTCCAAAAATGTGTTAAAAAAACAAAGAATTGCAGGACAGCTTGGCAGACGGTCGAATTAGCACAGTGTGCTAGCCCTGAAAATTTATCCCATAGTAGGAAGAGTGCAGTGTGGCACTTTTTTGACCAAAATCCTATTGATGAGGCAAAGGTTATCTGTAAAAAGTGCAGAAGGACCTTTAGCCGTGGGAAAAATCTCTGAAAATTGATTACCAGTTGCATGCTTAGACATTTAAACACCATGCACTTGCAAGCTTGGACAGACTTCAAAACCTCACTGGCTTTGAATGCCTACATTGCCAAACTGATCTCATTAGAGATGATGCCCTTCAGTTTGGTTGAAAGCGCAGCATTCCAGGAGCTCATGACCTACGCTGTCCCACACTATGACCTAGCCAGTTGGCACTTCTTTTCTATAAAAGCCATCCCTGCCCTCCACCTGCATGTGAAAGACCGCATTGTCCATGCACTCAAACAATCAGTGAGTGGAAAGGTGCACCTCACAACAGATGCATGGGCCAGTAGTCATGGCCAGGGCCGTTAAGTGTCCATCACTGCGCACTGGGTTAAAGTGGTGGATGCAGGGTCCACAGGGGCCAGCGGCGGTGGGACAGTGCTGCCTAGCCCACGGTATAGGCAACAGTTTGCTGAAGGCGTTCGACCCTCCTCCTCCTCCAGAAGCGAAAGCTCGTTGACAGAGTGCAGTTGAACGAGCACTCCATCCGCAGCTGCCAGTGTTGCACACGAGGTGTCCCACTATCGAACAGCTAGTGGTAAGCGTCAGCAAGCTGTTTTAAAGATGATGTCTTTGGGCGACACCAAACACACCGCGGAGGTACTGGCCGACTACTTGCAGTGAGAAACTGAGTCATGCCTGGGCAGTCTACATCTTGAGCCAGGCAAGGTAGTCAGTGATGAAGGCCATAATTTTGTGGCGGCCATAGCCCTGGCAAAACTCAGATGCATACCTTGCCTGGCTCACACCTTGAACCTGGTGGTGCAGTACTTCATAAATAATTATCCGGAGTTACCAGCCCTGCTCCATAAGGTGCGAAGACTGTGCTCGCACATCTGTCGCTCGCCCGTAGACTCCAGTCGTATGCAGAGGCTGCAGCGATCGCTCCACCTCCCCAAGCACCGCCTAATCATAGACATTGCAACAAGGTGGAACTCCACCATGCACATGGTTGAGAGGCTGTGCGAACAGAGGCAGGTTGTAATGCATTTGTGGGAGGATACACGTGCAGTCAGTTTGAGGGTAGACATGGAGTTGTCGGGTGTGCAGTGGTCAAAGCTGAAAGACCTCTGTAAAGTCCTTCAGTGTTTTGAGGAATGCACACGGCTGGTAAGCACAGACGACGCCAACATAAGTATGAGCATCCCACTTATGCGTCTGCTCATGCAAACTTTGACACACATTAAGGATCAGGCGTCTGCAGCGGAGGAGGAGGAGGGAAGCCTGCATGATAGTCAGGCATTGTCTTCTCAGGGAACTGTCCTAGACGAGGGTGAGGAAGAGGAGGAGGATGAAGGGGATGATTATTTTGGGGAGGAGGATGCTTCTCAGGGGGCAAGAGAAAATGTTGGCTTGCCAAGGTCAAGTACAGGGTTTGTGCGTGACTGGAGGGATGTGGATTTGGCAGAAAGTGCTCCTCCACCCACCACTGGCAGTGCATCACTGAAACCTGGAACATTGGCCCACATGTGTGATTATGTCTTGCGGATCCTAAAAAGGGACCCCGCATTGCCAAAATGATGAAGGATGACTTCTACTGGTTAGCCAGTCTTCCGTGTTTCCTGACAGTGACATTCAGGTCAGAGAGCGCGATGGCGTCACGTCTGTGAGCCCTCTGACACTCTTTCGCCCGGGGCCCACTAAAACCTGGAGCCAGCCCTGCCCCCCCACAACTTTAGCCAAATAACCCCCAGTTTTCAATGCGTTACTATTATTAAAAAGTAAATTAAGTTGACAAGCTTAAGTAATAAAAATTGATGTAGTTGGCATTGAAATGGGCACTGTAGGTGTGTTTACGGTCTTCCACTCCCTGCCGACTTTAATTCCCCATTGACTTGCATTGGGGTCAGATTTTCGACTATGACTCGACCTTTTCCATTAGTCGGCCGACTTCGTTCGACTCGACTTTTGGGAAAGTCAGGTGGTCCGAAACCCGACTCGACCCTCCCGGAGCCGAAGTCACTCATCTCTAGTGACCACTAATGCAGAGAAGTCACAGATTCTACTGTAATTATATGTTGAATTTCTACCGGCCGTACCGGTCCTGGAAGGACAGTAAAGGGAGAAGCCAAACCGTTTTGAGGTCAATAAGAAATATGTAGGCAGATCAGGAAAGGATTTAGATGTAGGGTCCGGTAATCTACTCAAAACCGGGTAACAACTTAGCTCTGGTAATAACAGATTGGCTAATTTGACTCTTACACAATGAAGTAAGTGACCCTGTGAATTTAGTGCAGCATTACTACCAGCGCAACTGTTATGTTTAGGTAGCTGAGGAGAACAGGAGCAAAATACTGCCAACGCAGCAAGACACCAGAGAGGCTGGAACCTAATGGGTTGCAGTTCCCTAAACTAACCACACAACTAGAAGTAGCCGTGGAGCGTACCTACGTTGATCCTAGATGCCTCGGCACAGCCGGAGAGTTAGCTACACCTGAAGATAGAAAGAGAAAAGCTAACTGCCCCGGAGTAAAGCCCCCAAAGAAATAGGAAGCCCCCAAACGTGTAATGGCGGTTAGACAAGAGGAAATCACGAACACAGAAAATAGGATGAGCAAATGCTGGGGCCCAAATCTGTCTAGAAAGTCAAGTACAGGAGAAAAATTCTGTCTGCAACCCAGAAAAACCCTAATAAAAATACCAGCACTTCTGATTGCAAAAAACCTGAGACCACACGATCTCGACCACCTATATCAGATCTCTGGTGTGACACACAGCTACCCAGCAAATAAAAATATCAATGGAACAGAGAACAAGTGCAAATACAAAATGAGAACAGAAGGCAGCACAAGCCCCCAAAGGGGACTCGGCTGAAGTCCAAGGCAAGACTGCTAGAAGCAAGGGAAATCCAACCACAGAAAAAAAACAGAAAGTCACTTATCTGAATGATGGCAGGAACGCAAGCTGAAATTCCAACAAAGTCCTGGAAGCAACAATTGATTACCGGCGAGGATCATGGGAGTTCAGCTCACTTATATCAAGCCAGTCATCTCCACCTGACACCCATTCCTTAATTGGTTCAATACCCTCAGCAACCACCAGAGGGAGCCTCAGCTCCGAAGTCGTCTCCAAAACATTCACAACACGCAACCATGGACTATATTGCGAAGGCTGGTTAGAAAAGTGACAGTGCAGGAGCACGCCAGTACAACAGCATTACAGAGTATTCATGGTTAGACGTGACATGCCAGCAAATTAAGTTCTTTTATGTACAAGGTGTTTCTCTATATCTTCTGTACACAATTGATTATTGATACCCTACATTATGTGATGAGTTGTATGAGCTCACTTGGGAAGAATAAACACGTATCTTGATGCAGAAATGAGCAAACTTTTCTGAAA
>JARQOD010000115.1:0-81700 GCA_033576555.1 Oophaga sylvatica
ATGGTGAATAAGTCCGGTTTTGGCAGAGTCGGATCCCAGTGATGACGAAGTCCAGGTGGGGTAAACGAGATGGTTCCGTCCTCATTGTCGGATCCATGGAGACCTTGGGAATTCCGGATCCCCCGGAGTATCGTGTGTGTACCTGAGAGAAGTAACACTACTATTTGGGGAGGGAGCAGGTCAAAGAAACCTGCAGGAAATGGAAAGAAGTGGCCGCCACCTTCAACCCGGGGTATTTGAGAGGCGAAGAGGTTCCTTAAACTTAAAAGTCCCAAGTGGAGTAATACAGGAAAAAAGGTCGTGATGGAAGAGGTAAATTTGATCCTGGTTATCATGGTGGTGACCTAAGTAGGAGAACCTGTAGTGGACGAAATGAAAAGTACTCAGACCAGACAGGACGTATGGGTGCAAGGAATTGCGATGCCGTACTGACCGCAGGGGATCAGGTGGTCTGACAGGGGGGCCTGTCCAGAAAAAGATGTAACAGAATCGGAGGACAGACGCCTACAAAGAGATCAGTAGCAGGGTCCCGACTTAGAGAGACGGTTTGACTGGCAGAGACGACCGGGAAGGATCTCTGGTCGGGTGACAAGTGTTCAACCCCACAAGTTTGAACAGAGGGGAGGTATGTGGTGTAGTGACCCCTGATGCGCTAGGGGCACTGTGTAGACTCCTCGGATATGCATGGAGGCATTGATGGATGGACGGTATGTATCGCAGAGGTGGGTGGCCCTGTGATGGAAGCCTGGGCGTGTTTTGTTCAGTAGATCTACTGCTGAGAGTTGGCTATACATTGGAGGGCTTCAGGTGACTTGGAGAGCTGGTGGGTCCAGTCACCTACAAACCACCCAAGGGGTGTGTGTTGAATACCCAGATAAAGCCTGTAGTTGTTTAGGTGTATCAAAAGGACTGTGGTGAGGTCATGACCATGTGACCTAACCATGTGATTCCTGACCTCCACCTGTGGGCGGGGGTTACGGCTATGTAACAGAAGTGTGTTTGGCACCTGAGAGAGTGTTTGTGGGAGTCTGCCAGTGTGGACAGACTTCCATGTGTCCAGCGGGACATTACAGAGAGGTCTCTGTGTCTGAGGAGTGAGGCTCCAGGAAGGAGCTGAAGTCTGAAGACTTTTATTGCATGTGGCTGTGAGGTTTAAGACGTAATAAACCTGATGAACTTTTTTGGATAAGAAAAGTGTCTCCTGATTACCTCTTAAGCAGCTGAGTGAGTTGAAAGCTTACATAGGTCGGTCGGTTTCATAAAACCCGAAGGTCGACTGAATCACGAAACCCAATGCAAGTCAATGGGGAAGCAAAGTCGGCAGGGAGTGGAGGACAGTAAACACACCTACAGTGCCCATTTAAATGCAAACGACATCAATTCTTATTACTTAAGCTGGCACCTTAATTTACTTTATAATAATAGTAACACATTGAAAACTGGGGGTACTTGGTAAAGTTGTGATGGGGGTTGGGGGGCTCCAGGTTTTCGTGTGCCCGGGCCAAGAATGTCAGTGCCCCCTTTACACATACCACAATTCATGATGCTCCGATACGGCACAGAAATATAGGTATAGCACAATGACAAAAACTTCACTTCTTACTGACTGATATCGATTTTTAATTCTACAATAGCTCAAAAACCGGACAGTATAGTCCTCCATACAGTATTATGGCCACCCATAGTGTGCCATACAGAATAATGAGCCCATATATTGCTCCATAATAATTGGTCCCATATAATGTCCATACAGTATATGATGAGCTCCACATATGCTCCAGTATGTGATGGTCCCATGTAATGTGCCATACAGTATAGAACGGTCCCCATAGAGTAGAATGAGCCCCACATATTGCTCCATACAGTATAATGAGTTGCATATAAAGCTCCATGCAGTATATGATGGGCCCCATATATGCTCCCAATAATGCTACATACAAATTAGGGCCAATATGTGCTCCCATATGTGCCCATACCCTATATGATGCCCCATAATAATGAACCCATATGATGCTCCAGTATATGGTGGGCCCCCATGGATGATGCTCCAGTGTCTTATGGGCCAAATAATGCTCCATATATAATGGGCCCCATTTATAATGCTTCCAGTGGATAATGGGCCCCATAGATGCTGCTTCCAGTGTCTGATCTGCCCCATTTAGAGTGCTCCAGTATATGATGGGCCCCATGGATGATGCTCCAGTGTCTTATGGGCAAAATAATGCTCCATATATTAATGGGCCCCATTTTATAATGCTCCAATGTATAATGGGCCCCATAGATGCTGCTCCAGTGTCTGATCTGCCCCATTTAGAATGCTCCAGTATATGATGGGCCCCATGGATGATGCTCCAGTGTCTTATGGGCCAAAATAATGCTCCATATATAATAGCCCCATTTAAATGCTCCATGTATAATGGGCCCTATAGATGCTGCTCCAGTGTCTGATCTGCCCATTAGAATGCTCCAGTATATGATGGGCCCCATGGATGATGCTCCAGTGTCTATGGGCCAAAATAATGCTCCATATAATGGGCCCCATTTATAATGCTCCAGTGTATAATGGGCCCCATAGATGCTGCTCCAGTGTCTGATCTGCCCCATTTAGAGTGCTCCAGTTATGATGGGCCCATGGATGATGCTCCGTGTCTTATGGCAAAATAATGCCCATATATAATGGGCCCCATTTATATGCTCCAATGTATAATGGGCCCCTAGATGCGCTCCAGGTCTGATCTGCCCCCCTTAGAATGCTCCAGTATATGATGGGCCCCATGGATGATGTTCCAGTGTCTTATGGGCCAATATAATGCTGCATATATAATGGGCCCCATTTATAATGCTCCCCGTGTATAATGGCCCATAGATGCTGCTCCAGTGTCTGATCTGCCCATTTAGAATGCTCCAGGAAATGATGGGCCCCATGGATGATGCTCCGTTATTATGGGCCAATATAATGCTCCATATATAATGGGCCCCATTTAGATGCTCCAGTGTATAATGGGCCCATAGATGCTGCTCCAGTGTCTGATCTGCCCCATTTAGAATGCTCCTATATGATGGGCCCCATGGATGATGCTCCAGTGTCTTATGGCCAAAATAATGCTCCATATATATGGGCCCCATTTATAATGCTCCTGTGTATAATGGGCCCTATATGCTGCCTCCAGGTCTGATCTGCCCCATTTAGAATGGCTCCGTATATGATGGGCCCCATGGATGATGCTCCCTGTCTTATGGGCCAAAATAATGCTCCATATATAATGGGCCCCATTTATAATGCCCAGTGTATAATGGGCCCTATTAGATGCTGCTCCAGTGTCTGATCTGCCCCATTTAGAATGCTCCAGTATATGATGGGCCCCATGGATGATGCTCCAAGTGTTCTTATGGGCCAAAAAAAATGCTCCATATATAAGGGCCCCATTTATAATGCTCAGTGTTAATGGGCCCTATAGATGCTGCTCCAGTGTCTGATCTGCCCCATTCAGAATGCTCCAGTATATGAGGGCCCCATGGATGATGTTCCAGTCTATGATGGGCCCAATATAATGCTCCATATATAATGGGCCACATTTATAATGCTCCAGTGTTAATGGGCCCCGTAAATGCTGCTCAGTGTCTGATGTCCCCCATTTGGAATGCTCCACATATGATGGGCTCATGGATGATGCTCTAGTCTATGATGGGCCCCATATATCATTCTCCAGTGTATAATGCTCCCCATATATTGCTCCCAACATTAAAAAAATTAAATACCTCTCCTCGCTGGGCACTGTCTACTCTGGACTCCTTAGCGTCGCCATCTTCCAGCTCTCTGCACTTGGACTGTTTAGGCAGAGGGCGTACAGACGGGACGTC
Source organism: Oophaga sylvatica (assembly GCA_033576555.1). Lineage (NCBI taxonomy): Eukaryota > Metazoa > Chordata > Amphibia > Anura > Dendrobatidae > Oophaga > Oophaga sylvatica. Next base: position 3,862 of record JARQOD010000115.1, read on the forward strand.
ATCGCTCTCTCTGACCTGAATGTCACTGTGAGGAAACGCGGAAGACATCACAGCGGTGGAGCAGAGAGAGGTAAGTATTGCAAGTGCTGTGGCCCTGAGCAAGCAGGGGGGCACACTCGTGGGCGACGGCACTGGCATAGGGCCCTCATAGTACGCCGGTGTGTCTGAAGGCGAGTGGGCCCCCCCACCGTCAGAGACACTTTGCGTACTTTGAGGGGCCCTGTGCCAGTGCCGTCGCCCATGAGTCGGCTCCCCCCACCTGCTCAGGGAACCGGCACTTGCCCTGGTGCGCCAGGTGTTGACGCCGGCCCTGGGGGGGACAGCCCAGTTAGGGAGGTGGAAAAAACTGGTATATGTTGAGGTGTAGGCTGGACGTTCAGCTGCTGCAAATGGAGGAATTGGAGAAGTCGGGGAAGAGGAGGACAAAGTGAGCCATTTTGCTGACAACCTATGTGTCATCAGGGGATGGTGGTACAAAATCCTTTGAAACCCAGACATGGTTCATTTTAATGAAGGTGAGATCACCAACATTTTTGGGTCGACAGCCGGATCCTTCTTTCTGTCAGGATTGATCCAGCTGCACTGAACACTCTTTCTGATAGCACACTACCAGCACGGCAAGCGAGCTCCTGTAAGGCATATTGTGCCAATTCAGGCCAGGTGTCCAGTTTCCGGCCCAGTAGTCAAAGGGGAATAAACTGTGAGGGAGAACATCGATAGGGGAGGAGAGGTAATTTTGAACCATAGTTGACAACTGCTGTCTCTGTCTGTTGCAATCGATTCAGTATTACCAGTCATGTGAGCGGTAATCGAGAAATCAGACCACAACATGGTCATGAAACCCCTGTCTCCAACGCCACTTCAGCTGTGTGCACCACGAACACCTCTTACATTTGGCCCAGTATGACTCGTGGTGGAACCTGCACCGCTGCTGTGTGCTGGAAATGGCTGTAACAAACGGTTTACCAGAGTTGCTTGTTTGTTCGCCAATATTAACTCTAGGTTCTCTTGTGGCATGATGTTCTGTAATTTGCCTTTATAGCGTGGATCGAGGATGCTGGCTAAACCAGTAGTCATCATCCTTCATAATTTTGGCAATGCGGGGGTCCCTTTTTAGTATCCGGAAGACATAATCAGACATGTGGGCCAATGTTCCAGGTGTCAATGATGCACTTAGAGTGGTGGTGGGGAGGGACTTTCTGCCAAAAAGGTACACAAGCATACAGTTGTATACAGTCTAGGGGTAATTGTAAATCTCCGTATATACACTGTGTTCCAAATTATTATGCAAAAATTGTATAGGAGTGATAAGGTAAGAATTTTTTTGTTTGTCAGTTAAACTCATTGATGGTGATGTGTGTCAGGGCTCTTTATATCACTGTAAGCAATTGCAGACACCTGTGCTAATTAGTTTGGCAGGTGTGTACAATGAAAGGCAAGACTACTTAAGAAGGCTGTCCCACATTATTAAGCAGCTACATTTTCTGCCAAAATGGGAAAGAAAAAGGATGTGTCGGCTGCTGAGAAGCAACAAATTGTGGAGTGTTTAGGTCAAGGCATGACTACAATCAACATTGCCAAGACACTTCATCGTGATCATCGCACAATCAAGAAGTATGTAGCTGATTCACAGAACACACGTGTGCGTGCTGATAAGGGAAAATTGAGGACTCTTCCTACAGGCAATTACGTCAGGTTAAAAGAGCAGCGGCAAAAAAGCCTTGTCATAGTAGCAGACAAGTTTTTGAAGCTGCTGGTGCCTCCAACGTCCCCCGAACAACAAGATGCAGGGTCCTTCAGAGGTTTGCAGCTGTGCATAAGTCATTCTGTCGACCTCCTCTATCCACTGCACACAAGCAGAAACGGCTCCAGTGGGCCAAAACAATACATGAAGACTGACTTCAAAACTGTTTTGTTCACCGATGAGTGCCGTGCAACGCTCGATGGTCCAGATGGATGGAGTGGAGGATGGCTGGTTGACGGACACCCCATGCAAACACGGCTACGGCGCCAACAAGGAGGAGGTGGAGTAATGTTTTGGGTTGGAATCATGGGGAGAGAGATTGTCGGCCCCTTTAGGATCCCTGAAGGGGTAAAGATGAACTCCATAGTGTATGTTAAGTTTCTTAAACAGCACTACCTGCTATGGTTCAAGAAGAAGAACCGTGCATTCCGCAGCAAGATCATTTTCATGCATGATAATGCACCGTCTCATGCTGCACATAACACATCTGCATCTCTGGCTGCTATGGGCATAAAAGGGGGCAAACTTATGGTGTGGCCCCCATGCTCCCTGACCTCAACCCCATTGAGAACCTCTGGAGCATCATCAAAAGGAGTGTCTATGATAGCGGGAGGCAGTTCACATCTAAGCAACAGCTCTGGGAGGGTATTCTGTCCTCATGCAAAACAATGAAGCAGAAACCATCCAAAACCTGACAAATTCCATTCGACGAGAGAGTTCAGAAGCTCCTTTCGAACAAGGGGTCCTATGTGCAAATGTAACATCACCTAGAATAAAGTTTTGAGTTGAAAACTGTTTTGATTTCAGTTTGTAATAACCTGCTAATGCTTATAATTTCAAAAATGACCATTTTTTTGTTCTTTATTAAAATGAAAAGGTTGAAAACTCTGCTATGCATAATAATTTGGAACATGCATTTTGAGTGCAGTTTGAGTGTTTTATTTTTTTAAAAATATACTGTTATCATAGGCAGTTTGTACAAAAACCTTTCAATTGTACTCTAATAGTTATTTGACTGGAAAATTACAATGACTGCAATTCATATAGGTAATTTGGGAAAATCTGAGAAAATATTATTTGCATAATAATTTGGAACACAGTGTATTTCCGGAGTAACACACAGATGCTCACAGGCTCAGTATGGATTACACCAGAAGATAAAAAGCTGAAAAAGGGTACTGTATCACCAGATACCAGGTATATAAAGCATAGTGAAAATATTGTAAATCTCCGTATATATTTCAGGAGTCAGACACAGACGCTCTCAAGCTCAGTATGGATTAGACAAGAATATAAAAAGCTGAAACAGGGTACTGTATCACCAGATACCAGGTCTATATAGTATAGTGAAAATATTGTAAATCTCCGTATATATTTCAGGAGTCAAAGACGCTCACAGACTCACTATGGATTAGACAAGAATATAAAAAGTAGAAAAAGGGTAATGTATTAGAAGCGTACAGCTGTATACAGTGTTGGGGTAATTTAAAATCTCCGTATATTTTTCCAGAGTCAGACACAGACTCTCACAGGCTCAGTATGGAACACACCAGAATATAAAAAGTAGAAAAAGGGTAATGTATCAGAAGCGTACAGCTGTATATAGTTTTGGGGTAATTTTTAAATCTCCGTATATATTTCCGGAGTAACAGACAGACTCACAGGCTCAGTATAGATCACACCAGAATATAAAAAGTAGAAAAAGGGTAATGTATTAGAAGCGTACAGCTGTATACAGTGTAGGGGTAATTGTAAATCTCCGTATATATTTCCGGAGTAACAGACAGACGCTCTCAGGCTCAATATGGATTAGACAAGAATCTAAAAAGCTGAAAAAGGGTACTGTATCACCAGATACAGGTATATATAGTATAGTGAAAATATTGTAAATCTCGGTATATATTTCAGAAGTCAGACAAAGACGCTCACAGGCTCAGTATGGATTAGACAAGAATATAAAAAGCAGATCCGCAAGAAATAATCACACATGTGGGCCAATGTTCCAGGTGTCAATGATGCACTTAGAGTGGTGGGGGGGAGGAGGACTTTCTGGCAAAAAGGGTACTGTATCACAAGCGTACAACTGTATACAGTCTAGGGGTAATTGTAAATCTCCGTATATATTTCCAAAGTAACAGACAGACGCTCACAGGCTCAGTGAAGTAGAAAAAGGGTAATGTATTAGAAGCGTACAGCTGTATACAGTGTTGGCGTAATTTTTAAATCTCCTTATATATTTCTGGAGTAACAGAAAGACACTCACAGTTCAGTATGGATTATACAAGAATATAAAAAGCTGAAACAGGGTTCTGTATCACCAGATACCAGGTATATAAAGCATAGTGAAAATATTGTAAATCTCCGTATATATTTCAGGAGTCAGACACAGACGCTCTCAGGCTCAGTATGGATTAGACAAGAATATAAAAAGCTGAAACAGGGTACTGTATCACCAGATACCAGGTATATATAGTATAGTGAAAATATTGTAAATCTCCGTATATATTTCAGGAGTCAGACAAAGACACTCACAGGCTCAGTATGGATTAGACAAGAATATAAAAAGCAGATCCGCAAGAAATAATCACACATGTGGGTCAATGTTCCAGGTGTCAATGATGCACTTAGGGTGGTGGGGGGAGGAGGACTTTCTGGCAAAAAGGGTACTGTATCACAAGCGTACAGCTGTATACAGTCTAGGGGTAATTGTAAATCTCTGTATATATTTCCGGAGTAAAAGACAGACACTCACAGGCTCAGTATGTATCACACTAGAATATAAAAAGTAGAAAAAGGGTAATGTATCCGAAGCATACAGCTGTAAACAGAGTTTTGGGGTAATTTTAAATATCCGTATAGATTTCCTGAGTCAGACACAGACTCTCACAGGCTCAGTATGGATTACACCAGAATATAAAAAGTAGAAAAAGTGTACTGTATTAGACACGTACAGCTGTATACAGTGTTGGGATAATTTTAAATCTCCGTATATATGTCCAGAATCAGACACAGACTCTCACAGACTCAGTATGGATTACACGAGAATATAAAAAGTAGAAAAAGGGTAATGTATTAGAAGCGTACACCTGTATACAGTGTTGGGGTACTTTTAAACCTTCGTATATATTTCAGTCTCAGTAAGCCAGTCCAGACTCTCCGCTACAGGAAACTAGATGGATAGAAGTACAGACTGAAAGTAGAGTGATTGCAGAAATTTGGGAATTCTAATCATGGGAAAACCTCCCAGTAGAATTCGCAGAGGCGATGCTGACCCTCAATTACTTTGTCTGTGGAGACAGCGAAAATGGTTCTTTGTGAAGAAAGGGTTGCTGTATCGCAGTAGCGTGGATCCCATCACTGTTAGTCATCTCACTCTCCATCAAATTGTGAACCCAAGGAGAGATGTAGACATGGTCCTCACTGCCTATCATGATCAGTCTGGTCACTTTGGAGTGCAAAAGACAGAAGCCACAGGCGATTCTACTGGATTAGCATGAGAGGAGACATTGAAAAATGGTGCCAGGAATGTCACACGTCTGTGACTAGGAAAACTGTGAAAGCACCACCGCATCCGATTGTGAGTCGACGTCCATTAGAAATGGTAGCCATTGATCATCTGAAGGTGGAGCCCAGCAGGACAGGCCATAGCTACGTCTTAACCATCATCGATCAGTTCACCAAATTTGTAGTGGCTGTCCCTGTGAAGGATTTAACTGGCCAGACTCCACAGCAGTGGAGCAAGGAGAGGTAAGTATTGCAAGTGCTGGGGCCCTGAGCAAGCAGGGGGGGCCCACTCGTGGGCGCCGGTACTGGCACAGGGCCCCTCATAGTACACCAGTGTGTCTGACGGCGAGTGGGCACCCCACCGTCAGAGACACTTTATTGTACTATGAGGGGCCCAAGAGTGGGCCCCCCACCTGCTCAGGGCACTGGCACTTGCTCGGGTGCGCCAGGTGGTGACCCCAACCCTGGGAGGGGACAGCCCAGTTAGGGAGGTGGAAAAACTGGCATATGTTGAGATGTAGGCTGGACGTTCAGCAGCTGCAAATTGAGGAATTGGAGAAGTCCGAGAAAGAGGAGGACAAAGCGAGCCATTTTGCTGGCAACCTATGTGTCATCAGGGGAAGGTGGGACAAAATGCTTTATAACCCATGCATGGTTCATTTTAATGAAGGTTAGATCATCAACATTTTGGATCGACAGACGGGTCCTTCTTTCTGTTAGGATTGATCCAGCAGCACTGAACACTCTTTCTGATAGCACACTACCAGCAGGGCAAGCGAGCTCCCTCCTGTAAGGCATATTGTGCCAATTCAGGCCAGGTGTCGAGTTTACAGGCCCAGTAGTCAAAGGGGAATGACCTGTGAGGGAGAACATCGATAGGGGAGGAGAAGTAATTTTTAACCATAATTGACAACTGCTGTCTCCTGTCTGTTGCAATTGATTCAGTATTACCAGTCATGTGAGTGGTACTCGAGAAATCAGTCCACAACATGGTCATGAAACCCCTGTCTCCAATGCCACTTCGGCTGTGTGCACCACGAACACCTCTTCCATTTGGCCCATTACGGCTCATGGTACAACCTGCACCGCTGCTTTGTGCTAGGAATGCCTCTAACAAACGGTTTACCAGAGTTGCTTGTTTGTTCACCAATATTAGCTCTAGGTTCTCCTGTGGCATGATGTTCTGTAATTTGCCTTTATAGCATGGATCGAGGATGCTGGCCAACCAGTAGTCGTCACCCTTCATAATTTTGGCAATGTGGGGGTCCCTTTTTAGGATCCGCAAGGCATAATCACACATGTGGGCCAATGTTCCAGGTGTCAATGATGTAGAGTGGTGGGTGGAGGAGCACTTTCTGCCAAATCCACATCCCTCCAGTCACGCACAAACCCTGTACCTGACCTTGGCAAGTCAACATTTTCTCTTGCCCCCAGAGAAGCATCCTCCCCAAAATACTCATCCCCCTCATCCTCCTCTTTTTCCTCCACCTCGTCCAGGACAGTTCTCTGAGCAGACAATGGTCGACTGTCATCAAGGCTTCCCTCCTCCCTTTCTTCCTCCGCTGCAGACGCCTGATCCTTAACGTGCGTCAAAGTTTGCATGAGCAGACCCAGAAGCATGGCCGGCTCCAGGTTTTTATGGGCCCCGGGCGAAAGAGCCTCAGTGGGCCTCTTTAACACAGACCACGATTCATGATGCACAGATACAGCAGAGAAATATAGGTACAGTACAATGCCAAACACTTCACTTCTTCCATTACATGAGTGATATCTATTGTAAATTGTACAATAGCTCAGAAACCGCCAAATCCTCACAGCGCACAGTACAGACTGGACAGTACAGTCCTCCATACAATATTATGGGCACCACATAGTCTCCCCCTCATCACCCATATAATACCCCATGCAGGATGTCACCCCCCATCCCCCATATAATGCTCCATACAGAATACTGGACCCAAAATAATGCTCCATACAGAATACTGGACCTAATATAATGCTCCATACAGGATACTGGTCCCCATATAATGCTCCATACAGGATACTGGTCCCCATATAATGCTCCATACAAAATATGGAGCTCTCCTCTGCGCTGTACTGCGTTCTGCACTGTTACGGCTCAGAAAAGGGCGCTGTGGAAAGACTCCCCATTATCATCATGATTGCCTCCCCATCATCATCATTGCCTCCCCATCATCATCGCCTCCCCCTCATAATCATCGCCTCCCCCTCATAATCATTGCCTCCCCATCATCATCAATGCCTGCCCATCATCATCTCCTCCCCATCATCATCAATGCCTGCCCATTATCATCATCGCCTCCCCATCATCATCAATGTCTGCCCATTATCATCAATGCATGCCCATTATCATCAATGCCTGCCCATCATCATCATCGCCACCCCAATATCATCAATGCCTCCCCATCATCATCAAGGCCTCCCCATTATCATCAATGCCTGCCCATCATCATCATCTCTTCCCCATCATCATCAATGCCTGCCCATTATCAATGCCTGCCCATCATCATCATCTCCTCCCCATCATCATCAATGCCTGCCCATTATCATCAATGCCTGCCCATCATCATCATCTCCTCCCCATCATCATCAATGCCTGCCCGTCATCATCATCTCCTCCCCATCATCATCAATGCCTGCCCATTATCATCATCGCCTCCCCATCATCATCAATGCCTGCCCATTATCATCAATGCCTGCCCATCATCACACACAGACAGCACCACAGCACACAAGCACTCTCTCACATACATACTGTCATGCAGCTGTAATGCAGGCTAGTGTGTGCTCCACCTGTAGGTTACAGAGGGGAGAAGGGATTACACACTACCAGAGTAGGCCTGCACTGCAGCAGCCAAAACCACCACCAGGTGGCAGCAAAAACGTCCAAAACTGAGTCAGGAATAATCAGTCAACTGAAGTATCACAGGTCTCAGCAAGTCCTCTACAGAGCAGAAACACAGGCGCCACCAAGTGGCGAGAGCGTGGTCAGGCAAGCCAAGTCAAAACCGTACGGAGGCAGCAGGACAAAAGGAATAAGCAATATGCATGGTCAGGAGAAAGCCAGGAGGTCAGCAACGGTCAGAAGCAGATAAGACAAAGACAGAAAGGAGAAGCGAGTCCGAATACAGGCCGAGTCACAAACCAGAGAATCAAACAGACAAACAGGGAAATGCAGGGAACAGGGCAGACAGAGGGAAACAACAGACACGGGACAAGTCAGGGATAACAGCAGGACAAATCAAGGGTTACCAGTCAGGTTCACAAGCTGAAGGTAGCAGTATAGCTCACACTGCTAGCAGGATGTGTGAGAGCTAAATAGCCAACCTGAACCCAGAATGAGGCAGAGCAAAGTTAACCCTTGACATGATCCGCCCGGACCAAGGGCAGACAGGACTAAACCCTGGAGCGGATCATGACAGTACCCTCTTCTCAAGGGGGGGCCACCGGACCCCCAGACTTCCCAGGATAACGTGCGTGAAATGCCCGAACCAATCGATCAGCATGTACCGATCGCGCCGGGACCCAAGATCGATCCTCAGGACCATAACCCTTCCAATGGACCAAATACTGAAGAGAACTACGGACCCTACGCGAATCCACAATCCCTTCCACTTCAAACTCGGTCTGACCATCCACAGAGACAGGAGGCGGAGGGGATGGAGGCCCTGTGGAAGATAGTACAAATGACTTAAGAAGGGATTTATGAAACACATTGGGGATCCGGAGTGACGGAGGAAGGCGTAACCGAAAGGATTGACCACCTCCATGATCTCGTAAGGACCAATAAATCTGGGACCTAGCTTAGCAGAGGGAACCTTTAGACGAATATTCTTGGTGGACAACCATACTTTATCTCCCACCAGGAACATAGGTCCTACAGACCGTCGCTTATCCGCAAAAAATTTATGTTTGCCCTGAGCCTCCCCAATGTTCTTTTGGACCTCCCTCCACACCTCCCACAATCTTTGTACTGCCGTATCAGCCCCTGGACATCCTGAATCCAGCCTAGAAAATTTGCCAAAATGGGGTGAAAACCATAGTTACAAAAGAATGGAGAGGTGCCAGTGGACTGGTTAATCCAGTTATTGAATGCAAATTCAGCCACGGGCAATGAAGAACACCAATCATCCTGCTGAGACGTAGCAAGACACCTCAAAATCTGTTCGAGTGACTGATTGGTCCTCTCCGTCTGCCCATTGGTCTCAGGATGGTAAGCAGAGGAGAAGGTTAAGCAAATACCCAGTCTTTTACAAAATGCCCTCCAAAATTTGGACACAAATTGTACCCCTCTATCAGAAACCACACTCAAAGGCACGCCATGCAGTCGTACAATGTGCTCAACAAACAGTCTAGATTGTGTCTCAGCATTAGGCAATCCTGCCAGAGGTACAAAATGCACCTGTTTACTGAATCTGTCAACCACTACCCAGATTACAGTTTTGCCATTAGAAAGAGGGAGATCAGTGATGAAGTCCATGGACAAATGAGTCCAAGGTCTATCTGGAATTGGCAATGGCACCAATTCCCCGGCCGGCCGGTTATGTGAGCTCTTAGCACGGGCACAGGTATCACAAGCAGACACAAACATAGTGATATCAGAGTTCATGGAGGACCACCAAAATAGCCTAGCAATGGCTTTCCGAGTGGCTGAGATCCCCGGGTGTCAACTGAGAGCAGAATCATGGAATTCCCGGAGAACCCTCAACCTGTATTGAACGGGAACAAAGAGTTTATTATCAGGCAAAGAGGAAGGAGCAAGAGACTGAGCCTTCTGAATTTCCTGTTCCAATTCAGAGGATACCCCCGCAACAACCACCCCTTGCTGAAGAATGGAGGAAGGAGGTTCAGGGGGTGATATTGAATCAAAACTGCTAAATAAGGCATCAGCCTTGACATTCTGGAACCAGGCCGAAAAGTGATTGAAAAATGAAAACGAGAAAAAAAAAGCGACCACCTAGCCTGTCTAGGAGTCAACCGTTTAGCAGATTCAAGATAAGACAAGTTTTTGTGATCCGTGATAACCGTGATCCGATGAACCGCCCCCTCCAAAAAATGCCTCCATTCTTCAAAAGCCAATTTTATGGCCAATAACTCCCGGCTACCCACATCATAGTTCCTCTCCGCAGAAGAGAACTTCCGGGAGAAAAAGGCATATGGTCTTAAATTAGTCAAGGTAACGGGTCCCTGTGACAACACAGCCCCCACTCCCACCTCAGATGCGTCCACCTCTACAATGAACGGTTCAGATGGATCGGGCTGAACCAATACAGGAGCAGACATAAAACATTTCTTTAGTGTAACAAATGCTTCAACTGCTAAGGTTGACCAAACTTTGAGATCAGCCCCCTTGCGAGTGAGATCGGTGAGTGGTTTGACCACCTGAGAAAACCCCTTGATGAATTTTCGATAATAATTGGCGAAACCCAGAAAACGCTGCAACCCCTTGAGGTCTCTGAGTTGCACCCAATCAACAATGGCCTGTACCTTTCCGGGATCCATCCGAAACCCATTGGCCGAAAGGATGATCCCCAGAAAGGAAAGCTCCTGGACACAAAACAAACATTTCTCGGGTTTAGCAAACAGAGAATTACCCCGTAACCTGTGAAGAACAGCACGTAGATGACCAATGTGGGATTCCTTGTCAGGCGAGAAAACAAGGATATCATCCAAGTATACAACCAAAAAGCGCCCGATAAAATCAGAGAAAACATCATTCATGAAGTTCTGAAATACTGCGGGCGCGTTCGTGAGACCAAAGGGCATGACCAAATTTTCAAACAGACCTTCAGAGGTGAGAAATGCCGTTTTCCACTCATCCCCTTCCTGAATACGGATAAGGTTATATGCTCCCCTGAGATCAAGTTTGGAAAACCACTTAGCCCTAGACACTTGGTTATAAAGATCAGGAATGAGTGGGAGAGGGTAGGTATTTCTCACCGTAATTTTATTTAGTTCTCGGAAATCGAGGCACAGGCGTAAACCACCATCTTTTTTCTTAACAAAAAAGAATCCCGCGGCCACAGGTGAGACAGAGGGACGGATGTGACCTTTGCGTAGGCTATCAGAGATATAGTTTTTCATAGCAGTACGTTCCGGGCCAGAAAGATTGTACAAACGGGCTTTGGGCAATTTAGAACCAGGAATAAGATTAATTGCATAATCATAAGGACGGTGGGGTGGCAAAACCTCAGCCTTTTTTTCGGAGAACACGTCCCCAAAGTCCTTCAGGTACTCCGGAATACCCTCCGGACTAATGGCAGACACAAAAACAGCAGAAAGACAACCATTGGAACAATTAGGACCCCATTTAACAATATCACGAGATCCCCAGTCAATAACAGGATTATGCCTCTGCAACCAGGGGAACCCCAACACCAGTCCTGCAGGAAGATTATTCATAACATAACATGAAATTAGTTCCTGATGTAAGGAACCCACCTTGAGGAGGAACTCCTCAGAGACAAACTTAATGACATTTTGAGCCAACGGTGTCTTATCAATTGCAACGATATAGATGGGAGTCTCTAGCCTGACTGGCCCTAACTTTAACTTGGACACCATACTAGAGTTAATGAAATTCATGGAAGATCCACAGTCCACAAATGCTGAAGTGGAAGCACTACCACCTCCATAACACAGTTCCACCTCTAACAAAATTTTCTGAAAAGATGAAAATGGTACCTGAGAGTCTGGATGACCTCCTAGATCATCACCCAGACTCGACAGCTCCTTATTTGATGGACAAGAGGGGCAGTCCGTCTTCCAATGTCCCGGATCTCCACAATAAAAACATAATTTCTCATCTCGTCGCCGTCTCCTCTCTTTCTCCTTGAAATTAATGGTACCAACTTCCATAGTCTCCTTGAATGATACCACCTCAGACTTGGCAGGCAATACGGGAATCTCATGCTGGATAATTCCTCTCTCCCGTAACCTCCGGTCCATACGAATGGCCTGGGTCATGGCCTCTTCCAGGGAACTGGGCGGCATATGAAGGGCCAGCGCGTCCTTGAGATGATCCGATAATCCTCTCTCAAACAGGCATTTTAGAAGCAGAGTCATTCCAGGACACCTCAACAGACCACCTCCTGAACTCAGAACAATACTGTTCAGCAGTGAGTTCATTCTGAGAGAGACCCATGATCATGTCCTCTGCTACCCTGACCCGGTCTGGTTCATCATAAATCAGTCCCAAAGCCTCAAAGAATCTGTCCACAGACACACGTTCAGGGGCAGAAGCAGGTAGAGAGAAAGCCCACAACTGAGGTCCCTCCCGCAATAAGGAAATGATTATCCCCACCCGCTGACTCTCATCACCAGAAGATAGGGGTCTAAGTGAAAACCATAGTTTACAACTCTCCCTGAAAGTACTGAATTTCTCCCTCTACCCGGAGAAGGTATCTGGGAGCTTTACTGTAGGTTCAGGAGAGTGCAAAGAAACATCGACAGTGTTAGGCCGGGATCACACATGCGAGTAAGTCGTCCGACACTCGCATGTGAAATCCCAGCTCTGGCGCCGGCACTCAGGAGTGGAGCGCACGGCTGCATGTAGTTATATGCAGCCGCTCGCTCCACTCCCGAGTGCCGGCGCCAGAGCTGGGATTTCACATGCGAGTGTCGGACGACTTACTCGCATGTGTGATCCCGGCCTTAGAGTGCTTACAGTCAGTCTGCAACGATATTACTGTGTTAGAAAGCTCCCTCTGTTGCACAAATAGGTCTTGCATAATCAATGCCAAACTATTCATGTGATCTGCCAAGGTATGGAGCGGATCCATAGCAAAAAGAGCAGAGAACAAAAAAATAAAAAAATGCAGAAATCCCTTTATATGTAGTGGTGAGCTATAGTGTCATGCAGCTGTAATGCAGGCTAGTGTGTGCTCCACCTGTAGGTTACAGAGGGGAGAAGGGATTACACACTACCAGAGTAGGCCTGCACTGCAGCAGCCAAAACCACCACCAGGTGGCAGCAAAAACGTCCAAAACTGAGTCAGGAATAATCAGTCAACTGAAGTATCACAGGTCTCAGCAAGTCCTCTACAGAGCAGAAACACAGGCGCCACCAAGTGGCGAAAGCGTGGTCAGGCAAGCCAAGTCAAAACCGTACGGAGGCAGCAGGACAAAAGGAATAAGCAATATGCGTGGTCAGGAGAAAGCCAGGAGGTCAGCAACGGTCAGAAGCAGATAAGACAAAGACAGAAAGCAGAAGCGAGTCCGAATACAGGCCGAGTCAAAAACCAGAGAATCAAACAGACAAACAGGGAAATACAGGGAACAGGGCAGACAGAGGGAAACAACAGACACGGGACAAGTCAGGGATAACAGCAGGACAAATCAAGGGTTACCAGTCAGGTTCACAAGCCGAAGGTAGCAGTATAGCTCACACTGCTAGCAGGATGTGTGAGAGCTAAATAGCCAACCTGAACCCAGAATGAGGCAGAGCAAAGTTAACCCTTGACATGATCCGCCCGGACCAAGAGCAGACAGGACTAAACCCTGGAGCGGATCATGACACATACATACATACATACACACACACACACACACACACACACAACACACACACACACACACACACACAGCATCACACTACAAACGCACACACTGATACACACAGACACAACACACAGCACACACACACACATAGCCTCACCAGTCCGGCGTCCGCGCTCTCTCTGCCACAGCCGGCCGCTGAATGATGACGTCACTCAGCGGCGCTGCTGTGAGAGGAAGCGCCGGCACCCCCTGGAGCCCGGAGCTGTGGCAGCGGAGGCACGGGAGAGGTGAGTATTGTGACAGCTGCTGCCGGGGCCCTGAGCAAGCTGGGGGGCCCAGTGGCGGCGCTGACACCGCTCTCCTCCGCCGGGGTGCCCGACGGCGAGTGGGCCCCCTGCCTGCTCAGGGCCCCGGCACTTGCCCGGGTGTGCCGGATGCTGACTCCGGCCCTGCCCATAAGTGGGATGCTCATGCTTATGATGGCGTCGTCTGCGCTTACCAGCCATGTGCATTCCTCAAAACACTGAAGGACTTTACAGAGGTCTTTCAGCTTTGACCACTGCACACCCGACAACTCGATATCTGCCCTCAAACTGCCTGCCCGTGTATCCTCCCACAAATACATTACAGCTTGCCTCTGTTCGCACAGCCTCTCAACCATGTACATGGTGGAGTTCCACCTTGTTGCAACGTATATGATTAGGCGGTGCTTGGGGAGGTGGAGCGATCGCTGCAGCCTCTGCATACGACAGGGGTCTACGGTCGAGCGACGGATGTGCGAGCGCAGTCTTTGCATCTTATGGAGCAGGGCTGGTAACTCCGGATAATTATTTATGAAGCACTGCACCACTAGGTTCAAGGTGTGAGCCAGGCATGGTATGTGTTGTGAACGTTCTGGAAATGACTTTTGAGCTGAGGCTCCCTTGGTGGTTGCTGACGGTATTAAAGCTGTATTGAATGACAAGGCTTCCTAACCTGGAAGCGGGGACTGGCAATCAGGAGAGACGGACTGGGCTGATATAAGTGAGCTGCCTTCCATGGATCCTCGCCGGTGACCAATTGTTGTTTCCTGGTCCATTTGGAAGTCAGCTGGTGTCTTGCTTTCGTCTGCTACTTTCAGATAAGTTATTTTCTGCTTGTTTCTATTGTGTTTCCTATTTTCATTTTTTGTCTGCACTTTTGTGGGAGGTTAGCCAGGTTCCCCTCCAGGGGCCTGTGCTACTCTGTTTTTCAGTAGCCTCTGTTTATTTGTTCAATTGCTCTGACTCCTGCTATTTAAGTGGCTGCGGGTTAGCCGCTTGTTCACACCAGAGATCTGATTTAGCGGGTGGCGAGATTGTGTGGTCTCAGCATTTTTTAAATCAGAAGTGTTGGAATTTTTCTAGGTTTTTCTGGGTTGCAGATAGTATTCTGTCCTGTCCTATCTAGGCAGTGTTTGGCCCCAGCATTTGCTCACTCTATTTTCTGCCTATGTTTGTGTTTTATCTTGTCTAACTGCTAATATACAGTTATATGAAAAAGTTTGGGCACCCCTATTAATCTTAAGCTTAATGTTTTATAAAAATTGGTGTTTTTTGCAACAGCTATTTCAGTTTGATATATCTAATAACTATTGGACACAGTAATGTTTCTGCCTTGAAATGAGGTTTATTGTACTAACAGAAAATGTGCAATCTGCATCCAAACAAAATTTGACAGGTGCATAAGTATGGGCACCTCACCAGAAAAGTGACATTAATATTTAGTAGATCCTCATTTTGCAAAAATAACAGCCTCTAGTCGCTTCCTGTAGCTTTTAACCCCTTCCCGACCTATGACGCCACGTAGGCGTCATGAAAGTCAGTGCCAATCCGACCTGTGACGCCTATGTGGTATCATGAAAGGATCGCGTTCCTGCGGGCCGGGTGACCGGGGTCACTGAAAGGTCACCCGACCCGCAGGCACAAGACCCTTTGTGCTTCACCACAGGGGGGTTGGCTTAACCCCCCCGTGGCCACGATCGCTCTGATTGGCTGTTAAAAGTGAAACAGCCAATCAGAGCAATCTGTAATATTTCACCAATGGAATTGGTGAAATATTACAATCCAACCATGGCCGATGCTGCAATAGCATCTGCCATGGCTGGAGACAGAGAACCGACCCCCCCCACATCGAGTCATGGCGGCGATCGGCCGCCCCACCGAAAAATGGCGGTGATCGGTCACCGCCGTCACTAACAGCTCCCCTCGTCCTGGCCTCCGCTGCCCCCACCTTCCGATCCCCCCCCTCACCTTCCGACCCCCATACTCACCTCTCCCGGTCCACCGATGTCCCTGGATCCGTCCCGGCGGCTGCCCGGGATTCTTCATGGGCGCCGCCATCTTGGAAAATGGCGGGCGCATGCACAGTGCGCCCGCCGGCCGGCGCATGCGCAGTGCGTCCTGCAGATTCCAGAAATTTATTTTGATCACTGTGATAAACTGTCACAGTGATCAAAATAAAAAAAAAAGTAAGTGAGCCCCCCTGTCATAGGTAGGGACAAATAATAAAGAATTTTTTTTTTTCTATTAGGCCCTGTGCACACGTTGCGGATTTTGCTGCGGATCAGCAGCGGATTTTGCTGCGGATCAGCAGAGGATTTTGCTGCGGATCAGCAGAGGATTTTGCTGCGGATCAGCAGCGGAATTTGCTGCGGATCCGCAGCGGATTTTGCTGCGGATCAGCAGCGGATTTTGCTGCGGATCAGCAGCGGATGTTGCTGCGGATTAGCAGCGGATTTTGCTGCGGATCAGCAGCGGATTTTGCTGCGGATCAGCAGCGGATTTTGCTGCGGATCCACAGCAGATCCAGAAACCATGTACAGTACAATGCAAATAAATGGTAAAAAAAACGCTGTGCACATGCTGCAGATTTTTCAGCGCAGATTTGCTGCGGTTTTAAATCCGCAGCATGTCAATTCTTTGTGCGGATTCCGCAGCGATTTTACACCTATTCCATTATAGGTGTAAAACCGCAGGGAAAAACCGCAGTAAATCCGCGCTAAATACGCAGGTATAAGGCAGGTCATTTTACCCTGCGGATTTTAGATAAATCCGCAAGTGAATCTGCAACGTGTGCACGGGGCCTCAGGGTTTAGGGTTAGGCTGGGTTCATATTTCATTATGGCAGTCCGTTAGATGGACTGCGTTTCACCGCGGTATAACGCGGTGTAACGCAGTCCGGTAACGCTGCCATTCACCTCATTTGTGTGCGCATCGCAACGCATGCCGTGAAGCGGCATGCGTTCGCGACATGTCGTCATTCAGTGACGGAGCCTTGGACGCGGGCTGCAGCGTCTGGGCTCCGTCACCGCTAGCACAGATGAATCATCGCTGATTCCTCTGCACTAGCGGTATAGCATAACGCGATCGCGTTATGCTATACCGTTACCAGTCCGTCAACGCTATGTGTTGAACGGGCTGGTAAAATGCAATATGAACCCAGCCTTAGGGTTAGAACTAGGTTTAGGGTTAGAACTAGGGTAAGGGTTGGAATTAGGGTTAGGGTTGGAATTAGGGTTAGGGTTGGAATTAGGGTTAGGTTTGTGGTTAGGGTTAGAGTTAGGATAAGTGTTAGGGGTGTTTTGGGGTTAGGGTTGGGATTAGGGTTAGGCTTGTAGTTAGGTTTATGGTTAGAGTTGGGATTAGGGTTAGGGGTGTGTTGCGGTTAGGGTTATGGTTAGGGTTTGTATTAGGGTTAGGGGTGTGTAGGGGTTAGGGTTGGGGTTAGGGGTGTGTTGGGGTTAGGGTTGGAGTTAGAATTGAGGGATTTCCACTATTTAGGCACATCAGGGGGTCTCCATACGCGACATGGCGCCACCATTGATTCCTGCAAATTTTGCGTTCAAAAAGTCAAACAGTGCTCCCTTTATTCCAAGCCCCGACGTGTGCCCAAACAGTGGTTTACCCTCACATATGGGGTAGCAGCGTACTCGGGAAAAATTGCACAACAACTTTGGGGGTCTAATTTCTCCTGTTACTGTTGGGAAAAAAAAATTGGGCACTAAAAAAGTTATTTTTGTGGAAAAAAATCATTTTTTATTTTCACGGCTCTGCGTTATAAACTTCTGTGAAGAACTTGGAGATTCAAAGTGCTTACCACATATCTAGAGGAGTTCCTTGGGGGATCTAGTTTCCAAAATGGGGTCACTTGGGGGGGGTTTCTACTGTTTAGGCACATCATGGGCTCTGCAAACATAACATGACACCCGCAGACCATTCCATCAAGTCGGCATTTCAAAACGTCACTACTTCCTTTCCGAGCCTCGACGTGTGCCCATACAGTAGTTTTCTCCCACATATGGGATATCAGCGTACTCAGGACAAATTGGACAACAACTTTTGGGGTCTAATTTCTCCTGTTACCCTTGGGAAAATAAAAAAAATGGGGACTAAAAGATCATGCTTGTGGAAAAAATATGATTTTTTTATTTTCATGCCCCGGCGTTATAAACTTCTGTGTAGCCCTTGGGGGTTCAAAGTGCTCACTACACATCTAGATAAGCTCCTTGGGGGGTCTAGTTTCCAAAATAGGGTCACTTGTGGGGGGTTTCTACTGTTTAGGCACATCAGGGGCACTGCAAACGCAACATGACGCCCACAGACCATTCCATCAAGTCTGCATTCCAAAATGGCGCTCCTTCCCTTCTGAGCTCTCCCATGCACCAAAACAGTGGTTCCCCCCCACATATGGGGTACCAGTGTACTCAGGACAAACTGTACAACAACTTTTATGGTCCAATTTCTCCAGTAACCATTGTGAAAATAAAAAATAGTGGGCTAAATAATCATTTTTTGAGAAAAAAAATGATTTTTTATTTTCACGGCTCTGCGTTATAAACTTCTGTGAAGCACCTGGGGGTTCAAAGCGCTCACTGTGCATCTAGATAAGTTCCTTAGGGGGTCTAGTTTCCAAAATGGGGTCATTTGTGGGGGAGCTCCAAAGTTTAGGCATACAGGGGCTCTCCAAACATGACATGGTGCCCGCTAACGATTGGAGCTAATTTTCCATTCAAAAAGTCAAATGGCGCTCCTTCCCTTCTGAGCCCTGCCGTGCGCCCAAACAGTGATTTATGACCACATATGAGGTATCTCTGTACTCAGGAGAAATTGCCAACAATTTTAGGATCCAATTTATACTGTTGCCCATGTGAAAATGAAAAAACTGAGGCTAAAAGAAAATTTTTGTGAAAAAAAAAAGTACTTTCATTTTTTTATGGATCAATTTGTGAAGGACCTGGGGTTTCAAAGTGCTCACTATGCATCTAGAGAAGTTCCTTGGGGGGTCTAGTTTCCAAAAATGGAGTCACTTGTGGGGGAGCTCCAATGTTTAGGCACACAGGGACTCTCCAAATGCGACATGGCAAGCGCTAAATATTCCAGCATATTTTCCATTCAAAAAGTCAAATGGCGCTACTTCCCTTCTGAGCCCTGCCGTGCGCCCAAACAGTGGTTTATGACCACATATGAGGTATCGGTGTACTCAGGATAAATTGCCCAACAAATTTTAGGATCCATTTTATCCTGTTGCCCATGTGAAAATGAAAAAACTGAGGCTAAAATAAACATTTTGTCAAAAAAAAGTGCTTTCTTTTTTTTACGGATCAATTTGTGAAGCACCTGGGGGTTCAAAGTGCTCACTATGCATCTAGAGAAGTTCCTTGGGGAGTCTAGTTTCCAAAATGGGGTCACTTGTGGGGGAGCTCCAATGTTTAGGCACACAGGGACTCTCCAAATGCGACATGGCAAGCGCTAAATATTCCAGCATATTTTCCATTCAAAAAGTCAAATGGCGCTCCTTCCCTTCTGAGCCCTGCCGTGCGCCCAAACAGTGGTTTATGACCACATATGAGGTATCGGTGTACTCAGGATAAATTACTGAACAAATTTTAGGATCCATTTTATCCTGTTGCCCATGTGAAAATGAAAGAACTGAGGCTAAAAGAAAATTTTTGTGAAAAAAAAAGTACTTTCTTTTTTTACGGATCAATTTGTGAAGGACCTGGGGTTTTAAAGTGCTCACTATGCATCTAGAGAAGTTCCTTGGGGAGTCTAGTTTCCAAAATGGGGTCACTTGTGGGGGAGCTCCAATGTTTAGGCACACAGGGACTCTCCAAATGCGACATGGCAAGCGCTAAATATTCCAGCATATTTTCCATTCAAAAAGTCAAATGGCGCTCCTTCCCTTCTGAGCCCTGCCGTGCGCCCAAACAGTGGTTTATGACCACATATGAGGTATCGGTGTACTCAGGATAAATTACCCAACAAATGTTAGGATCCATTTTATCCTGTTACCCATGTGAAAATGAAAAAACTGAGGCTAAAAGAAATTTTTGTGAACAAAAAAGTACTTTCTTTTTTTTACGGATCAATTTGTGAAGCACCTGGGGGTTCAAAGTGCTCACTCTGCATCTAGAGAAGTTCCTTGGGGGGTCTAGTTTCCAAAATGGGGTCACTTGTGGGGGAGCTCCAATGTTTAGGCACACAGGGACTCTCCAAATGCGACATGGCAACCGCTAAATATTCCAGCATATTTTCCATTCAAAAAGTCAAATGGCGCTCCTTCCCTTCTGAGCCCTGCTGTGCGCCCATACAGTGGTGTATGTCCACATATGAGGTATCTGTGTACTCAGGATAAATTGCCCAACAAATTTTAAGGTCCATTTTATCCTGTTGCCCATGCAATAATGAAAAAATTGATGCTAAAAGAAAAATTTTGTTGGAAAAATTAAAATGTCCATTTTCTCCTTCCACGTTGCTTTAGTTCCTGTGAAGCACCTGAAGGGTTAATAATCTTCTTGAATGTAGTTTTGAGTAGCTTGAGGGGTGCAGTTTTTATAATGGTGTCACTTTTGGGTATTTTCTGCCATATAGACCCCTCAAAGTGACTTCAAATGTGAGGTGGTCCCTAAAAAAAATGGTTTTGTAAATTTTGCTGTAAAAATGAGAAATCGCTGGTCAACTTTTAACCCTTATAACTTCCTAACAAAAAAAAATGTTGTTCCCAAAATTGTGCTGATGTAAAGAAGACATGTGGAAAATGTTATTTATTAACTATTTTCTGTCACATAACTCTCTGGTTTAACAGAATAAAAATTCAAAATTTGAAAATTGCGAAATTTTCAAAATTTTGGCCAAAGTTTCATTTTTTTCCCAAATAAACGCAAAAATTATCGACCTAAATTTACCACTAACATGAAGCCCAATATGTCACGAAAAAACATTCTCAGAATCGCTAGGATCTGTTGAAGCGTTCCTGAGTTATTACCGCATAAAGGTACACTGGTCAGAATTGCAAAAAATGGCCAGGTCATATAGGTCAATTTAGGCTGGGTCATGAAGGGGTTAATGAGATCCTGGATCCTGATGTAGTTATTTTTGACCATTCCTCTTTACAAAACAATTCCAGTTTAGTTAAGTTTGATGGTCGCCGAGCATGGACGGCCCTCTTCAAAAGATCCTACAGATGTTCAATGATATTCAGGTCTGGGGACTGGGATGGCCATTCCAGAACATTGTAATTGTTCTTCTGCATGAATGCCTGAGTAGATTTGGAGCGGTGTTTTGAATCATTGTCTTGCTGAAAGATCCATCCCCTGCGTAACTTCAACTTTGTCATTGATTCTTGAACATTATTGTCAAGAATCTGCTGATACTGAGTGGAATCCATGTGTCCCTCAACTTTAACAAGATTCCCGTGCCGGCATTGGCCACACAGCCCCAAAGCATGATGGAACCTCCACCAAATTTTACTGTGGGTAGCAAGTGTTTTTCTTGGAATGCTGTGTTTTTTTGACGCCATGCATAACTCCTTTTTGTATGACCAAACAACTCAATCTTGGTTTCATCAGTCCACAGGACCTTCTTCCAAAAAGAAAGTGGCTTCTCCAAATGTGCTTTTGCATACCTCAGCCGACTCTGTTTGTGGCGTGCTTGCAGAAACGGCTTCTTTCGCATCACTCTCTCATACAGCTTCTCCTTGTGCAAAGTGCGTTGTATAGTTGTCTGATGCACAGTGACACCATCTGCAGCAAGTTGATCCTGCAGCTCTCTGGAGGTGGTCTGAGGATTGTCCTTGACTGATCTCACCAACCATTCTTCTTCTCTGCCTTTCTGATGTTTTTCTTGGCCTGCCACTTCAGGCCTTAACAAGAACTGTCCCTGTGTTCTTCCATTTCCTTACTATGTTCCTCACAGTGGAAACTGACAGGTTAAATCTTCTGAGACAGCTTTTTGTATCCTTCCTGAACAACTATGTTGAATAATCTTTGTTTTCAGATCATTTGACAGTTGTTTTGAGGAGCCCATGATGCCACTCTTCAGAGGAGATTCAAACAGGAGAACAACTTGCAAGTGGCCACTTTAAGTAGCTTTTCTCATGATTGCATACACCTGGCTATGAAGTTCAAAGCTCAATGAGGTTACAAAACAAAAAAAAGTGCTTTAGTAAGTCAGTAAAAGTAGGTAGGAGTATTTAAAACAAGAAAATGATAAGGGTGGCACTGACTTTCATGACGCCTACGTGGCGTCATAGGTCGGGAAGGGGTTAAAAGCTACAGGAAGCGACTAGAGGCTGTTATTTTTGCAAAATGAGGATCTACTAAATATTAATGTCACTTTTCTGGTGAGGTGCCCATACTTATGCTCCTGTCAAATTTTGTTTGAATGCAGATTGCACATGTTCTGCTAGTACAATAAACCTCATTTCAAGCAGAAACATTACTGTGTCCAATAGTATTAGATATATCAAACTGAAATAGCTGTTGCAAAACACCCAATTATTATAAAACATTAAGCTTAAGATTAATAGGGGTGCCCAAACTTTTTCATATAACTGTATGTGTGTTGGCTACCTATTCCTTTGGGGCACTACTCCGGGGCAGTTAGCTTTCTTGTTTCGATCTTTAGGTGTAGCTAGGTCTCCGACTGTGCCGAGGCGTCTAGGTCATCGTAGGTACGTCCCACGGCTACTTCTAGTTGTGCGGTTAGTTTAGGGATCTGCAACCCATTAGTTCCCAACCTCTCTGGGTGTTTGGCTGCCTTTGCTGTTTTTTGCTCCTGTCCTCCTCGGCTACCAAATCATAACAGAATCACCGGCCATACTGTAAATTCTATGGTACTCAAAAAAAGGAAAAAATAGTTAAAAAAAAAGTCAGATTTTTTTTTGTGTATATTTTTTCCTCTTTATCTCCGGGGGCTGTAGGAGGAGTTTTTCTGCAATGGAAATCAAGCACTTGTCCGATCGTGTGGAGCAGCTTGCTCCTGAAGTTCGGAGTATTGCTACCTATCTCACTCGTTTGCCTACTGTAGAACTTAAGATCCCTACTCCAGATTTATTTTTTGGGGATCGGTCTAAATTTTTGAATTTTAAAAATAACTAAGTTGTTTTTTGGTCTGAAACCTAAGTCCTCCCTGTTGCGTGGCGACCCTCAGGATTGGGCTTTTTCCCTGACACTTGGGGATCCTTTTTTTGACTGATGTTGATGTGTTTTTTCAGGCTCTGGGGTTGTTGTACGATGAACCTAATGCTACTGATCAAGCTGAGAAAACCTTGTTGGCATTGAATCAGGGTCAGAAAGCCACAGAGCTATATTGTCAGAAATTCCGAAAGTGGGCAGTCCTTACTAAATGGAATGATGATGCCCTGGCAGCTCTTTTTCGGAAGGGTCTGGCAGAAACCGTAAAGGATGTTATGGTGGGATTTCCTGTTCCCTCTGGTCTCAATGACTCTATGTCATTGGCTATTCAAATTGATAGACGTTTACGTGAGCGTAGAAATATGCGAGAGGTGGTGATGCCTTGTGAGCAAACCTCTGAGCCCATGCAGGGTGATGGAGTGGTTTCTGGGGCTCACCGTCGAGAGTTTCGAAAGCGTAATAAGTTGTGCTTCTATTGTGGAGACGCTTCTCATACTATTTCAATCTGCCCTTAGCGGGGAAGACGTTTTGCGTGCTCAGTTGTTTTGGGTAATGTTCAGACTAAATTTCTTTTGACTGTTACCTTGATTTGCTCCATGTCCACATTTTCGGCTCAGGCTTTTGTTGATTCAGGAGCAGCACTAAACCTGATGGATTTTGATTTTGCCAAACGTTGTGGTTTTCCCATGGTTCCCCTGCGGAGGTCTATTCCTTTGCTGGGTATTGATTATTCCCCTTTGGCGGAGAATAAACCCCAGTTTTCAACCCAGGTGATAATGCGGGTTGACCCGGACCACCAAGAGAATTGTAAATTTTTGGTGCTACATAATTTACATGACATTATTGTACTGGTATTTCCTTGGTTACAGACTCATAATCCTGTTTTGGATTGGAAGTCTGTGTCTGTGGTCAGTTGGGGTTGTCAATGTGTTCGTAATGACACTCCTGTTTTTTCTACCTCTCCCCAGTCTCAAGATGTCCCTGACTATTTGGCTGATTCTTTTGATGTGTTTAGTGAGAGTAAGTCTGCGTCCTTACCTCCTCATAGAAGTTATGATTGCGCGATTGCATTAGTACCCGGTTGTAAATTTCCCAAGGGTCGGCTCTTCAATTTATCGGTACCCGAGCATGATGCTATGCGATCGTATATCAAAGAGTCTTTGGAGAAGGGTCATATCAGACCATCCTCTTCACCCTTGGGCGCCGGCTTTTTCTTTGTGGCCAAAAAGGATGGTTCATTGAGGCCATGCATTGACAATCGTCTCTTTAATAAGATCACTGTTAAATATCAGTATTCGTGACCCCAGATTTCTGATTTATTTTCCAGTGTGAAAGGTGCCAGTTGGTTTACCAAGCTTGACCTTAGGGGGGCGTATAACCTTATTCGCATCAAGCACGGAGATGAATGGAAGACGGCGTTTAATACCCCCGAGGGGCATTTTGAGTACCTAGTGATGTCTTTTGGGCTCACTAATGCTCCTTCCGTCTTCCAGTCTTACATGAACGATATTTTCCGGGATTTGGTGGATAAGTTTCTGATCGTTTATTTGGACGATATTTTGATATTTTCCGATGACTGGGATTCTCATGTGGAACATGTTCGGATGGTGTTCCGGATTTTGAGAGAGAATGCTTTGTAGGTTAAGGGATCGAAATGTCTCTTTGGCGTACAGAAGGTTTCGTTTTTGGGATTCATTTTGTCTCTGTCTGCTATTGAAATGGAAACCGGTCAAGGTTCAGGCCATTTGTGATTGGGTTCAACCCACTTCATTGAAGGCTCTTCAGAGATTTTTGGGTTTTGCTAATTTTTACCGTAAATTTATTGGTAATTTCTCTGGTATTGTGAAACCACTGACTGATTTGACCAAAAAGGGTTCTGATGTGGTGAATTGGTCTACTGAGGCAGTTTCTGCGTTTCAGGAGCTCAAGCGGAGATTCACTTCTGCTCCTGTTCTACGGCAACCTGATGTTTCTCTACCATTTCAGGTGGAGATAGATGTTTCTGAAATTGTTGCAGGAGCTGTTTTGTCCCAAAGGGATCCTGTAACCTCTAAAATTAACCCTTGTGCCTTCTTCTCCCGAAAGTTTTCCCTAGCTGAACGTAATTATGATGTGGGGAATCGTGAATTATTGGCTATGAAGTGGGCGTTCGAAGAGTGCAGACATTGGTTGGAGGGATCCAAACATCAAGTTGTGGTCCTCACTGACCACAAAAACTTGATCTATCTCGAATCAGCCAAGCGATTGAATCCCAGACAGGCCAGGTGGGCCTTGTTTTTCACACGTTTTAACTTTGTGGTCTCCTTCCTCCCGGGTACTAAGAATGTTAAGGTGGATGCCCTCTCTAGGAGTTTCCTTGTGGATTCTATTGATGTGACTGAGCCTACGGCCATTCTGAAGGAAGGTGTCATTCTTTCCGCTATCTCACCCGATTTGAGACTGGCCCTGGAGCAATTTCAGGGGGATAAACCTGAACGTTGCCCTGCGGTGGAAATTGTATGTCCCAGACCAATGGAGAGAAAAAGTTATGTCCGAAGTTCATTGCTCTCCGTTGGCCGGTCATCCCGGTATTTTTGGTACTAGAGATTTGGTGAGTCGGTCCTTTTGGTGGCCTACTTTATCTCGTGACGTCAGGAACTTTGTGCAGTTCTGTGGGACTTGTTCTCGGTCCAAACCTTGCTCTTGCTCTAGTGGATTGTTAATGCCATTGCCTGTGCCCAAGAGGCCATGGACACATATCTCTATGGATTTTATTTCCGACCTCCCTGTCTCTCAGAGAATGACCATTATCTGGTTGATCTGTGATAGGTTTTTCAAGATGATCCATCTTGTGCCACTGCCGAAGTTGCCATCCTCTTCCGACTTTGTGCCCTTGTTTTTTCAGCAGGTGGGTTGGTTGCACGGCATTCCAGAAAACATTGTGTCTGACAGAGGAGTCCAAATTGTTTCCAGATTTTGGAGGACATTTTGTTCTAAACTGGGAGTTCAGCTGTCTTTCTCCTCTGCGTTTCACCCTCAGACCAATGGGCAGACTGAGAGAACAAACCAGACCTTGGAGACTTACAGTACAGACCAAAAGTTTGGACACACCTTCTCATTCAAAGATTTTTCTGTATTTTCATGGCTATGAAAATTGTAGAATCACACTGAAGGCATCAAAACTATGAATTAACACATGTGGAATTATACATTACACTTTACAAAAAAGTGTGAAACAATTAAAATTATGTCTTATATTCTAGGTTCTTCAAAGTAGCCACCTTTTGCTTAGATTACTGCTTTGCACGCAGAAAAGGTGAACGGATGGATTCTACATGCCTGGTTCCCACCGTGAAGCATGGAGGAGGTGGTGTGATGGTGTGGGGGTGCTTTGCTGGTGACACTGTTGGGGATTTATTCAAAATTGAAGGCATAGTGAACCAGAATGGCTACTACAGCATCTTGCAAAAGCATGCTATTCCATCCATTTTGCATTTAGTTGGACCATCATTTATTTTTCAACAGGACAATGACCCAAAACACACCTCCAGACTGTGTAAGGGCTATTTGACCAAGAAGGAGAGTGTTGGGGTGCAACACCAGATGACCTGGCCTCCACAGTCACCAGACCTGAACCCAATTGAGATGGTTTGGGGTGAGCTGGACCGCTCACCGCTTCAATTTTGAATAAATCCCCAACAGTGTCACCAGCAAAGCACCCCCACACCATCACACCACCTCCTCCTTGCTTCACGATGGGAACTAGGCATGTAGAATCCAGCCGTTCAACTTTTCTGCGTGCAAAGCAGTAATCAAAGCAAAAGGTGGCTACTTTGAAGAACCTAGAATATAAGACATATTTTCAGTTGTTTCACACTTTTTTGTAAAGTGTAATGTATAATTCCACATGTGTTAATTCATAGTTTTGATGCCTTCAGTGTGATTCTACAATTTTCATAGTCATGAAAATACAAAAAAATCTTTGAATGAGAAGGTGTGTCCAAACTTTTGGTCTGTACTGTATTTGAGATGTTTTGTGTCTGCTGATCAGGATGACTGGGTCTCTTTTTTGCCTTTGGCTGAATTTTCTCTGAATAATAGGGCTAGTTCTGCGACCTTGATGTCTCCTTTTTTCTGCAATTTCAGGTTTCATCCTCGGTTTTCTTCGGGGCAGGTGGAGGCTTCTGTCTGTCCGGGTGTTGACTCTATGATGGAGAGAATGCAGCAGATTTGGGAACAAGTAGTGGATAAATTGTCTCTCTCTCAGGAGAGGGCCCAGCGGTTTGCCAAACTGATGGTCTTCGGTTTAAAGTGGGTGACTTGGTTTGGTTGTCCTCAAAGACTATCCCTATGAAGGTTGTGTCTCCAAAGTTTAAGCCAAGGTTCATTGGACCCGGTGGCGCAGGTGAGGGTTCGATGACTCCTCCTCAAGGGGGGGGTACTGTTGAGAACGTTCTGGAGACGACTTCTGAGCTGAGGCTCCCTCTGGTGGCTGCTGACGGTATTGAAGCTGTATTGAATGACAAGGCTTCCTCACCTGGAAGCGGGGACTGGCAATCAGGAGAGACAGACTGGGCTGATATAAGTGAGCTGCCTTCCCATGATCCTCGCCGGTGACCAATTGTTGTTTCCTGGTCCATTTGGAAGTCAGCTGGTGTTTTGCTTTTGTCTGCTACTTTCAGATAAGTTATTTTCTGCTTGTTTCTATCGTGTTTGCTATTTTCATTTTTTGTGTCTGCACTTTTGTGGAAGGTTAGCCGGGTTCCCCTCCAGGGGCCTGTGCTACTCTGATTTTCAGTAGCCTCTGTTTATTTGTTCAATTGCTCTGTCCCTGCTATTTAAGTGGCTGCGGGCTAGCCGCTTGTTCACACCAGAGATCTGATTTAGCGGGTGGCGAGATTGTGTGGTCTCAGCATTTTTTAAATCAGAAGTGTTGGAATTTTTCTAGGGTTTTTCTGGTTGCAGATAGTATTCTGTCCTGTCCTATCTAGGCAGTGTTTGGCCCCTGCGTTTGCTCACTCTATTTTCTGCCTGCGTTTGTGTTTCATAATAATAAAGATTATTATTATTATTCATCTTGTCTAACCTCCATTATATGTGTGGGGGCTACCTATTCCTTTGGGGCACTACTCCGGGGCAGTTAGCTTTCTTGTTTCGATCTTTAGGTGTAGCTAGGTCTCCGACTGTGCCGAGGCGTCTAGGTCATCGTAGGTACGTCCCACGACTGCTTCTAGTTGTGCTTTTAGTTTAGGGGTCTGCAACCCATTAGTTCCCAACCTCTCTGGGTGTTTGGCTGCCTTTGCTGTTTTTTGTTCCTGTCCTCCTAGGCTACCAAATGATAACAGGTATGTGTCTGAGTTGTGCCAGGGCTATGGTCGCCACAAAATTACGGCCGTTATCACTGACTACCATGCCTGGCTCAAGATGTAGACTGCCCAGCCATGACTCTGTTTCTCGCTGCAAGTAGTCGGCCAGGAACTCCGTGGTGTGTCTGTTGTCGCCCAAAGACATCATCTTTAAAACAGCCTGCTGACGCTTACCACAAGCTGTTCGATAGTGGGACACCTCGTGTGCAACACTGGCAGCTGCGGATGGAGTGCTCGTGCGACTGCGCACTGTCGACGAGCTTTCGCTTCTGGAGGAGGAGGGTCAAACGCCTACAGCCAACTGTTGCCTATACCGTGGGCTAGGCAGCACTGTCCCACCGCCGCTGTCCCCTGTGGACCCTACATCCACCACATTAACCCAGTGCGCAGTGATGGACACGTAACGGCCCTGGCCATGCCTACTGGCCCATGCATCTGTTGTGAGCTGCACCTTTCCACTCACCGATTGTTTGAGTGCATGGACAATGCGGTTTTTCACATGCAGGTGGAGGGCAGGGATGGCTTTTCTAACAAAGTGCCGACTGGGTAGGTCATAGCGTGGGACAGCGTAGGCCATGAGCTCTCGGAATGCTGCGCTTTCAACCAAACGGAAGGGCATCATCTCTAATGAGATCAGTTTGGCAATGTAGGCGTTCAAAGCCAGTGTACGCGGATGAGAGGATGAGTACTTTCTTGTCCTACTCAGAGTGTCTGCTAGGGTGAGCTGGACTTGAGAGCTGCATATGGGGGAATTAGCAGTGGACATGGCGGACTGAGAGGGGGTTGGTGATGGTGGTGGTGACGGCCTAGATTCAGTCTTTCGTTGGAAAAACATTGGGATTCCCTGACTGCTTTGGCCTTGCGATGACACCTCAACATTTCTTGCTGGTGGTGTGCTCACCGGTGGGCTTACAGTGGGGAAGCAATGGAGCGTTGCTGGCTACCTTCAGTCGGAGCAGGTGCACATGTGCTACCTGAGGTTTTGTAGTCCGTGCATGCTTGCAAGTGCATGGTGTTTAAATGTCTAAGCAAGCAACTGGTATTCAAATTTCAGAGATTTTTCCCTTGGCTAAAGGTCCTTTCACACTTCTTACAGATATCCTTTGCCTCATCAATAGAATTTTGGTCAAAAAAGTGCCACACTGCACTCTTCCTACTATGGGATAAATTTTCAGGGCTTGCATGCTGTGCTAATTTGACCGTCTGGCCTAACTGTCCTGCAACTCTTTTTGTTTTTTTAACACATTTTTGGACTGCTTCGGGCCTGCCAGATAACCGCAGCTGCGATGTCGATGCCTGCTGCGGATCCTCCTCCTCTTCTGAGCTATTGCCAGCGGCACCCTCTTCCCCCAATGGATGCCAATCCGGGTCAAAAAATGGGTCATCCATCACCTCCTCTTCAATTTCATCTGCACCTTCCTCTGTATCACCATGTAAGGTGGTAGAGTATACGGGAAGGGGCACCAGAGTTTCATCAGGGTCAGAATCTGGCTCAGTAGACTGCGAGGGCAATGCAGTGCTCTGGGTGAATGTATCAGCAGAATCATATAGCAGTGGCTGTGCATCAGTGCACTCCATGTCATATATATTCATCTTGGACTGGGGATTTCAGGATTTCACTTGATAACCCAGGCATGGTATGTGAAAAGAGCTCCAGGGAGTAATCTGAAGTGTGGCCTGCCGCATCCTTCACTTTTGTTGGGGTGAAGGACACAAGGAAAGGTGTCGTTCCTGACCAGGAGCCTGCACTGATGACTCAGTGCTTGCAGTTTTTGAAACTTCAGAAGAGGAGGCGATAGAGCTGGAGGCTGTTTCGGCAATGTAAGCCAAAACCTGTTCCTGATGCTCAAGCTTTAAAAGCGGTTTACCTACTTCCAGAAACGGGAGCCTTCCAGGCCTTCTGGAGCCAGACGATGATGCAGGCTCAACACCTCCTGCCTTAGGTACTATTGTGCTTTTGCACTACCAGCAGATGCACCACTACCACCATCAGTACCAGCTGGCCCCCCTTGCCCACGTCCGTGACCTCTTCCACAATACTTCCTCATGTTTGGGAAAATGTACCAAAAATACCAGCAGATAATATGGTAGTGTATCATAAGCGTACAGCTGTATACAGTTTAGGGGAAAATTTAAATCTCCGTATATATTTCCGGAGTCACACACAGACGCTCACTCAGTATGGATTAGACCAGAATACAAAAAGCAGAAAAATGGTACTGTATCAGAAGCGTACAGCTGTATACAGTGTAGGGGAAAGTTTAAATCTCCATATATATTTCCGGAGTCACACACAGACGCTCTCTCAGTATGGATTTGACCGTAATACAAAAGGCAGAAAAACTATACTGTCTCAGAAGCGTACAGCTCTATACTGTTTAGGGGAAAATTGAAATCTCCATATATATTTCCGGAGTCACACACAGACGCTCACTCAGTATGGATTCGACAGTAATACAAAAAACAGAAAAACTGTACTGTCTCAGAAGCGTACAGCTCTATACAGTTTAGGGGAAAATTGAAATCTCCGTATATATTTCCGGAGTCACACACAGACGCTCACTCAGTATGGATTTGACCGTAATAGAAAAAGTAGAAAAACGGTACTGTATCAGAAGTGTACAACTGTATACAATTTAGGGGAAAATTGAAATCTCCATATATATTTCCGGAGTCACACACAGATAGTCAGCAATGCATGTATTTGTCCGTGATACCAGCCAGTACACGGTAGTGTGTGAGGAGCGTAGGTAAGTGTGCAGAAAAAAAAGAATAAAAGGATTAGTGCCGTGTAAAAAGCAGTCTGCACAGCAGTGTACACACAGCAATACAGCTATCAGGCAGCCTAATAACCAGCGCTTCTGCACACAAGAAAATCCTCCCCTGTCACGGCACACTAACTGTACAGCACAACTGCTATCAGCACAAGCACATAAGAACTTCTCTTTCTAGCCCCAACTCTCTCCCTACTGATAAACAGCAAGCAACCTCTCCCTACTGTTAACATTGGCAGAAGTAAAATGGTGGTTTGCGTTCAGGAATTTTATAGACACTATGACGCCCCCCAAAGCAAGCCAATCACTGCAATGCCCTTCTCTAAGATAGTGGTGGACGCTGCCCATGTCATCTCATTGCCCACAGTGTACGTCCTTGCTCATTGGCTGAAAAAAGGAGCCTGCACGCATTATGGGAAAACCGACTTTGGCGCTCGTTTTGCCGAACGTATGGCCGACTTGACGCTGAGTACAGGTCCCTGCGAACAAACAGGGACCAATCAGGTCTAGCCAGGAAGCACAACAATAATCAGGCGCCACCTACAGGATGAGGTGGCCTGATATAGGCAAGTGTGCTAGAACTTCCGGATCAGGTCCTCCAGGACCGTATTGAGGTCAGAGATGAAGCGGCCGTTGTCAGGCTCAGGAGCGCATGTGTGCTAGACAAAGATCTGGATTTGATTGAACAGCCACAGGTTCAAGCGCGGGAGGTGCGCATGCGCACTCGACGTGATGACGTCGGGCGCTGAGCCCCGGCGCCAGAGGAATGCGGTGAGAGCAGAACGTCATTAACCCAGTGTTCCTTCAGTGAGCTGTACCGTCCCTGCCCACAGGCACTTGTCCACGTGTCCATGGTTAGGTGGACTTTCCCAGTAACAGCATTGTTGAGGGCACGGGTAATATTGTGGGACACATGCTGGTGCAATGCCGGTACGACACAACGTGAGTAGTGGCGACTGGGGACCGAGTACCTTGGGACGGCCGCCGCCATCAGTTTGCAGAAAGCTTCCATCTCATCTCTAAAAGGCAACATTTCGAGCACAAGCAGACGAGAAATGTGCAAATTAAGTACTGTGGCCTGTGGGGCATTGGCTGGGTATTTCCGCTTGCTTTCCAATGACTGGGGTAAAGACAACTGAAGGCTGGGCTGGGCCAAAGACGTGGATGGGCTTGATGATGGTGCTGGTTGACTGTGTGCAACAACAGATGCATGGTCCAAGGCATCTTCACAGGCACTGTGAACTGGGGATTGGCTTGTACGCAAAACAGTGGAAGAAGCAGTGTTGTCACCTGCAGACAGTGTTCCTTGAGCCTGGGGTTCGGCCCACAAAGTCAGGTGCTTTGCTGCTATGTGCCTAATCATGCTGGTGGTGGTCAGGCTGGTAGTTTTGCTACCCCTGCTGATGAGGGCATGGCAAGTGCTGCAAATGGCCTGTTTGGGGTTATCGGCAGTCTTTAAAAAATAACCAGACTCGGGAAGATCTAACAGTGGGAATGGCAACTTCCGTCCTGTTGGTGTTACGGGGAATGGATGCACGCCTTCTGTCTGCAGCCGACACACTGCTTCTTCCTGCCTGTTGGATGTGTGCTGCTGTCCTCACTCTGCATGTCCTCCTGCCAGGTTGGGTCAGTCACTATGTCATCCACCACTTCGTCTTCCACATCCGCACCCTGCTCCTCCTCCTGACTTTCCAGCAATTGTGTCTCATCATCGTCCACCTCTTGTGACTGTGGCTGCTCAAAGATTTGTGCATCGCTACATGGAATATCATCTTGCCCCGCTTCAAGTGGACCGGGCGAGAGGCACGAATCTCCAAATGGAAAACTGAACAGCTCTTCGGAATGTCCGAGTTTGGGATCAGTTGTCTCAGAGGATTAGGGTGAGTAATATCCGGTCCACACTCACGGCTACTCAGACTTGACAGTGTGGAACACATGGTGGTGGTGATGGTGGCTAAGTGACTGGAAGCATTATTCGCTATCCAACCAACAACCGTTCACACTGCTCTGGCTTCAATAGCGGTGTGCTGCAGTCCCCTAGAAACTGACCGCCGCGAAGATGTGGGTCTTTGCTGTGGCTCACTTTCAGCTTGGCCCCGGCCTCGTCCTCTGTATGCACCATCAGCATCACGTTCACTTCCCCATCGCTTGCCCTTTGCCTTGCCCATTTAAACTGGATTACTGAAATATTTGAAAAGCTCAATACAAATGGATTTATTTGGAGAAAAATTATATGTGATCAGTATGCCTGCAAAGCAAAGATTTTTCCAGCACAGATACACCAGGCCTTAGCCTGAGATAACAGATAGTATTAATTTTTTTGGTTACATTTTTTGTTACTTTTTGAAAACAATAAAAATTAGTAGAACACGGCTAGCAGACAGAACTATGCAACGTATGCCTGCGAAGCAAAGATTTTTACACCACAGATACACCAGGCCTCAGCCTGAGATACAGACTGCATAAATTATTTTTTTTTTTCGATACAAAAGACTGCTGGTTATATCGAGAGTGACAGACTGCCCAAAAAAGGGAAATTAGGCCTAAAATGCCTCAATTTTTGGCACACGGATGTATGAGGCGTGTCATAGATAGACCCCACTGTATAATGTGGCCTGTTTTTTTAAAATAATGCAACATAGTGCTGTATATAAGTACAGTCACACCCAGGCCAAAAAAGAAAAGTGGCGTAAACTGGCCAAACTTTCAGCATGCACAAATATGAGCTGGCACAGAGATACCACACCGTAAAATGTGTGGCCTGTATTATTTACACCTTGGGCTAGCTATATACAGCCATTATATCATACAGGTAGCAGCAGCAGCACCAGAACACAGGAAGGGATGGACCCTCTTGATGTATGTAATGATCTATATACGCACATACAGTGCCTGCAGGCCTTGCACTGATGTGTATAGAGCGAAGTACACTTCCCTGCCTACCAACACTGAACTTATATACTCTGGAATTAGTCCTTAGAAGGACTGTTGGTTTTGCTGGATTTGAGTAGTTTAGGATGGTAGACCCCACACTGACTTAGAAATCGCCAAATCTGACCCTATCTCGGCAGCAGCTCTCCCTACTATCTCAATCCGGAGCTGAATGCGCCGAGCAGGGCGATGTCCGGTGTCTTATTACCCTGATGATGCTGTGCGGCCAGCCAATCACTGCACGACCTCAACAAAGATGGCTACAGCCATTGCGATTGGGTCTGCCAAAAATGCTGGGTGGAGACCCGAGTTCCCGCTGAGTAATCCCGGAAATGCTCAGTGCTCGCTGAGTACACCGAGTACCGTGATAATCGGGCGAGTAACGAGTAGTGGCGAGCACGTTCGCTTATCCCTAGTGTTTATGATGCCTGTAACCAAAATTTTTATACAGTATGTTGATGTGTACCCCCCAGGGGGAAATATTTGTTAGCCCATACACTTAGTAGGAGACCCGCTCCTTTGTAATGGGAATAGATTTTTATGAGGCCCTCCTCCACGTCTCTTCCAAGGAGTATTGGGATGCGTCCAAATTTGGGGCAGGCCATGCATTCACTGTATATGCAAACATTATGTGAGTACCAACTTCCTAATAATGGGAACATTGCTTTCAGGAGGCCCTCATGTACGTCTGTTCAAAGCCTTATTGGAGTGTGTCTGTAAGCAGGTGCAAGAATGCAGTAATGCTGGGATTGCAGAACAAAGCTGTATAAAAATGCTATTTAATTTTTAACAAGAATGATGGCAATGGTCTCCTCTCAGTGAGATAATAAACAATAAACAAGGGAAGTAAAAGGGTTAACGCAACAGTCTGGTATTGAAACAACACTTATCGTTGTCTTCTCAGGGCCTCATCCACATACAGGCTGATGGGAGCTGGAGCAGCGGCAACGGCCGGCATGGTGTCCTTGGAGGAATTAATTTACAACAAATCAAGGTCCAGCTTCTGGCGGCAACAGGCGGTCACTGGTTTTGCCTGCTGAGCCACTAGTCAAAGAATCTGTGCAGCCAAAGTGGGGAGCACTGCAGGAGTCTCTGTCTCACACGTGTGCTGCGGTGCGTAGATCAGCTGTAAGGGGGTGACATACAGCTCCCCTCCCACCCTTGTTCATAAATGTGTTGTAAGTTATCATGTCTTTTATCGTTATCTTATCGTGACTGCTCACATTTATGGTATTGCCACATTCATGTATGTGTTATCTACCATTACTTGTATACCTATGTAAATTATGTTGCATTTCTGAACGTTTTATGATTGTATGTTCTGCTATATAATATTGTGTATTATATTTATGCTCATTAGGTAGGGAAAGTCTGTTGTACTCTTTGTACAATAGAGGGGGGCCTTATAGTGTTTGTAGTTCTTTATAAATAAGGGTAACTAGTACTTTCAGGAACCACTGGATGGGGCATACTGGTGCGTACTGTTGGTGTAGTTTATCATAGGGTTTAAGGGGCTAATGTAGGAGGGGCTGTCGGTTGTTAAGCTGCAAATCTTAAGGACATTTAGGGAGACGGGGACAGGGTGCAATTAGTGTCCACACAGGCTCTAGGCCCAGGACGTTTCGACAGCTCCGCAATGTTTGTTAAGTGTTAGTCCCAGGTATCCACAGTTGAGGAACGTAAAGACAGTGGGACAGAAGAATGCAGAAGTTGTGGCAGATGCTGTTCTGGGCGGACACCCGGAGGTCTGAAGTTGGACGGACCAAGGAACACTCCTATGCAGTGAGCGAGAGAGAGAGAGAAGCACTGAAGCTGTACAGGGAACAGTATGGAAGGGTCGGATGTTTTGTCAGAGGCAGCCTAGTGTAGTGACTGATGATCTCTATCCTGGGATGAAGCAGGCAGAGGGAATTGTCATGGTGGCGAGGTTGAGCCAGGAGGAAGCTGAGAAGCAGTCTAAGACAGTCTGACAGCAGTGCAGGGAAAGTTGAGGAATCTCATATGGAAGAATATGTAACACAAAAAGCAACAACTGAGGATATGCTGTGAAAAGTTTGTAGTAAAGAAACCGTTCCAGTTGCAATGAACTGTGTCTCATTTGATGGTGGTCGCCGTGGGGAGGAATCTTCATTGTCTGAGAAGTGCCCAGAGGGACCTGAACCTAGAGATGGAGGTACGCACAGCAATGGACTTTGTGTTTCTGTAGTGGACGGTCAGGACACCAATATCCTAGTGTCTGTGGCCATGACTACAGTCCAGGCCGTTCCTTACACAGCAATGGGGAACGCACCTCTGGATCCTGCCACTGGCACCCGCTCATCTGCACGAGCAGTGCACTCTGCTTGGCCGGGCGTGCGGCGTTCTGAACACTCACTGGCTCACTGGAGCGTTCGCTTAAGGTATGCACGTCTCCGTGATGCCTCTATTGCTGCGGAGCGCGCCACATGCCTCTCTCTGCTCTCACTGGCGGAGGTAAACTGAGACCTCTTTTCCGCGCTTCATGTTCACTGCCCTCCTTAGCCATGCCACCTCTCCCCGGGTCATGGGACCTCTAGTTCCCCATTCTTTACTCTCGGCAACACTGGACATAACCTTGACAGTTCCGGACCCGGCATGACGCAGGTACCAGTGAGTCGCCCGCCAGGGCCTGTGGGGTACTCGGCACCGAGCCCGTTCACTTCAATGGGGGATGTCACGGGTAGCACAGCTCGGTCCGTGGCCCTGGGCGCTCACTAAAAGGGGGGGCATTTACTGGGGATTAAAGGTTTGTAGAAATTCGTGACGCCACCTGTGGTACCTGGTCAGTGTGACCAGCGCTGCTGTGTAAATCCACTGAGGGGTTGTTTCTGGGCAGCAAGGTGTTAAGTCTTCCACAGGCAAGACTGGGTCCCTCAGGGTAGATGGCGGTGTAGGGGTGCAGGATGGAGAAGGGGGCTTTCAGCCGCAGGAGCAATAATGCCGACACACACACACAAAAGTCTCTTTCTGTACCTTTACTGGTGGGATAGCAGGCACGTCCCGGGATGCTGGCAGGTTGGAGGATGCACGTCCAGTTATTCCCACTGAGTAGGTGTAGGGCCTCCTTACTCCTGTAGTGTGAGTTTCTGACCTGTATATAACGAAGTCTAACTCTGTCTTCACTTATACGCCCAGCTGACTTTGTGGTGGGACTTTCTCTAGGATAGACACAGTCTCTAATGGCGGTACCTGCCAGACTCCTGTCTTCCTGACCCCGGTTACGTATCAACACTTGTGGGCCCCTGCGACTTGAAGTCCCGCAGGGTCTCCGGTATCTCCTACTAGTCGTGTAGATTCTAGCAATCTCGGACCCGGTGTCCGGTTATTCAGAGTAGAGGTAAGCTATCAATGCTATTTCAACCTCCGTTACTCTCTTCTTACTCCACTCGCCTTTCGTCCTACTCCGACCTTTAACATAAGCACACTAGCAGTAGATGGCTGCTTCTTTCCTTTCTTCACCGCTCTCAAAGCGTCGGCACGCTTGCTCACTGAACTGCACTCCGTTGACTCAGTTCTGACTAGGCTGGAGTGGCTATCTTTCCACTGGTACTAGCCTCCACACGTTGAACTAAGCTCAAAGCTGCAGTCTTCAGGTTCCTTCAATTAGTGCTGTTCCCTTTCCTTCCTTCTAAGCTCTGTCTGAAGCAGCTATCAGGATTCTCCGTCTGACCTGCACCTGGCTTTGCAGACTCACTGATCTCTGCACACTTCTAGAGCTAACTCTCCAACACTCTTCTCAGCTAGGCTGCTGAGCTTCTCTGCTCTCACCTTCTGCACTTTCTGAGGTGACTAAGCTAATCTCTGTGGCTTCACCATCCTTATATACTCTTAAAAAGGCTCCCTCTGGTGGCTCTAGGGATTGGTGAAGCTGTGTGAATGAATATCAGGTTTCTTGTGGGTGTTACCTTTGGTGCATCCTCCTGGGAAATGTGATTCCAAGCGCAGCTGGGCTACACACCAGCAGTCCGGTCTTCTTCCAGTCCTTACACGTCCAAATTTGGGGCAGGCCTTGCATTCACTGCATAGGCAAATGGTATGGGAGTGTCAACTTCCTAATAATGGCAACATTGCTTTCAGGAGGCCCTCCTGTACGTCTCTTCAAAGTGGTATTATGGTGTGTCTAAATTTTTGGCAGCTTTTGCATTCACTGCATAGGCAAACAGTATGGGAGACCCACTTCCTAATAATAGGAACTGTAGGGGTTGGTCAGCTTCAACAATGCAATTCTCCACTGCCGGTTCTTCAGCCTCAACACTGCAATTCTCCACTGCTGGGTCTTCAGCCTCAGCACTGCAATTTTACAATGCAGGTTCTTCAGGCTAAACACTGCACTTCTCCAATGCAGGTTCTTCAGCCTCAACACTGCAATTCTCCACTGACCTGTCTTCAGCCTCAACAATGCAATTCTCCAATGCAGTTTCTTCAGGCTATCTTAATTACCCAGACAACAATGTTTAGCAAACCATGAAGAATTGACTTTGATCTGTATGTTGGCTTTTGGAGTTAATTGTTGATTTCTGGTTGGTCAAGAAAACAGACTTTTGTTTGTGTAAGCCTGGAATATTGACTTGTAAGCTGATATTTGATATAACACAGTGTGCTCTCATCCTTGATGAATAGTGAGGTCTGCTGATATGTTAACTATGCATTGTGTTATGGAGCCAGTTTGTTGACGTCGAAAGCAGAGAGGGAAAAACTATGTAAATAGTTTAAATATTCAAGTAATGCTATTGATCTCATCCCCATTGTTCCCCTTATCTGTGATAGGACTGAAAGGACACTTGTAAGGGTACATGCCACTATATAAAGAGACTGTTACTTCTGGTCGATGTGACTCTTCAGGATCTCAGCTGAGGGTACGACAGACCCGGCTGAAAGAACACAGGACCACTCATCGACACTGGTGGCAGCTCTAATCCTGGTGAGTCAACGGAAGGGTGAGACCCTGTAATTTGCATCATCTTGGGTATTTGCTGGGACTGTTCTGTGTGCTATTGGGAGTTATGGGTCAATAAAGTATTGCCACACTGTTTTACCCACACCCTGTGTAATCTGAGTAGTGACACGCCACGGGAGAGAGCGCAGACGTTCAGTGGTATGAGCCTGGTCCATGCAGTCTTGCTAAAGACAGTCGGGCCAGCGGTAAGAGCACCCACTGACCCCATTTCTCCACAAGCCTCAACACTGAATTCTCCAATGCAGGTCTTCGGCTCAACACTGCAAATCCCCTGCCAGGTATTCAGCTCAACACTGCAATTCTCCAATGCGGTTTCAGCCTCAACATTCAATTCTCCAATGCGTTTCTTCAGCTCAACACATTCCCCATATTCTCAGCCAATGCATTCTCTCAGGTCTCAACACTGCAATTCTCCACTGCCGGGTCTTCAGCCTCTACAGTACAATTCTCCACTGCAGGGTCTTCTGTCACGATCCATTTTTGGATTTGTGGCAGCTCTGGTTCCACTCAGTTTAAAACTTTTTTCCTTTTTGACCATCGGAAGTTAATGTCAGTTTTTCCCCCGCTGGTAATCTTGTGTAATTGCATTGCTGCTGGGTCAGCTGATGCATCAGCTGACTGTTTTTGATTCATCACTAATAACCAGCTGTTAGACCTCTAAAAATGCTTAGTGAGGGCTGCCTGATAGCCTTCTGACAATCGTGAGGGCCACCTGCTGGACCACTAACTGTAGTGAAAGCCGATTACTGGCCCTCTAACAATAGTAAGGGCTGCATGATGGCATTGTACAAATAGTGAGGGCCGCTTGATTGCTCTGAAAAAAAAATGTTTGCGACTTTCAGAGTTCCTCCTTCAACAGGATGTGTCTGATCATATCTCACACACCACATTTCCTGATGAATGTTTTTTCCACCATTGGAAACAATGAAAATGTGCGAAAACACAGTAAAAACTGTACATGTGTGTCACGCTCACACCCTGTCTGGTGGGCGTGAGCCATGGAGTTGTGGCCCACTATGCCACAAACCAGACTACCCTGAAAGGGGCGTGACTAAGACAACTGCCTCGGTGTTAGGGATCAAGTTCCTACTGCTGCACAAGGGGAATCTCGAGCCAGTCCCGCTGCGGTCCCCCATCCATCTCCGGCCGCAGTGGAGCCTGCTCAGCAGAGACGTCTGCTGCCTCTCCTGGTACCTCTATTGTAACCAGTGCTGGAGCAGGCAGCTCTGGGACTAAGTCCTCTGTTTCTCCGTCTGAGCATGCCCAGGACAAGATCTCCCATTGGAGATCAGAGGTCACATGCTCGATTACAGCAGCGACTCCCATTGGTCCTCATAGAAGGTCCTGAAGCTGTTTGTGTTCTGGAGAAGTTTCCCATTGGTCCTTTCTGGAAGGTTTTGTAGTTGCTGCTGCTATAAAAGGCTTGCATGACCGCACGGCCATGCGCTAGTATCAATCCTGTTACGTGCTTTGCGCCAGTGTGGTCATGTAGGCACGTGATTAGGGCTCAGCTGTAAAATGCCACTAGAATACCGGCACCTCCGGTGAGGAGTTTTATGCATGTGTTCAGGGCCCGGCTGAAATAAGCCTCTAAATAACAGCACTCCGGTGAGGAGTTGGTTGTCTGCGTTTCGGACTGCATGACCACGGACTGCAATTTGCTCAGCAGTTATTTGTGCCTCCTGTGAGGTTAACAGGACACAGTCTCTATCACAGCGGCTTTGTGGAGTAACAGAGTCTGCTCATACCACCATATAGTGCCACAGTGTCTATGTCTGCGACTCTGTGGAATAACAGAGTGGCTCATACCACCAGTTAGCGCCATCTTACTAGCAGCAGGCTCTGCCTGCACGGTGGAC
The DNA here is from genome assembly GCA_033576555.1 of Oophaga sylvatica. Lineage (NCBI taxonomy): Eukaryota > Metazoa > Chordata > Amphibia > Anura > Dendrobatidae > Oophaga > Oophaga sylvatica. The sequence continues at coordinate 44,947 of JARQOD010000115.1, forward strand.
CCCGGGCTGCGAACGTACCTCTTGTTTATTTCTATTAGGTGCGTTCCGCAGACCTTGACATAATACTTGCGCCAGGGTCTGGCTAGTAAAATTGTGGATGACCAGCATCTACAGCGGTACATCCAGCAGCTGGAGGGTAGGTTGCGGCTCTAGAGCGCACAACCTCAGCTGTGGATGTTACCGCAGTCGCTGTTCAGGCTGCTTGCGTGGCTGCAGTCAGTTTGTCTTCTGCCACCCCGCTCCGATTTTATCCCATCTCCCGCTTCCAGACAAGTTTGCTGGTGACAGCAAGCAATGTCGGGGATTCGTGAGTCAGTGCTCCATTCATCTTGAGCTTCTGGCTGCACTTTTTCCCACGGAACGGTCGAAAGTGGGTTTTGTCTTATCTCTCCTGTCGAGCAGGGCGTTGGAGTGGGCAACGCCGCTGTGGGAACGCAACGATCGTGTGGTGCAGAGTGCTCCTCTCTTCCTGGATGCTCTGAGACAGGTCTTCTTAGGACCTCATGTCACCCACGATACGGCGCTCCAACTGCTGGCAATATCTCAGGGCTCATCCATGGTCAGTCAGTTTGCCGTCCAATTTCGGACTCTGGCCTCTGAGCTAGAGTGGCCGGATAAAGTCCTTATTCCGGTGTATTGGAGAGGACTGGCGGACCATGTGAAGGATGCCTTGGCCACCAGGGAGATTCCTGCCACACTGGAGGAGCTCATTTCCTTATCTACCCGCATTGACCTCCGTTTTAACGAGCGGAGGTTAGAGCGGACCCAGTGCAGGCAGAGGTTTCGGCTGGCTCCCACCTTCGCCAAACCTCTGGAATCTTTCGTTCAGGCGTCCGACTCTCTCGAAGCCATGGAGGTTTCTCGAGCGGGACCTAAGTCCCGGGCCGCTCGAGTACCCGTGGTCTGTAATTCTTGCCAACAGTCAGGACACTATGCTAACAGATGTCCACAGCGATCGGGGAGGCGATCGTGTCTATTGACCCTGAGAGGTGGCTCGCTAGAAACAGCGGCATTTTTCTCCAAGATGACATTCAAAGGGACAATCACTGTAGGCTCTTCCACTCTCACAGTCGAGCTTTGTGTGGACTCGGGAGCAGAGGGGAATTTCATATCCTCTAACCTTGCTCGCCGTCACGCAATACCTCTGGTGGCACTCGACAAATCTGTGACTGTCCGGGTAGTGAATGGGTCAACATTGCCCTCACAAATTACACACCAGACTGTTCCTCTTACATTGTTTGTATCCCCTTCCCATCAGGAGATTATTTCCCTTCTCGTCCTTCCGGAGGGAATAGACAAAATCCTACTAGGAATACCCTGGCTCCGTTTCCACTCCCCACATATAGAGTGGACCTCTGGTATGATACTGGGTTGGAGTGATTCATGTGGAGGCAGATGTGTCAGGGAGTGCGTTTAGGTTACCGCTATTGAGTTACCCGCAGATCTTACTCCTCTTCCCAAGTGCTATTGGTCATATGCAGACGTGTTCTCCAAGAAGGCTGCGGAGACTCTTCCGCCTCATCGCCCCTATGACTGTCCTATCGACCTATTGCCTGGAGCAGAACCTCCTCGGGGAAGGGTCTATCCCCTCTCTCTTCCTGAGACGGAGGCTATGTCGCAATATATTCAGGAGAATCTGGCAAGAGGGTTCATTAGGAAGTCGTTGTCACTAGCAGGGGCGGGGTTCTTCTTCGTGCAGAAGAAGAACGGAGAATTACGTCCGTGCATTGATTATGTTGAGGTAGGATCTAAGTGACCCTTTACGGTTGACCTAGTGATTTCCAAATTAATTCATAGAACGTTGCTAGCAACATACATAACCATACAGACACGTGTTTCCGTCTCGGAGGATCTAGCAAGATTCCTATCCCATGTATTACATCATCATCTTTTATAGTATTTAGTGAGCTTGTACTTCAACCAATAGTATAAAGCCACACCTACAACATTTAACCAATGAAAATACAAGAAAATTGACCTATAAGAATACAAGAAAATTAACCTATAAGAATACAAGAAAATAGGAAACTACATATATGGTCATGTCTACGTAACATAGGAGAGACTCATTTCTCAAAGCATTCTACAGTGATAAATCCCAAGGTCTCATATCTTGTCCAAACTGGAGCAGTCTGGTTTTATCACAGCCCATAACCTTTACTCTACTTCTCTACAACGGCCAGAAACTATTGCCTAGTAATTAGGGTTGAGCATTCCGATACTGCAAATATCGGGTATCGGCCGATATTGGCTGTATCGGAATTCCGATACAGCCAAGATATGCAGACTGCTGTGGCCTGGTATTATCAGGCTGGCAAGGTCCATGGATATTGGATCCTTACCAGCCTGAAAAACCAGGCCTCAGCGGTCTGCTTCATCTGGCTGGTTAACAAAAATAGGGGGGACCCCACGCCAATTTTTTTCGAGGGGATCCCCTATTTTTGTTAATCAGCCAAGATATGCAGACTGCTGTGGCCTAGTATTATCAGGCTGGCAAGGTCCATGGATCTTGGCTCCTTAACAGCCTGAAAAACCAGGCCTCAGCGGTCTGCTTCATCTGGCTGGTTAACAAAAATAGGGGGGACCCCACGCCAATTTTTTTCGAGGGGATCCCCTATTTTTGTTAATCAGCCAAGATATGCAGACTGCTGTGGCCTGGTATTATCAGGCTGGCAAGGTCCATGGATCTTGGCTCCTTAACAGCCTGAAAATCCAGACCTCAGCGGTCTGCTTCATCTGGCTGGTTAACAAAAATAGGGGGGACCCCACGCCAATTTTTTTCGAGGGGATCCCCTATTTTTGTTAATCAGTTCCCTCTGACGTCACTGATTGTGTCCCTGGCTGACCTGAAGTGAAAGTGGAAAGCAATCAATTAAGCTTTCCACTTAAGGGCCCGTCTCACATAGCGATATCGCTACCGAGATCGCTGTTGAGTCACTAGTTTTGTGACGCAGCAGCGAGCTCACCAGCGATATCGCTGTGTGTGACATTCAGCGACGATCAGCCCCCCTGCCGGGTATCGCTGATCGTCGCTGAAATGTCAGGACCTTTTTTTGATCGCTGGTTTCCCGCTGACAGGCACACATCGCTGCGTGTGACAGGCGGGAGACCAGCGATCCGCTGGTAACCAAGGTACACAGCGGGTTTCCAGGCGCGGGGCTGTGCCTAGAAACCCGCTGTGTACCTTGGATACCAGCGCCCTGATGCAGGGAGCTGGTATCCAAGGTACACAGCGGGTTTCCAAGCGCTGCGCGGTGCCTGGAAACCCGCTGTGTACCTTGGTTACCAGCGGATCGCTGGTCTCCCGCCTGTCACACGCAGCGATGCGTGCCTGTCAGAGGGAAACCAGCGATCAAAAAAAGGTCCTGACATTTCTGCGACGATCAGCGATACCCGGCAGGGGGGCTGATCGTCGCTGAATGTCACACACAGCGATATCGCTGGTGAGCTCGCTGCTGCATCACAAAACTAGTGACTCAGCAGCGATCTCGGTAGCGATATCGCTATGTGAGACGGGCCCTTAAGCGATGTTACCCGCAGTGTCGCTGTCCCAGATCGCTGCCTGAGCTGCCTGTTTGACAGCTCAGCAGCGATCATGTAGCGATACACCAGCGATCCTGACAAGTGCATATCGTTGTCGGGATCGCTGGTGTATCGTTATGTGACACCCAGCCTTTACTCTCCTGTCAGGCAGGAGAGGAACTCATTCATTTGGGGTTTACTGTGAGGCTGCAGCATTAGCTGCGGTCCCTGCAGTAAACATTAACCCTTTCTGAAGGATTACACCGTGGGACCTGACTGTGCATGGGATAGGTAAGAATAATTTTGCTTTTTTATTTTATTTTTATTACAGGAAATGGTTTTTGCAGTAAAATAAAAGATGGTCAAAAACATGTGTCTTTATTTCATTAAAATGATTTTTAATTAAAGTGTGTGTGTTTTATTTTTATTTCATGCAATAGGATTAATAATTGATAGTTGTCTAATTGACAGCTCTCAATTATTAACCTGGCTTAAGGTCACCTTTCAATAGCAAGGTGGCTTTAACCCCATATTAACCCATTCGCCACCGCTACAGGGCAATGGGAATAGACGGGCAAAGTGCCAGAAAGGGCGAATCTAATTATAGATTTGTCTTTCCTGGGGTGTCTGGGGGCAGATGTTAGTAGCCGGGGGGGGACCAAAAATAATGGTCCCTCTCTGGGCTATTATTATCTGCCCCCACTCACTGGCTTTGTCTGTCTGGTTGCGAAAATAGGGCGGGAGCCCACGCATTTTTCAGCAATTTTACACCTCATATATATATAACATGTCATTAATTTGTGACACTTATATATATATTTATATTGTAGTTCTACACTTCTACATATATAATAGCCGCTAATTCAATTGCCGCTTTTGTGAAAATGCAGAACCCGACATGAATGACACTTGGTACATAGGGTTACCATGTCTTTTCATGTCCTTTGCTATCTAATTTGCACAACAATTAATCAGTCTATGTGTGCAAATTTCACACCTGTAGGGTATTAAGGTGTAAATTCGTACAAAAAGTCGTTTTTACACGAATTTACACCTTTAATTACCCCTACAGGTGTGAATTTTGACACATAGATGATTTAATGTTTGTGCAAATTAGATAGCAAAGGACATGAAAGACATGTTAACCCTATGTACACCAAGTGTCATTTCATGTCGGGTGACCACATGAATGACACTTGGTGTACATAGGGTTAACCATGTCTTTTCATGTCCTTTGCTATCTAATTTGCACAAACAATTAAATCAGTCTATGTGTGCAAAATTTCACACCTGTAGGGGTTAATTAAAGGTGTAAATTCGTAGCAAAAAAGTCCGTTTTTTTTACAACAAATTTACACCTTTAATTAACCCCTACAGGTGTGAAATTTTGCACACATAGACTGATTTAATTGTTTGTGCAAATCAGATAGCAAACGACATGAAAAGACATGGTTAACCCTATGTACACCAAGTGTCATTTCATGTCGGGTGCTTCTGTCTTTTCACTGAAGCCGGCTTTACCCGGCAATTGAATCAGAGGATATTTTACTATGTAGAAGTGTATAAACTATACATATATGTATATATATATGTCACAATGACATGTATATATATATATATATGTATTCTATGTGTGTATATTTAGTGTTTACAAGGAAAGAAAGAGTTTTTTTTAGTTGCGATACTTTGTTCCCATAGACTTACATGGGACTTCCGGTATCGGTATCGGGTATCGCCGATATTTTAGTGATATCGGCGATACCATTCCGATTTCGATACTTTAGGATATCGGAAAGTATCGCTCAACTCTACTCATATATATATATACATGTCATTGAATTTGTGACACATTATATATATATATATATATTATATATATATATATTTATATTATAGTTCATACACTTCTACATAGTATAATAGCCGCTAATTCAATTGCAGGCTTTTGTAAAAATGCAGAACCCGACATGAAATGACACTTGGTGTACATAGGGTTAACCATGTCTTTTCATGTAGTTTGATATCTGATTTGCCACAATTACATGAGTGTAAGTGTGCAAAATTTCACACCTGTAGGGGTTAATTAAAGGTGTAAATTCGTAGCAAAAAAGTCCGTTTTTTTTACAACGAATTTACACCTTTAATTAACCCCTACAGGTGTGAAATTTTGCACACATAGACTGATGTAATTGTTTGTGCAAATCAGATAGCAAAGGACATGAAAAGACATGGTTAACCCTATGTACACCAAGTGTCATTTCATGTCGGGTGCTTCTGTCTTTTCACAGATGCCGGCTTTACCCGGCAATTGAATCAGAGGATATTTTACTATGTAGAAGTGTATAAACTATACATATATGTATATATACATGTCACAATGACATGTATATATACATATATGTATTCTATGTGTGTATATTTAGTGTTTACAAGGAAAGAAAGAGGTTTTTTTAGTTGCGATATTTTGTTCCATAGACTTACATGGGACTTCCGGTATCGGTATCGGGTATCGCCGATATTTTAGTGATATCGGCGATACCATTCCGATTCCGATACTTTTGGATATCGGAAAGTATCGCTCAACTCTACTAGTAATAGAATTTATCTCATAAAGACAAGATGGAGTTACAAACACAAAATGGAACATTCAGTTATGATCGTTCTTAATTTAGTCCTTCACAATTACAGGGGTCTTAACGCCATCACCGTTAAGAACAAGTACCCGTTGCCCCTGATTTCTGAGCTCTTTGATAGGCTCCGGGGAGCAAGGGTATTTACTAAACTAGATCTGTGCGGTGCTTATAACCTGATTCGCATCTGTGAGGGGGACGAATGGAAGACGGCTTTTAATACCAGGGATGGGCATTACGAATATCTGGTGATGCCCTTCAGGCTCTGTAATACCCCAGCCGTTTTCCAAGACTTTGTCAATTACAGCTTCTGTGATATGCTCTCCACCTCAGTCGTAGTCTATCTGGATGATATTCTCATCTTCACTCCTGAGTCCTGATATTGACTCCCACCAGAGAGATGTTTGCAGAGTCTTCGACCTCTAACGGGCAAATCCCCTTTACGTAAAGTTGGAGAAATCTGTGTTTGAGCAGGAGTCTTTACCTTTCCTGGGCTATATTATCTCCGCCCAAGGATTGGCTATGGTTCCTGCCAAACTACAGGCGGTGATGGACTGGCAAGAACCCCATTCTCTTAAAACGGTGCAGCGCTTTATGGGGTTCATTAATTACTATCGCCAGTTCATTCCTCATTTCTCAACTTGGGTAGCTCCCTTGGTAGCCCTCACCAAGAAGGGAGCAAACCCCAAATTGTGGTCTGAGGAGGTCTCCAAGGCTTTCTCTTCAATCAAGTCACGTTTTGCTCGTGCCCCCATCTTACACTGCCCCGATGTTGATAAACCATTCATATTAGAGGTGGATGCCTCATCTGTTGGTGCTGGAGCAGTCCTCTTTCAAAAGGATGCTCAAGGTCGGAAGTATCCCTGCTACATCTTTTTTAAGACCTTCACACCAGCAGAGAGGAATTATTCCATCAGGGACAGGGAGTTGCTAGCAATGAAGTTGGCCTTCTCTGAGTGGAGACATCTGTTGGAGGGGGCTCGCTTTCCCTTCCAAGTCTTCACCGATCACAAGAATTTGGTGTATCTACAAACAGCCCAGCGGCTTAATTCTCGCCCGGCTAGAAGGTCCTTGTTCTTCTCTCGGTTCCATTTCACCCTCCATTTCCTCTCCGGTGAAAAGAACATTCGTGCCGATGCTCTCTCTCGCTCCGTGGTGTCTTCTGTGGCGGAGGAAGAGGAGCCTCAGCTTATTGTCCCCACCAAGAGCCTGAGAACGGTAGACCCGGTTTCGCTAGAGTCTGTGCCTCCGGGCAAAACTTTTGTGCCCACCAGTTTGTGACTGGAGGTACTCTCTTGGGCACATTCGTCCCGGGTGGGTGGACATTTTGGGGAAAAGAGGACATCTGAGTTGCTGGCGAGGTCGTACTGGTGGCCACATGTGGTCCTTGATGTCAGGGATTATGTTCGGGCGTGCGTCTCCTGCGCCAAGAATAAGTCCCCTCGACAACGGCCAGCTGGGTTACTTTACCCTTTGCCAGTGGCAGACAGGCCCTGGGAGATGGTCGAAATGGACTTTGTGGTGGCCTTACCCAAGTCTCGGGGCTGCACCATCATTTGGGTGATCACCGACAATTTTTCCAAAATGGTGCACCTGGTGCCGTTACCACGGTTACCTTATGCACGGGCCCTGGCAGCGTTGTTCATTAGACATATCTTCCGTCTACACGGCATGCCGGACAAAATCGTCAGTTACCGAGGTCCCCAGTTTGCGTCTCGGTTCTGGAGAGAGCTTTGTTGTCTACTCAGTATTGAGTTAAATCTCTCTTCAGCATATCATCCTGAGACGAATGGGTTGGTACAGAGGGCCAACCAGACCTTGGTCACATATCTAAGACACTTTGTCTCTGCCAGACAGGATGACTGGGCATCCTTGCTACCATGGGCGGAGTTTGCACTAAACAATGCTGTAGCTGATTCTACCGGACAGACCCCATTCATCCTAAACTATGGTCAGCATCCGCGGGTTCCGGAGCCCATCCCGTGTCTTCCGCCGACTCCAGGGTGGCAGACTGGGGTGTGGAGGCACGGGATATTTGGGACCACACTCAGGATGCCATTCAGGCCTCCAAGGAGAGGATGAGGTGTTCGCTGATGCACATCGGCGCCCCGCTCCGACATTTGCTCCTGGCGACCTAGTGTGGCTCTCCGCCCGAAACATCAGGCTGCGAGTGGAGTCCACTAAGTTGGCACCCCGCTATTTGGGTCCCTTCAAGGTCCTCGAGCAGGTTAACCCTGTGGTTTACCATTTGGCCCTTCTGCCACACCTAGGTATCTCCGACACCTTCATGTGTCCCTCTTAAAACCCGTGGTCATGTCTCGGTTTTCCGAGTCATCTGCCGGGACATCGGGTTCGTCTATGGACGATCACGAGGTGAATGCTATTGTAGGGTGCAAGGTGGTACGGGGCAAAAAATTTTATTTGGTGGACTGGAGGGGTTATGGGCCTGAGGATAGGTCCTGGGAGCCTGCCGAGCATGTTCACGCTCCGCAGCTCATCGCTGCCTTTGAACGCAGTGAGGCCCAAAGAAGGGGGGGCCCTAGGAGGGGGTGTAATGTTAGGGATCGAGTTCCCACTGCTGCACAAGGGGAATCTCGAGCCTTTCCCGCTGCGGTCCCTCATCCATCTCCGGCCGCAGTGGAGCCTGCTCAGCAGAGACGTCGGTCCCAGCGTCTCGCCCGGTTTAATACTGTGCAGAGGCTTGCTGCTGCCTCTCCTGGTTCCTCTATTGTAACCAGTGCTGGAGCAGGCAGCTCTGGGACTAAGTCCTCTGTTTCTCCGTCTGAGCAAACCCAGGACAAGATCTCCCATTGGAGATCAGGGGTCACATGCTCAATTACAGCAGCGACTCCCATTGTCCTCCTGGAAGGTCCTGAAACTGTTGTGTTCTGGAGCAGTTTCCCACTGGTCCTTTCTGGAAGTCTTGAATTTACTGCTGCTCTAAAAGGCTTGCATGACCGCACAGCCATGCGCTAGTATCAATCCTGTTACGTGCTTTGCGCCAGTGTGGTCATGTACGCATGTGATTAGGGCTCGGCTGTAAAACGCCACTAGAGTACCGGTACCCCGGTGATGAGTTGTATGCACGTGTTCAGGGCCCGGCTGAAATAAGCCTCTAGAATACCGGCTACTCCGGTGAGGAGTTGGTTGTCTGCGTTTCTGACTGCATGACTACGGACTTCAATTTGCTCAGCAGTTATTTGTGCCTCCTGTGAGGTTAACAGAACACAGTCTCTATCACAGCGGCTCTGTGGAGTAACAGAGTCGCTCATACCACCATATAGTGCCACAGCGTCTATGTCTGCGACTCTGTGGAATAACAGAGTGCGCTCATACCGCCAGTTAGTGCCATCTTACTAGCAGCAGGTTCTTCCTGCACGGTGGACCCCGGGCTGCAAGCGCACCTCTCGTTTATTTCTATTAGGTGCGTTCCACAGACATTAACACTCGGTCTTCACTGGAGTCTCTGATGGTGAGGTCAGGCATGTGCGGCAGGCAGTTGCCAGGCGCCACTCCAGGGTGGTGTCTGGTTGTGGCTGCTGATCCCTCTTGGGGAGACGGTGGCACAGCTGAGACACAGTGTAGGCTGGCATGGCTGAGACACAGGGCAGGCAGGCACTGATGAGACACATGGCTGGCAGGCACGGATGAGACACTGGCAGGCAGGCATGGCTGAGACACAGGGCAGGCAGGCACTGCTGAGACACAGGGCAGGCAGACACGGATGGGACCCATGGCTGGCAGTCACGGATGAGACAAAGGGCTGGCAGGCATGGATGAGACACAGGGCTGGCAGGCCCTGTTCACACAGCAAATGCAGATACTGGAACTGACTGGAAGGAATGGTGTATGGAGAAACATTTAGAGACATGTTCACACAGCAAATGTAGATACTGGAACTGACTGAAGGAATGGTATGAGGAACAGTAGAGACCTGTTCATACAGCAAATCAGTACTGACCTGACTGAAACGAATGGTGTATGGAGGAACAGGAAGAGACCTGTTCACACAGGAGGAGAACTGCAAGGCTGCGGAGAAGGGCTGTAGAGCAGCAAGAGGTTCTGCAGAGGCAGGAGCAAAGCCAAGCGGAACTGCAAGTTATGCGGAGAGGAGCTGCAGCAAGAGGTTCTGCAGCTGCAGCAGTGAAGCAGAGCAGAACCGCAGGAGTGCGGACAAGAGATTCAGAGAGAACACTAGGCAAGACACAGCAGGGAAGGAAACCACAGACAAGGAGAGTAAGAGACAGAGGTAGGACATAGTTCAGACAAGGAAATGACATGGGACAAGGTACAGGGACAAAGACACAGGGACCAGGATATTCTGCCTCCTGGAGGGTGGCAAGGACAAGTACAAGATAAGGTCAGAAGCAAGAGCACAGAGACCAGGATATACTGCCTCCTGGAGGGCAGACAAACAGGTACAAGACAAAGCTAGGAGTGAAGCCTCCAAAGATGGAGGAACACAGTAGCAAAACACTAACTGAGTTAACACATTGCACAGGCAAGATCCACAGGGTGGAGCTGCCCTAAATACTAGAGGGCTAATGGTAATTGGTTAGGGACATATTAAACATATGCACCCTGACTCCATAAGAACCATAGAGTTCTGGTGCCGCCCCCCCTATGTACACAGTCAGGAAACATGCACAGAGCAGATAGGAGACAAGAGGCAAAAAATTATGGAGCTGGCAGCAGACTGAAATCACAGCATGACCTGGGCAGTGAGCAAGTTGGTATGTGGGGAATGGGAGGCCATGCAGCGATGCCAGCAGGGTTGTTACAGTACCCCCCCTTTACGGCCCCTCTTCTTCAAGCCTGCCAGAATGACCTGTAAAAGTAGAACAGTAGTGCACACAGTCAGAGCATCATGACATCCCTCAGGTAGCATGAGGTAAGTGTGACATCGGGAAAGCCAGATTGCAGAGTCTCTTTGTACCCGGCGAGGTCAGGTCCCAATACTGAAGACACAAGGACCTGGAGCTCTTTTCTCCTGATAGGCAGAAAGCAGGAACTTGGAATCTTCTGTTTTGACCTCTACATCAGCTGGCCACTTGAAAACTGAAGACACCCTCACTGGGTCCAACTTCAGTTTGTTATCCCGAGAAAACTGGGGCTCCTCCTTGGAATCAGAGGGAAGCACCTCCACCTTCGTATCTTCACCCACCGGCCACATGGAAGCAGAGGGTACCCACATAGGATCCATCTACTGCCTTCTAGCCAATGAATATTGGACCTCTTCCTCCGGGTTGGTAGAAAACTGAGATATAATGGCTTCTGTACCAACTTCTTCATCCACCTGCCACATGGAATCTGAAGGCATCCTCACAAGATCCATTTCTTGCCCATGGTCCAGAGGAAAACTATCAAGTGTCAGGGATGTTCCTGGGAACTGGTCACTGGTATTGTCACAGGAGGTGTGTGGAGAGGGTGCCACTGCTTCCTTTTCTTCAGTGATGTCAGCACATCATGACTCAATAGCCAGCAGATCAGGTGGAGAAGGTGACAAGACAGTAGACTGACCTAGTTGTATTGAAACTAGACACCTCTGGTAACTTGGTAGTTCCAAACGCAGCACCATGCTGGGTCTCCGGACCGGAACGGGCAGTAGAGTACTCGGCTCAGAACGACCGACGGGTAAACTGGTCAACAGGTGGGAAGCGAATCTCTTCAAATATAAAGCTCCGATTTGGAGCTGTAGTTGTCCCTTCAACATGGAACTGTTCATAAGTAGAGCGCGGCCATCACAAGACACCTTCACAGGATTCTGGATCTGTGGAACAGGAACCCCACACAGACTCCGTCTGACTTGCAGCCCCAACACATCTGCGGGGCCGAAGCTCCCACAAGGCACTGGAACAGTCACCAACTTTAGTGGAAGGGAAGTACTCTCACCAAGGGCAGCCTCTCCTACTGGCCCAAGGTTCTGGAGCTTTAGATCCCCTGGACAGAGACCGTCCAGGTGTTCCTCATAAGTGCAGCGACACCGTCTGCCCTTCTTACGGCTTGTTTTGGGCTTCTGCTTTGCCAGCCCACTCTCCTCAGCCTTCTGGGGTTTCTCTCGGGTAGCTGGTTTAACAAGTAGATGAACTGGAGGATCACAGATGGTCGTGGTCTGGCGTGGCGTTTTCTTTACAAGTTTCGCCCGTCTGGAGTGCCTCTCGGATCTAGGTAGGGAAGACTTTGCAGGAGCCGCTGGATGAGGCCTATCAAAGACTCTATGGAAGGCCACCAGGAAGGCCCCAAGGTTCATGACGATAGGATCCCCTGCTTCCCAGAGGGGACAGATCCAAAATAAAGCATCTCCTGCTAGGTAGGATATGATGTATCCCACCTTCAGCCGGTCAGAGGGAAAACAAGCTGCATTCTGCAGGATGTAGCGCAGGCACTGTGGCAGGAACCCTTGACATTACTCAGGATTCCCATTGAACCTAGGCGGGTCTGCTGGGTCGTGCTGCTCATAGGCCAGAAGTTGCATGTAGATAGCCTTAGAGACTATGATTGGGTTAGAAGTCTCAACCACTCTTGGTGAAACAAATTCTTCATGATGCTCTGCGGGCGAGAGGACATGGTACTCAGCGGGGACCATGGCCTGTGCAAACTCTCACGCTCATGTCCTGACTGGTCGGCATGAGCCAGGGGGTTGTGGCCCCACTGTGCCACAAACCAGACTACCCTGGAAGAGGCATGACTAAGAGAGCTGGCCTCGATTCACTGGAGCCTCTGATGGTGAGGTCAGGCTTGTGCGCCAGGCAACTGGCAGGTGCACTCCAGGGTGATGTCTGGTTGTGGCTGCTGATCCCATTGGGGAGACGGTGGCACGACTGAGACACAGGACAGGCAGGCACGGCTGAGACACGGCAGGCAGTCACGGCTGAGACACAGGGCAGGCAGGCACGGCTGAGACACAGGGCAGGCAGGCACGGCTGAGACACAGGGCAGGCAAGCACGGATGAGACACCTGGGCAGGCAGGCACGGATGAGACACAGGGCAGGCAGGCACGGATGCGACACAGGGCAGGCAGGCACGGATGAGACACAGGGCAGGCAGGCACGAATAAGACACAAGGCTGGCAGGCACGGATGAGACACAGGGCTGGCAGGCACGGATGAGACACAGCAAATGCAGATACTGGAACTGACTGGAAGGAATGACGTATGGAGGAACAAATAGAGACCTGTTCACACATCAAATGTAGATACTGGAACTGACTGGAAGGAATGGTATATGGAGAAACACCTGTTACCTACTCCCAATACAATTGAAAATACCAGAGAACAAGGAGTTTGCGGTAAAAATTTTTTGAAAATATTTATATATGTTGTTAATATTCTGGCGTTATGAATCCATAAACATGAGTTGTTCACCCAGGGTCATGGTATATCACAATTAAAATTTCAGGTCCTCGAACATGTGCCCCATCCCAGGAGAGGGGGTGACCGAATAAAGCAATTAAAACGGCGATAAGCCTTTTGGATACACACCCTCGATACATTGTCCCCAAAAGGTCTTAATAAGGATTATGAGCTGATGTCCTTTTTGTACCTTCATATGGAGGCTCACCACAACGTTATTGTATAGTACTATGGGGAGTCTTGCCACCTGTTATTTTGTTCCAGGTATTAACATCATATCTATATCATCCTAACAGTTATGTTCTATATATGTGCTCACTCATTGATCATTATGCTATGACTTTATATGGTTTTATTAAGTTCTAATATATTTCTTCATATTGCCGCCTATATAGTATGTCAATACAATGTTAATACAATGCTGCAGATGATTCTGCATAAATATATTGGTCTGTCTTGTAGCGCTATATATGGCAATATTTCTGCTTACATATTTGCTAATTTTCGTTTCTCTATCCATCTTAGAGCCGACTTTATTGAACTAAGTGAGCACTTATATACTCTGGAAGGAGTTCCTCATCTGTCTATAGTGTGCACATTCCTGCACTGCCTTATTCCCTATTTCACTTGAACGCAGCCAGCTATGCCATGGAACGCACAGTATCACTACTGGAACGCACAGCCATGTCCTTCCTCTGACGTCACTACCCACCCACCGCGTCTGATTGGCCGATAGTAATCACATGTCACACTGCCTTGCTGGTAAAACAGGAAGCAATATGGCTGCTTAGAGCACGAGTCTAGCGGTGGATACCGCGTCCCTGCTGCAGCGCTATACAGATCACGTCTCCTGTAAAGGTTTGCCACTTCATCCTTTTTCTTTCCAGCGATTCTTTATTTGGGTAGTTGTAATGCATTGTTCACATAGCTGGTCTGCTATTCAACAGGTCACTTCATCCGGCTGTCCAGTTATACTTCATGTTGTCTCTGGTAGGCGATCACTTAACAAAGCACATCTTCTTCCATCAGATTTATTATTGACACTGTATTGTCACTTATTTTCCACAGTTAATATATATGGTATTTATCCTGGAAGTGTCCTCATTTATCTACAAGTAACTACACAGGGTATGTCTATCAGTCCTATTTTTCACTAAAGTCACACTCTATTTCCTTGGTTATAAACCTCCATACGCCACATCCTATATTGCATTGTGTCCATAATACTAATGTGAGTCTCGTTGCTATTAGAATTTTCATTATCTCTGTATGTACATATTTTCTTTATATATTTTTATTAATTCTACATTAATTTTGTTCATTATATTTCATGATTTATTGTAGTAGCTGACGAAGGTCGTGAGACCGAAACATTCTCCCTGTATACTACATTTATTTGGATTCATTAAACCTTACTTGTTTGCATCCTATTCCAAGTTGAGTGCAGAGTTTATTTATTACTATATAATGGGCTTGGACCCCTACTCTGGCACCTTTATTATTGAGCTGTGCATTCGTACTTCTTATCACTTGTTTGTGTTGCTAGAGATGCCAGGTCATCCAGTGAGGTGGGAATATCATGACCGGCCAGCTTGTCTTTGATTCACCCAGAAAAGCTCTGCCATAAGGTGGCAACCAGAGCCTCATTATTCCAGGTGAGTTCAGACAACAGAGCGTGGAAACATACAGTGTACTGGCCCAATGTGAGCTTCCCCTAGCGCAGTCAGAGAAGAGAAGATGCTGAAGAAGAACCAGGCTCATCTACGACCTTATGGAAGGCTTCTTTAAAGGACAGGTGATTTGACACAAGAGGATTCTCCTATCTCCCATAGGAGGTTAAGACATGCCAGAGCCTCCCCAGTGAGATGGGACATGATGAAGGCTACTTTGGTATGATATGAAACAAACTGATGAGCCAAGAGTTCGAAGTGTATTGTACACTAGTGTCACGATCCACGTGGCAGATCTCTCTCTCCATACTAAAACCTTTTTCCTTTCAAACCATCGGGGGTTATTTCCCTATTCTAGTGCTGTACGGAGCTTTGCAGCAGAAAAAGCTGGGTGTTTATTGCTTGGTTGATTTGACCCCTAGGTGTCTGTCTCTCCTTTTGTTGTTTTGGTGTTGTTCACATTATTCCGTGTCTCGCCTCCTGGGGATGGGGTTGGGGGTTTGGCGCGGGGCTGGACAGGAGACAGGGATAGGTCGGTGACTTGGGCCTCACTACCTCTAAGTGTACCCCCAAGTTAAGGAAAGACAGGGCCATTTCTTAGCCTTAGGGGCAGTTCAGGGCTCAGGTTCCTCGTCCCCTCTATTTCTACAACTGCCCCGTGACAACTGGTTAATGAACCCCCTACATAGAGCAGGATCAATGTTGTAACGTGGAAGAGCTGACAGACGTGGTCCAGGGCTGGGTACATGAATGGCAGGCTGAAGAGTCACGTCCGGAGTTATTTCAGCTTGGGTAGGTGTGTATGCAGCCGGAGTTGTCAGCGTGTGTAGGCGGGTCTCTGCTGTTCACACATAGGATTGCATCTTATCCTGTTGGTCTTTCTGGTGGAAGACCTCAAGGTACAGGTCAGAGATGGAGGGAGCCTGAAAACCAGAAGATTCCATGGCCTGAGCAAACTTATGTACTGGGTGGTGGAACGACTGTGCCATGATCAGAGGAGATCCAAGAGGAGCGTGACCAGGTGCCTCACCAAGTCCGACCTCGGATGATACTTTGGCATGATATGAAACGAACTGATGAGCCAAGAGTTCGAAGTGTATTGTACACTGGTGTCACGATCCACGTTGGGATCTGTGGCTGATCTCTCTCTCCATACTAAAACCTTTTTCCTTTCAAACCATCGGGGGTTAATGTCAGTCTTTTCCCTGGTGGCCGCTGGTGTAATTGCATGCCTGATGACTTGCAAGAAGGAGGTGGTGACCACTCCCACTTCCTTTAAAAGGTCTACTGAGTTGTCAGCTGGTGTTGGTAATATTGCTTCCTTTGGAAACCAACCAAGCTGGAGCCAGGAGCTGCTGAGTGGTGGTGCTTCTCCTATTTCCCTGTTCTGGTGTTTTACTCTGCTGTACGGAGCTTTGCAGCAAAAAAAGCTGGGTGTTTATTGTTTGGTTGATTTGACCCCTAGGTGTCTTTCTCTCCTTTTGTTGTTTTGGTGTTGTTCACATTATTCCCTGTTTCGCCTCCTGGGGATGGGGTTGGTGGGTTTGGCGCGGGCTGGACAGGAGACAGGGACAGGTCGGTGACTTGGGCCCCACTACCTCTAAGTGTACCCCCAAGTTAAGGAAAGACAGGGCCCTTCCTTAGCCTTAGGGGCAGTTCAGGGGCCCAGGTTCCTTGTCCCCTCTATTTCTACAACTGCCCCGTGACAACTGGTTAATGAACCCCCTACATAGAGCAGGATCAATGTTGTAACGTGGAAGAGCTGACATATGTGGTCCAGGGCTGGGTACATGAATGGCAGGCTGAAGAGTCACGTCCGGAGTTATTTCAGCTTGGGTAGGTGTGCATGCAGCCGGAGTTGTCAGCGTGTGTAGGCGGGTCTCTGCTGTTCACACATAGGATTTGATCTTATCCTGTTGGTCTTTCTGGTGGAAGACCTCATAGTACAGGTCAGAGATGGAGGGAGCCTGAAAACCAGCAGATTCCATGGCCTGAGCAAACTTATGTACTGGGTGGTGGAACGACTGTGCCATGATCAGAGAAGATCCCAGAGGGGCGTGACTAGGTGCCTCACCAAATCGACCTCGGATGATACCGCGATCTGAGAAAAGGCGAGGGAGGAGAAACCACATGCAACACAGGACTGACCTCGGGTGGGTGACAGCTGACAGGAGGCAGGAACGGCCAGGAATGGTACACTTAGCAAGTACTGACTGGCATGGCTGGTGTACAGACAGGCAGTCATTCAGGAATGGCTGATAGACAGGCAGGCAAGCATGCACAGCTGATATACAGGCAGGCGGGCATGGCTGATAGACAGGTAGGCAGGCGGCATTACTGATACACAGGAAAGCACTGCAGATGTGATATACAGGCAGGTATCAAGCATATGAGCACTGGGGACCTGAATACTAGCAAATATGGAAAGCTTAGCTATCATGTTGTGCAGGTACCTCCCATCAGGTGGAGGTGCCTTAAATAATACAGGTATTGGCTAGGGACACTTTAGGATGGCGTGAGTGGCCATTTAAGGGACAGGACCATGAGCCAGGATCATGAGCACGCCTTAAGCACAGTGCCTGGGGAACTGCGAGCAGTGCGCGGACTCCAGGCAGGAGCAGCAGGAGACAGAGGAGGGGGTACAGGAACGCGGCGGTGAATAAGTCGGCATCTCTGCCGGGGGAGGGAGGCAGAGTGCAGAGATGCTGGAGTTACACTTAGCAATGTAGCTGTGAGTCCAACACTGTGATGATATAAAACACTTACTAGAAACCCAATACACAGCAGCGCTCAGTAGTGTAGGTGAAACAGAGCATTTAATTGTAAATTGCTGTGGAATTTATTAGCACTATAAAATAAAATTATTATTTTTATTATTATCATCACTGGAATGAAATAAAACACTTACTAGAAACTAAATATACAGCAGTACTGAGCAGTGTTGCTGTAAATATAGCACTATGGTGAGATAAAACACTAACACTAAACCACAATGCCAAACTCTGACCCGCAGGCCAAATCTGTCATGTAGGGTGAGTATAATCACCCGAGTATATTTGGCCGCTGAGGCCAATACTGCAGATATAGATGCAGATACAGTTGAAAGCACTGACGGAGGAATATTTTTTTTTATGTGGGGCCTATCATGCTGTATGGAGGACTATGTGAGGCCCATTATACTGTATGGAGCACTGTGTGGGACCATTATACTGTATGAAGCACTATGTGTTGCCATAATACTGTATGGAGTGCTGTATGAAGCACTATGTGGGACCATTATATTATATGGAGAACTAAGTGGGGTCATTATACTGTATGGAGCATTTTATGGGGCCAGAATACTGTATGGGGCACTAAGTGGGGCCCATTATACTGTGTGGAACAGGATGTTTGGCCATTATACTATATGGATCACTATGTGGGGTTCATTACACTGTATGAATGACTATGTGGAGCCCATTACACTGGAGCACTTTTTGTGAGCATTATACTGAATGGAGGCCTGTGTGGGGAATACAGTTGGAGAATCATATTGTAATGTGGTCAGAATTCTTTGTTAGGGGATTGGGGGGGTACAGTAGGGTCATCACACTGTGCGTGTGGAGGAATTCACTGTGGGATATCATACTCTGGGGCACTTTTGTTTACCTTATAATTAGTGTTGAGCGATACTTTCCGATATCGGGAAATATCGGATCGATTGGATCGGACCGATATCGAAAAGGTATCGGATATCGCCGATTCCGATACCGGAAACCAATGCAAGTCAATGGGACAGAAATATCAGAATTAAAATAAACCTTTCTTTCCTTGTAGGTTAATTCTACATGAAGGAAAACAACTAAGAATAATGTAGAATGTATTGGGGGAGGTGGAGGAGACATTAAGGCTAAGTGCACACGTTCAGGAATATTTGCGTTTTTTTCGCGTTTTTTTCGCGATTTTCCGCGGTAAAAACGGAAAAAAACGCAAGCATTAAGCATCCTATACATGTTAATTGATTCCGCATGTTTTGGCCACATGTTGCGTTTTTTTCCGTGAAAAAAACGCTTCGCGGAATAAATAGCAACATGTTCATTAATTTTGCGGAATGTAAGCGGTTCATGTGCGATGGTACCCAGGGTCTGGAGGAGAGGAGACTCTCCTCCAGGCCCTGGGTACTATATCCCTGGTAAAACAATAATTAAAATAAAAAATAATGATATTCTCACCTTCCGGCGGCCCCCGCAGCTTTCCCGCCTTCAGCGACGCTCCCGGCAACTCCCGGTCCCAGGAGTCCTTTGCGAGAATCACCCAGATGGCATAGCGGTCTCGCGTGATGCTACGTAATCGGGGTGATTTGTCGCAAAGGACTCCTGGAACCGGGAGTTGCCGGGAGCGTCGCTGAAGGCGGGAAAGCTGCAGGGGCCGCCGGAAGGTGAGAATATCATTATTTATTATTTTTTTATTATTTTTACATTAGATCTTTTTACTATTGATGCGGCATAGGCGGCATCAATAGTAAAAAGTTGGTCACACGTGTCAAACACTATGTGTGACTCGTGTGACCAACCTGTCAATCAGTTTTCCATGCTACAGATCGCTAGGAAAACTCTAGCATTCTGCAAGCTACTTACGCTTGCAAAACGCTAGTTTCTGGCGGGAATACGCATACAAAAAAATGCGTATTTCCCGCGGGAGAAGTGCGGGATTGCCGCGGAAATTTCCGCGCAATTCCGCAACGTGTGAACTTAGCCTAAAGGCATAGAGGTTTAGCCCAATCAAATGGAATAGCAGGAATAATTTTTTTTTTTAAGTCGTTCGGAGTTACAAAGATATTGACTATGTTAACCTTTTTCATATTTTGTCAGATATGTATGTTTCACTACTTCCATGCTCTTCACCTTTTTTTTTACTTCTCCCACACTTTCTCCTTCATGATCCTCAGCAGCAGCATCTTTTTCATCAACTTCTTCTTCACCTTATTTATCTTCTTCTTCTTCATTATTCCTATTATTCTTTTTTTTACATTCTTCATATTCTTCTTATTCAACTATTATTCTTCATATTCTACTTCTTCATCTTCTTCCTATTCATCTTCTTCATCATATTCTTATTTGTAACAGGCATTCCTGTAGTTGTTATCTATAAAAGTTGGAAGATTACACCTTCCGTTCTGCCTGTGACAAAAGATTTACAACAGGAT
The DNA here is from genome assembly GCA_033576555.1 of Oophaga sylvatica. Taxonomy (NCBI): domain Eukaryota; kingdom Metazoa; phylum Chordata; class Amphibia; order Anura; family Dendrobatidae; genus Oophaga; species Oophaga sylvatica. The sequence continues at coordinate 65,307 of JARQOD010000115.1, forward strand.
TTGTCCGCGTTCAGTTTGGCCTGCAGCAGCAGGCATTTTCCAGGGGCACCACGAGGAGGAACGGACTCACCCCCATACACTGCTTAGTCTTCTTCTGCTTATAATTTAGATCATATCTTTTGCTCTGATTTTTTGTCTTATGCTTAATGTTCTGCTTTTTGTTCTTCTGCTTCTTGGTCTTCTGTCTCTTGTTCGGTATCTTGGTCGTTGTCTTCATGTTCTTTATCCTCTTGGTCATCTTCTTCTGGGTCATCTTTTTGGTCTTCTTTGGGGTGGTCTTTAGGCTCGTCGTCTTCAGGCTCGTCGTCTCAGGGTCGTCGTCAGGGAGATCCAGAGTGATTACCAAAAACCATTTCAAAAAGCTTGAACTTGGAAATGTAGCAGAAGGTACAAGAAGGCTGAGGAACTGCCGAGAACCAGCTGACTGTACTGGAACCCGGATGGGTAGCAGAAGGAACAAGAGCCAATGGCACTACCGAGGACCAGCTGATGGTACCGGGACACGGTTGCTAAGCAGGCGGTACCTGTGCTAGAAAGCACTACCAAGGACCAGCAGACGTTGCTGGAACTTGGATACCGAGATGGAGGCACCTAAGCCAAAGGCACTGCCGAGAACCAGCCAACAGTACTGGAACCCGAATGGGTAGCAGAAGCTACAAGAGCCAGTGGAACTACCGAGGACCAGCTGACGGTGCTGGAACCCGGAGGGGCAGAAGAAGGAACAAGAGCCAATGGCACTACCGAGAACCAGCTGACGGTACTGGAACCCGGTTACTAAGCAGGAGGTACCTGTGCTAGAAAGCACTACCAAGGACCAGCAGACGTTGCTGGAACTCGAATACCGAGATGGAGGCACTAAGCCAAAGGCACTGCGAGAACCAGTTGACGGTACTGGAACCCGGATGGGTATCAGAAGGTACCATGAAAAACAAAGTTGCAAGGCCGCAAGCCGGCTGCAGTTACCAAAACCACAGTCCTACAGGGGGTGCTTGTCCTATTGGCACAATGGAAACAGCCTTTATTGCCAGATCCCGCAGCCCAAATAGGAAGCACCTAAACTGCAGGCACCATAGAGTCGGCTAACCCGACCGCAAACGACAGGACAACGTATTGGAGGCAAAGTGACGTTGACACTACCGGAAACAGCTGGCGTGCTGGAACCCGGAGGGGCAGCAGAAGGAACAAGAGCCAATGGCACTACCGAGGACCAGCTGACGTACTGGAACCTGGTTACAAGCAGGAGGTACCTGTGCTAGAAAGCACTACCAAGGACCAGCAGACATTGCTGGAACTCGGATACCGAGATGGAGGCACCTAAGCCAAAGGCACTGCCGAGAACCAGTTGAGGGTAATGGAACCCAGATGGGTATCAGAAGGTACCCATGAAAAACAAAGTTGCAAGGCCGTGAGCCGGCCGCAGTTACCGAAACCCACAGTCCTACAGGGGGTGCTTGTCCTATTGGCACAACGGAAACAGCCTTTATTGCCAGATCCCGCAGCCCACATAGGAAGCACCTAAACTGCAGGCACCATAGAGTCGGCTAACCCGACCGCAACACGACAGGACAACGTATTGGAGGCAAAGTGACGTTGACACTACCCGGAAAACAGCTGGCGTGCTGGAACCAGGCTGGACAGGAGGGAGTACCCGTGCCAAAGACACTTCTGAGCAGCAACTGGCAGTGTTGGAGCCCAGGGATTACAGGAGAAACAGAGTGTAGCTAGAGGCCTAATTGCAGCAAGTTTAAAATCTGTAGTTGTGTGAGTGTGGACAGAGCAGGAGAAATTGCCGGACACACAGCTGGGGATCAGCTGACATTACTGAACCCCATAACACAGGAGCTAGTGTTTTTCTCTGTGCAGACGGCACTTCTGAGCAGCAAACGGCAGTGTTGGAGCCCAGGGTCAATCAGGGTGTAGGCTGAGGCCTAATTGGAGCAAGTTTAATATCTGATGTTGTGTGAATGTGGAGGGAGCAGGAGACATTGCCGGACACACAGCAGGGGAGCAGCTGACATTACTGAACCCCACTTACACAGGAGCTGGTGTTTTTCTCTGTGCAGACGGCACTTCTGAGCAGCAACTGGCAGTGTTGGAGCCCAGGGATTACAGTAGAAACAGAGTGTAGCCAGAGGCCTAATTGGAGCAAGTTTAAAATCTGTAGTTGTGTGAGTGTGGACAGAGCAGGAGACATTGCCGGACACACAGCTGGGGATCAGTTGACATTACTGAACCCCAATAACACTTATAGCATATGTTGACTGTGCAGACGGCACTTCTGAGCAGCAACTGGCGGTGTTGGAGCCAGGGATTACAGTAGAAACAGTGTAGCCAGAGGCCTAATTGGAGCAAGTTTAAAATCTGATGTTGTGTGAATGTGGAGGGAGCAGGAGACATTGCCGGACACACAGCTGGGGATCAGCTGACATTACTGAACCCCAATAACACTGGAGCATATGTTGACTGTGCAGACGGCACTTCTGAGCAGCAAATGGCGGTGTTGGAGCCCAGGGATTACAGTAGAAACAGAGTGTAGCCAGAGGCCTAATTGGAGCAAGTTTAAAATCTGATGTTGTGTGAATGTGGAGGGAGCAGGAGACATTGCCGGACACACAGCTGGGGATCAGCTGACATTACTGAACCCCAAAAACATTGGAGCATATTTTGACAGTACAGATGGCACTTCTGAGCAGCAACTGGCGGTGTTGGAGCCCAGGGATTACAGCAGAAACAGAGTGTAGCCAAGCATGGCCTAATTAGGAGCAAGTTTAAAATCTGTAGTTGTGTGAAGTGTGGACATGGAGCAGGAGAAAGTTGCCGGGACCACACAGCTGGGGATCAGCTGACATTACTGAACCCCAATAACACTGGAGCATATGTTGACTGTGCAGATGGCACTTCTGAGCAGCAACTGGCGGTGTTGGGGCCCAGGGATTACAGTAGAAACAGAGTGTAGCCAGAGGCCTAATTGGAACTAGTTTAAAATCTGATGTGTGAATGTGGAGGGAGCAGGAGACATTGTCCGGACACACAGCTGGGGATCAGCTGACATTACTGAACCCCAATAATACTGGCGCATATGTTGACTGTGCAGACGGCACTTCTGAGCAGCAACTGGCGGTGTTGGAGCCCAGGGATTACAGTAGAAACAAAGTGTAGCCAGAGGCCTAATTGGAGCAAGTTTAAAATCTGATGTTGTGTGAATGTGGAGGGAGCAGGAGACATTGCCGGACACACAGCTGGGGATCAGCTGACATTACTGAACCCCAATAACATTGGAGCATATTTTGACTGTACAGACGGCACTTCTGAGCAGCAGCTGGCGGTGTTGGAGCCCAGGGATTACAGTAGAAACAGAGTGTAGCCAGAGGCCTAATTGGAGCAAGTTTAAAATCTGATGTTGTGTGAATGTGGAGGGAGCAGGAGACATTGCCGGACACACAGCAGGAGAGCAGCTGACATTACTGAACCCCACTAAGACAGGAGCTAGTGTTTTTCTCTGTGCAGACGGCACTTCTGAGCAGCAACTGGCAGTGTTGGAGCCCAGGGATTACTGTTCAGGTGGTAGAAACATGAACACAACAGGAGATCTGGATACTGTTGTCCAACCAATTATTTAATCTGGAAGAGGACAGGCAAATTCCGGCGAGATCCAGGTTCATTTTCAGAAAAGTAAGCTGTTCAACGTTATCGGAGGATAGTCGCATGCGACGGTCAGTTAGTACACCACCTGCGGCACTAAAGACGCGTTCCGATAATACACTAGCAGCAGGGCAAGCCAGCACCTCCAATGCATACTGGCTAAGCTGTGGCCATGTATCCAGCTTAGAGACCCAAAACTTGAAGGGGGAAGAGCCATCTGGGAGTACACTGAGAGGGCAAGACATGTAGTCTGTCACCATCTGACGGAAACGTTGCCTCCTGGACTGGAGCCGTCTGTGATGGTGTTGACATTTGTGGTGGGGACACAAAACTTTGCCACATTTTGGCCATACTGGTCTAGCCTTGTGCAAAGCGCTGCTTCTGCTCCCTCTTTGTGCAGAGCTTCCTCCACTGCCTTGACGCACAGAGCTGCTTTGTAAAGCACTAGCAGCACTGCTCTCGGGTGGAATGAAGAACATGATGGAATGCACCAGTGTGTCTTGGTACTCCTGCATTTTACGCTCCCGGTTCAACGGTGTTATGAGGCTTTGTAAATTGTCCCGGTAGCGAGGATGTAGAAGGGTGTACACCCAATAATCAGCCGCGTTGAGAATGTGGGCGATGCGGCGGTCGTTTCTCAGGCACTGCAGCATGAAATCAACCATGTGCTGCAGACTCCCAACTGGCCAAGAAACGCTGTCCCCTGCTTGAGGCGTCATCTCTGCCTGCTCTGCATCACTCCACCCTCGCTCTACATACTGACTACTAGAGCATTGTGTACCTCCCTCCTCTGGACAGATGTCTTCCTCCTCCATTGACTCCTCCTCATCCTCCTCACAAAGTGTCCCCTGCCTAGGAGTTTGTGAGGAACCACGTTGCGCAGACTGTCCACAAGCAGATGGCATTTGTGACTCCTCATCCTCGACCTCTTCCACAACCTCCTCCCTTAGTGCTTGCAGTGTTTTTTGAAGCAGGCAGATAAGGGGGATAGTCATGCTGACTAGTGCATCATCTGCACTCGGCATCCACGTGGAATCATCGAAGGCATGCAAAACGTGGCAGATGTCCTTCATAGAGGCCCACTCAGTGGTGGTGAAGTGTGAACGGCACGCAGTGCGTCTTGTTTGCGCCTGATGCAGCTGGTACTCCATTACTGCCGCCTGCTGCTCACACAACTGCTCCAACATATGTAACGTTGAATTCCACCAGGTGGGTAGGTCACATATGATGCGATGTTCCGGAAGGCAGAATCGGCGCTGCAGAGCTGCAATGCATGATTTTGCCATGCTGGAACACCGCAAGTGAGCGCACTCTATGCGGACCTTGTGCAGCAGTGCATCAAGATCCGAATAGTCCTCAAAAAAGACTGCACGACCAAGTTGAGCACATGTGCCAGACATGGGATGTGAGTGAGGTTGCCTAGGCCCAGAGCTGCCACGAGATTTCGGCCATGCCTGGCTGGAGATTCGCTGGCACAAACCACACGTCGCTCTCCTGCTTGATGGCATTCTAGAGCTCCTGCGCTGTGCGGCTTCGATTTCCCATAGAAATTAATTTCAATACGGCCTGTTGACGTTTGGCCACGGCTGTGCTCATATCGGTCGTAACAGGTATGCGTTCACGGGTCTATGTGGAGGTAGACCGTGACGGCTCCTGCAGCGCTGATTCAGAGGAACCTGGAGTCAATGTGTACAGACTAGATTCCTGCAATCCTTGGAGTTGGCAGAACACGTACAGCGCCACTCTCAAGATCTGTACCCGGCTCCACAACATTTCCCAATGGGCAGTGAGGGAAAGGTATCATCCCTGTCCGTGGTTACTGGTCCACGCATCGGTGGTCAGGTGGACCTTGCTACTGACTGCGTTTAGTAGCGCATGTTTAATTTTTCCCTCCACATGCTTTTGCAGGGCAGTGACGGCTTGCCTGCTGAAATAAAAGTGGCTGGGCACGTTGTATTGTGGGACTGCCAATTCCATGAAGTTACGGAAAGTGTCAGTCTCCACCAGCCTGAATGAGAGCATTTCAAGGGACAGTAGTTTTGCTATGCTAGCATTCAAGCCTGTGCTCAGGGACGGTTTGCCGAGTATGGCCGCCTTTTCTCCCATGCCTGTGCTACCGATGGCTGTAGAGTGGCCTGGGAGTGTGAGGATGACAGGGAACGTGGTGCTGTGGGTGGAATTACACTGGGTCTCTGTACAACAGTGCCAGAGGTTCTTCCATGGCAATCCTGTGAGGAAGCCGAACCATGTGTGTGTGAGCTGGAGGAAGAGGCTACAACACGAACTGAAGAGGTGGTAGCATGTGGTGTTGTAGGTTGGCCTACGTGTTCAGTGTGTCTTTGTAACTCCACCACGTGCTTGGTCCGCACATGTTTCCACATATTTGTGGTATTGAGGTTGCTGACACTTTTACCTCTTTTGACTTTCTGATTACACAGCTTGCACTTGACAAAGCAAATGTCATCTGCAACTGTGTCAAAAAAGGACCACTCACTGCAAGTCCTGGGAGCGCCCGTTTTGGGTTTTGGAAGAGGAAAGGTCCTAATGGGTGGCGAAGTGGAGGCTACAGGCAACCAAGTCTGCCCCCTCCCTCCTGTTTTGGCCGTTCAGGGAATCTCTTCCTCAGAGCTGCTCCCACCACCTTCGTGTTCCTCATGCCATGATGGGTCAAGGACCTCATCATCTACACTACCCTCTTCAAACACCTGCCTCTCCTGGGTAGTCTCGCCAGCACAGTACGCACCAAAAAAGTGGCACCTGAGTCTCATCATCAGATGCGTACTGAGGTGTGCTGACCATAGGCACTGGCCCACCCGCCTCTTCAGATTCAGAGAGACAAAGCAGTTGCGCATCACTGCATACTCCCTCTTCTTCACATTCTAAATGCTGCTTGGCTGGCCCCTATTTCCAAGCCAAGAGATTCAGAGAACAAAGTAGAGATGGCTCCTGTCCAGAGCTCTCTGACTGCCTGGGCAATTTGGCAGGTGGTGAAGAGACAGATGGTTGCTCCTCAGTGCTCTGGGCCTGAGAGGATGTGGAAGTAATTGAAGTCGATGCGTTAGCTGCCATCCATCCGACAACGGCTTCAATTTTGTCATCCCGCAGCAGTGGGGTACTGCGAGCTTCAGCAAAACTGCGCAAAAAGGACCGTTCCCTGGTAAAACTGGGGGATGCTGAGTCACTGGTGCCCGCAGCAGGCACAGAATCCCCACGTCCTCTCCCTGCTGAAACTCCACGACCACGTGCCTTACTCCCTGCCTTCTTCATCTTGGTAGACTGATAAAGATAGGCAGAAAAGTACTAAGGGCTTAGTGTGCTTATTCCTGAACAGCTGCTAACAGGTATAAGAAACACCAATTTTATAAAGTGTGGACTACACTTTAATATGAGCTAATGTGGCCTACACAACTGTAAAGTGGAGTGTTTGGTGAACTTTATTTATTTTATTTTTTCACAAAAAAAAAAATGGTTGTGACAAAAGATGTAAAAGCGATAGTATCACAAACTTTTTGTAGCTATTACAATGCAGGAAGGTAACCTACAATGCAATAGATGAGGCTACAAAAAATAGGCTAATACTAATCTGTCTGGGGCTGCAGGGCACAAGCCAGCAGAAAGGCTCCTCTATCTACTCCTATATAGTGTTTGTAACCAATCTAGCTGGATACGGATGGAAGCGCACTAATAGGAGAAATTCAGGAAAAATAAGCTGCACTACAGAAAAAAAGGACAATGTGTGAGGCAGTGACGCACGCTGAGCGGACTACAACCAGAGGTGGATGCAGAACACACTACAGCGTGAGCTGCACTCACACACAGAGACCTCACAGACAGCCGTGAACAGTGCAGAGAACTGTGCACTACCAATGGAAGGCTGCAGAAAGGCTCTGCTATCTACTCCTATATAGCGTTTGCAACCAATGTAGATGGATACGGATGGAAGCACACTAATAGGAGAGATCAGTAAAAATGAGCAGCACTAAAACAAATCAAAACAAAAATGTATGAGGCAGTGACGCACGCTGAGCGGACTACAACCAGAGATGGCTGCAGAACACACTACAGCGTGAGCTGCACTCACACACAGAGACCTCACAGACAGCCGTGAACAGTGCAGAGAACTGTGCACTACCAATGGAAGGCTGCAGAAAGGCTCTGCTATCTACTCCTATATAGCGTTTGCAACCAATGTAGATGGATACGGATGGAAGCACACTAATAGGAGAGATCAGTAAAAATGAGCAGCACTAAAACAAATCAAAACAAAAATGTATGAGGCAGTGACGCACGCTGAGCGGACTACAACCAGAGATGGCTGCAGAACACACTACAGCGTGAGCTGCACTCAACACACAGACCTTGCAGACAGCTGTGAACAGCGCTGCAAGGCAAAAGAAAGCTTTACACAGCGGTTGCTAAAGTAGCCTGAGTACAGCACAATAAAGCAAATCGCTATCTCTAACTGTCCCTCAGATTCAGAAGAGCAGCGTTCTGTCCCTAACTGAATTCACAGCAGAGTGAACCCAAAATGGCGGCGGCTTTTACAGTGCATCATGACATAATTTCAGCAGCCAATCACAGCCATGCCATTAGTTAACATGCCTACATGCCTAACAGGATGTGCCCACACTTCTTAGGATTCCTCATTGGCTGAATCAAATTAAAGTAGCTCATAGCATTATGGGAACTTCCGATTCCGGTATTCGATATCCTAAAAGTATCGGAACTCAGTATCAGAATTCCGATACCGCGAATATCGGCCGATACCCGATACTTGCGGTATCGGAATGCTCAACACTACTTATAATTTATTATCTGCATTTTTCATGTTTTTTTATCCTTTGTTATTGCTTATTTAAATTAGGTTATTGGGCCATATGCTTTTTTAATTCTCTTACATAACATAAATTATATTATTCCACTATTTTATTCTAAGATCTATTAATTAAAATGTACTTTGTTCGTAGGAAAGCCACTTTACAGTGAATATGTCAGCAGGATTTTGCTAAGTAAACTACAGACACTGTCAGGTTGGCGCTGTTACACTAATTAAATTTATACCTGGGTTGATGAAATCAGTCTTGTGGTTGTTGTTTAATCTATATTTGCTGTTTACAGTTAATGAGATTTTCGTGCTCTGGGGCAGCCTGTGGGAAGGCTGTGAGTGGGGCTTTATGTGGTGTTCGTCTTACATATGCATCCTTATGGTCTTATGACAGGTGACTGATCCTTCAGTGACCTGCCTCCTACTTTACATAATGCGTATAAATTGTTGGCTTAAAAAATTTTTTACATCCAGCAAAATGGCGCCGGCAGTGGCGTTTGCGCAGTAGCATCTATCTCTTACCGATAGATGCTACTGCACAAGCACCGCCAGTGGCGCCATTTTGCTGCAGCCTAATTTTTTCCCCATATATCAGTACATTGTATGGTAAAATGAAAGGATACATTGAAAATTACAGCTCGTCCCGCAAAAAAAACAAGCACAAAAACAAAAATTGGCTGCTGCAATATGTATGAACTTTGCATTCCTTACAATTTTTTGCAGTTTGCTCTGTTTTCAATTTAAAAGTTTCTATTCTTATGGGAAATTTGCATCTGAATTATTATTCATTTTTTATTTTTAATGATAGGTTTTTGTTTGCACATATCAAAAGTGTGAAAATTGTCCTGTCTACCTGGAGTGAAAAACTTTTAGGGACTAGAAAAATATTTAGACTTGAGAGTCCTCAGTGGTTGATACCTTTTAATGGCTAACTGAAAAGATGGTAACAAATTGCAAGCTTTCGAGACTACGCAGGTCTCTTCATCAGGCAAAGACTAAAACAAAAGCTGAAGAATCACATATTTATACACAAGAGGACACAGGAATAATGCAATAGGTAAGACAAGTGACGTGAAGCAGAACTGTCATTATGGCAGAGGGACTAAGGAGTTGATGGGCCCAGTTGTTTTACTATCCGCTCCTACCATCTAGTGGCAAAATACTGACATTACAGCTCTGCAACAAAATGCTTTTCCAAGCTCTCAGCTTCATATATATATATATATATATATATATATATATATATATATATATATATATATATATATACAGTATATACTGTATATAAATACAATCGTGGCAAAAAGTTTTGAGATTAGCTCAAATTTAGATCTTTGAGTAGGATATTCAACGCTCGGAGTTCAGCACAATTTCTCTGTTTTTGTTTGCCCTCCCTCTTTGAGGATTGACCAAAGGTTCTCAGTGTGTTTGATATCTCTGGAGATTTTTCGCCATGGACCAAAATATCAATGTTTGGTTCAGCTTAGTTATCACTTTTTCTTTGTGACATGGTCTCCTTCATGTTGAAAAAAGTATGCTTCATCTCCCTATTGCTCTTAGACTGTTGGGAGATGTTGCTCTTGGAGGAAGTGTAGATCCTATTCTTTATTCATGGCAGTGTTCTTAGGCAAAATTGTGAGTGAGCCACCTCCATGGATGAGAAACCCATACACTGGAATTGTCTCAGAACGCTTTACTGCTGGCAGACACAGGACAGGTGGTAGTGTCACCTTTTCTTTTTACAATCATTCTTCCAGATGTCCCAAACAATCTGAAGGGGTTTCAATAGAGAAAACAACTTTACCCCCAACCTCTACAGTCCAATTTCTGTACTTCGCTCATAATGTCTCTCTGTCCTTGATGTTTTTTGTTAGAGACAAGTGGCTTTTTTGCTGGCCTTCTTCACACCAAGCAGGCTACAAAAGCCTTCACCTCACTGTGTATAGATGCATTGACATCTACCTGCTGCCATTCCTAAGCAAGCTCAGCACTGGTGTTGTCCCAATCCCATAGCAGAATTATTTTTGTAACAGGGTGCTGGCAATCTCTGGATTTTCTTGCACCCCCTTGAAGCCTTCTTCACGGTAATCAAGACTCTGACTTTAAGATTTAATTGGATAAATGGTTGATTTAGAGTCTATCTTATAAGTAGCAATGACCTTACCTGTAAAGCCCTTTTGATGCAAAGCAATTGTGATTGATTGCCCATATGTCTTTGGAAGTAACCATAGTCAATAGATGACCATGATTTCAACCACCAGCTCCCTTTTGAAGAAACCAGTCTGCTCTTATAATGTAATCAGCATGACAGATTGATATTAGGTGCCCTGTCCTTGTTAACACTTTCTCCGGAGCTAATAAGAAGATCACTAAAGTTATGTAAGCAGGTCATTTTTGTTGCAGGGCTGAAAATCAGCTCCAATAGAAACTGAAGTTTTGTGATTAAGCAAATTTTCATAGCAAGTAATCGCTTTGCATTTGTTTTGTCCTATATTGCAATTCAGCTTAATTTACTTAGGTAATCCAAAGCAAAAGATGAGAGGAATGGCATTTTTACCTGCATATAATAAAGCTCTACTTCCTAGAGCTCCAAATATTAATGATGGCGGTATTAATCTGTATAGAAAATGACCCCCATACTGAACTTTGAAGATGAGGTAGACTAAAGATTGATAATGAGCAAGCACTAAAATCCTGCTGTACTCATTACACAAGTCAAGCAAATCGTAATGCTTGGGTGCTGGACAGAAGTAATGAGTATAATGGAAGTCAATGGGAAACTCAAGCATTTTTCCGGTGGATCTCAGAGTTCTGGAGGGGGTCTAAAAATAGCTGAAAACGATGTAAACAATTCTGAAATAGCATGGGAACAGCATGGGGAAGACCCCTGAAAGCATCTCTGAATCCCAAAGTCAGTGCTGAGAATAATGCTGTGAGAGTATTACGCCACTTTGAGGCTAAGTGCACACGTTCAGGATTATTTGCATTTTTTTCGCGTTTTTTTCACGGCAAAAATGCGTAAAAAACGCATGAATAAAGCATCCTATTATTTAGAATGAATTTCACAATTTTTGTGCACATGGTGCATTTTTTTCCGCGAAAAAAATGCATCGCGGAAAAAGAAGGAACATGTTCATTAATTTTGCGTAATTGTAGCGTTTTTCCCACTATATTATTGACCTAGAAAGTTCAGGAAAAAATCGCTGTAAAAATGCGCAAAATCCGCGCAAAAAAAGCACCAAAAACGCGCAAAAAATGCGCAAAATCCGCGAAAAAAACCGCACCTTTTTACCGTGAAAAAAGTCCGGTTTTGCTCAGGAAAATTCTGCACACATTCCTGAACGTGTGCACTTAGCCTTAAGGACTCACAATAAAACATACAAAACCACTGTTAAATTGGATTTCACTGGAATAAATGTTAAGAAACATTCTGTCTAGGATAATGACTTGTATATAAGCAAAATAAATAAGAGAAAAAAAATGCTCCTCTACAATTTGGGCTATGTTCACACACAGTTTTTTTGCTGCGTTTTTGAACGTTTGCATTGCAGTGAAAAAAGCAATCACCAGGAAATGTAATTTTATAATTTTAATACCTTATCGGGCCATGTGGTGTGTGAGACATAATCAGGCACATTGAAAGTCACAATTTTTTTTTTCAGGGCCATCAGCACTGGAGAGTTCAGAAATGGTAATTCCAGCATCAGTAGCTTGGAGTCTTCTACCGCTTCCTCTTACATACAGATTCAACAGAGAAACTGTGAATGGACACATTAAATTAGTTAATTTTGCCTGCTCTGATGAATTTCTGAGTACAGAACACCATAAAAAAACATGAATCAATGAATGAGTCCATGGAAAGAAGCCGCATCAGGAAGGCTTAGAATTTATAATGCAATAATCACTGACTAGATGCCTGTCATATGCGATCCCTACTGCAACATCTCACCCTAGATGAATTGCAGTTAAGAGAGGTATTATTGTAGAATTTAGAAGGGATTTGAACCGGCTCAAAAAATAATTTTTCTTGTACGTGCCAGCCACAAAGTCTGGAGGAACGCAAGTAACACTGGCAGCTTTGATTAATCTCTGAGTAAAGATTACCATAAAAAACATGAATCGGTCAATGAGTCCATAGAAAAAAGCAGCATCAGGAAAGCTTAGAATTTATAAGGCAATAATCCCTGACTAGATGCCTGTCATATGCTCTCCCTACTGCAACACCTCACCTAGACAAATTGCAGATAAGGAGGTATTATTGTAGAATATAGAATCTTTTTCCCTCAACTGGAAGGTGGATCCACAGAAAAGCATTTTTTCCCATTACTAAGGAGTGGGTTTTCTACACTGGTAAAGAATATGCACTAAGTGGAAGGGATGCCAAAAATTAGATGGAGGCACTCCAATACCTCTTTGAAGAGACATAATGGAGGGCCTTATAATTTTTTTCCCATTATTAAGGAGTTGGTATCCTAGACTGGTAATGCCTATACACTAAGTGCATGGGCGGAAAAACATTTACCCCTGGGGGGTATATATATATATATATATATATATATATATATGAATGTCTAAGGTAGATCTCTAAAAATTGTTAATGCGGGCATCATAAACACCCTGAAAAAATTTATAGGGAGGGTACAGTGATCACCCTGTTGATATGATGGTGGATGAGGAGGAGGAGACAAAAAAAGATGAAATCCTGAAACGTATACCCATGTTAGGGTGGGAAGAGGTGCATGAGAATAGAACAGAAAAAAAAGTAAATCTGGCAGCACTAAAAACCCACTCTGACAAAACGCTAGATGCAGGGCAGGCAAGGACATCCAAGGCATTGAGAGGCAGCTCATGCCACTTGTCTAGCTTGGGTACCAATAGTTGTAAGGCATAGAAGAATCACGGAGGATGTTGGTACGTTCGGGAAGGTACTCCTTCAGCATCTTCATGGCCTGGGCACTTGGAGGGTCTGAGAAAACTCTCCCAGACCTTTGAGAGTTTTCCTCTACCTCTGCTGCATCTGGTGTGTGTCTCCCTAGTCTCCACTCCTTGGTTGTTCAAGGAACTGTGACCTCTGCTGGCAGTGGTGTCAGATGGGAATTTTTTTAAATAATTCTTCAACTTGGGCCTTTTGGTACTGCAACATTTTATTAGACCATTCTGCCATGGGAAGGAGAGATGTAAAGAAACCAGTAATTAATGTTGGCCAAAATGTGTACAACGCAAAAGTCATGGGAAAGGCAGTGGAACATAAACTCAGACATGTGTGCCAGACTGCCAACAGCCAACACTTCCATGTCCCCACCAAGAGGGTGACTGTTCTTGTTGTCCTCCTCGTCCTCACACTCCTCCTCATCTTCAGGCCATCCACACTGAACAGACAGGATGAAAGCGGTGTGGTTAGCATTGTCTGCAGTGCAGGCAGCCAGCTTCTGTTCCTCCTCCTACTCATTATCACCAATGCTTCATCTCAACTTGCTCTGCCTGCAAAGCCTCCTCTTTAATTGTGATCAGTGAGCATTTCAGTAGAAAGAGAAGCGGGATGGTGACGCTGATTATAGCGTCAAAGCTGCTCGTCATCTTGGTCGAGTCCTCAAAGTTTTGGAGAACCACATAGATTTCAGACATCCATGCCCATTCATCGGCTCTTATATACGGAGGCTGACTGGAATAACAAAGTGCATTATGTAGCTGGTATTCAACTACTGCCCTCTGCTGTTCTCAAAGCCTTTCTAACATATGTAAGTAATTGAGTTTAAATGTGTAGTGATGTAGTGATATCGCACACCAGTCGCGTGAGCTGGAAGTTGCAAATGTTGCTGCAGCACTGCCATGGCAACGATAGCTGTTGCCGACGTGCGTCAATGGGCACACACGTGGCATACTTTCACAAGTAGCTCATGCAGATCTAGGTAGGTTTTGAGAAACCGCTGAATCACTAAGTTGAGTTTGCCAGGCATTGTATGTAACATAGTAACATAGTAACATAGTTATTAAGGTTGAAGGAAGACTTTAAGTCCATCTAGTTCAACCCATATCCTATCCTAACCTGCCCTAACATGTTGATCCAGAGGAAGGCAAAAAAACCCCAAGTGGCAAACAGTAAGCTTCACATTGGGGAAAAAAATTCCTTCCCGACTCCACATACGGCAATCAGACTAGCTCCCTGGATCAACGCAGTATCTAGGAAACTAGTGAATATAGCCTGTAATATTATACTTTTCAAGAAAGGCATCCAGTCCCTTCTTAAATTTTAGTAAGGAATCACTCATTACAACATTAGACGGCAGAGAGTTCCATAGTCTCACTGCTCTTACAGTAAAGAATCTGCGTAACTGATTATGGCTAAACCTTCTTTCCTCCAGACGTAGAGGATGCCCCCTTGTCCCCGTCACAGGTCTAAGAGTAAAAAGATCATTAGAAAGGTCTTTGTACAGTCCCCTTATTACATTGTAATAAGATCACCCCTAAGCCTTCGTTTTTCCAAACTAAATAACCCCAAGTGTAATAACCTGTCTTGGTATTGCAGACCCCCCAGTTCTCTAATAACCTTGGTCGCTCTTCTCTGCACCCGCTCCAGTTCAGCTATGTCTTTCTTATACACCGGAGACCAGAACTGCACACAGTATTCTAAGTGTGGTCGCACCAGTGACTTGTATAGAGGTAAAATTATGTTCTCCTCATGAGCATCTATGCCTCTTTTAATGCATCCCATTATTTTATTTGCCTTGGCAGCAGCTGCCTGACATTAGCCACTAAATGTGAGTTTGTCGTCCACCCATACACCCAGGTCTTTTTCAGGGACAGTTTTGCCAGTGTTTTACAATTAAGCACATAATTATACATCTTATTTGTTCTACCCAAGTGCATGACCTTACATTTATCCCCATTAAAGCTCATTTGCCATTTATCAGCCCAAGCTTCTAGTTTACATAAATCCCCCTGTAATATAAAATTATCATCCTCTGTATTTATTACCCTGCAGAGTTTAGTGTCATCTGCAAATATTGAAATACTACTCTGTATGCCCTTACAAGGTCATTAATAAATATGTTAAAGAGAAGCGGCCCCAATACTGACCCCTGTGGTACCCCACTGCTAACCGTGACCCAGTCCAGAGTGTGCTCCATTAATAACCACCCTTTGTTTTCTATCCATGAGCCAGTTCTTAACCCACTTACACAAATTTTCCCCTATCCCCATTGTTCTCATTTTTGTACAAACCCTTTTTTGTGGCACGTTAAAAAGCTTTTTAGAAATCCCTAACACCTGTCCCTGCATTCCTTGGTCCAGTCCCGAACTTACCCCCTTCATTAAAGCTTATAGATTGTTGACAAGAACGGTCCCCCCGTAAAAACCCCTGGTACTGTTATAGGTTATTCGATCAGATACTCCAAATTTTTTCCCTTAAAAAAAAATCCGGATTTTACCCACAGAGAGTTAACCATGGCCCATAATTTCCAGGTTGTTTTTGCCCCCTTTTTGAAAATTGGCCCACATTTGCTATACGCCATCCTGTGTACAGACCCCGTTATTTTGGAATCTTTAAAAATTTTAAAAAAAATGGTTTTTAACTGTATTAATTCCCGCAGTACTGGGGGGTGTATCCCTCCGGCCCGGGGGGTTTGTAATTTTAGGGTTTTTTAGACGCGCCCTACTTCCTCTGGGTTAAGAGGTGACATTTATGGATAAATTTTTTTATCACTTTTCTGTCGGGTTTTTTTGTAAAACGTTGAAAAAAAAGTATTTAGCATATTGGCTTTTTTCCCCTCCTCATCCACCCCTTTCACCCAACTATTTTTAAAGGGGAAAAACCCACATTTTTTGTTTTTGTTTTATTGTTAAAGAATGTTTTTGGGGTTATTTTTATTTCCTGGCAAAGGTCCTTGCCCCAATCTTTGCGTTTGATTTGTTTTTTCAGAATTTTTAT
>JARQOD010000115.1:81800-142018 GCA_033576555.1 Oophaga sylvatica
GTTTTTTATTACTAAAAAATGGCTTGGCCCCCCCCGGGGCACCTTTATTTGAGCGTGCATTCTACTTTTATCATTGTTTGTGTTGGAGGCAGGTCACCGTGAGGGGGAATATCAGACCGGCCATTGTTTTGTTCCCCAGAAAAGCTCTGCCAAAAGGGGGGCAACCAGAGCCTCATTATTCCATGGTTCAACGACAGGCGGGGAAAAACAGTGAGGCCCCCCAATGTGAGCTTCCCCTACGCAGTCAAAAAAGAGAAATGTGAAGAAAACCCCAGGCTCATCTAGACCTTATGGAAGGTTTTTTAAGGACAGGTGATTTACAAAAGGGTTTTTCCCCTTATCTCCCTAGGAGGTTAAGACCCAGAGCCCCCAGTAGAGGGGAAAATGAAGGCATTTTGGTATGATATGAACAAACTGTAGCCAAATTCGAAGTTTATTGTCAGGGTGTCACGATCCACTGGAGATCTTCTCCCCATACTAAAACCTTTTTCCTTTCAAACCAGGGGGGTTTTTTCCCTATTCTATGCTTAGGGGTTTTTTGCAGCAGAAAAAGGGGTGTTTAGCTTGGTTGTTTTTACCCTAGGGTCTGTTCCCCTTTTTTTTTTTTGGGTTTTTCCCCCATTTTCCGTGTCCCCCCTCCGGGGGGGGGTTGGGGGGGTTTGGCG
Organism: Oophaga sylvatica; assembly: GCA_033576555.1. Classification (NCBI taxonomy): domain Eukaryota; kingdom Metazoa; phylum Chordata; class Amphibia; order Anura; family Dendrobatidae; genus Oophaga; species Oophaga sylvatica. Next base: position 82,466 of record JARQOD010000115.1, read on the forward strand.
GGGGGGGGACAGGAAAGGGGGATAGGTTGGTGATTGGGGGCCTCCCCCCTCTAAGTGTCCCCCAAGTTAAGGAAAGAGGGCCATTTTTAGCCTTGGGGCGTTCGGGGCTCGGTTTTCCTCGCCCCTTATTTCACAACTCCCGTAAAAAATGGTTAATCCCCCAATAGGAGGATCAATTTTAAAATGGAAAGGGCTGCAGACGTGGCCAGGGCTGGGTACGAAGGCGGCTGAAGGCCGCCGGAGTTATTTAGTTGGGGGTAGGGTGTATGCCCCGGAGTTGTCAGCGTTGTAGGTGGGTCTGCTGTTCACACTGGATTGCATTTATCCTGTTGGTTTTTGGGGAAGATAAGTACAGGTCGGAGGGGGGAGCCAAAAAACCCCAAAATTTTCCAGGCCCCTGAGCAAACTTATGTATGGGTGGTGGAAACGACGTGCCATGATCAGAGGAGATCCAAGAGGAGGTGACTGGTGCTCCCCAAAAGTCCGCCCGGGGATAAATTGGCATGATATAAAACGAATGAAGCCAAGAGTTGGGGTTTTTGGGGGGCAGGGGTGTCAGATCCTTTTTGGGGACTGTGGCTGTCTCTTTCTCCATAAAAAATTTTTTCCCCTTTCAAACCATCGGGGTTAATGTCAGCTTTTCCTCGGGGGGCCGCGGTGTAATTGATGCCTGTTGACTTGCAAAAGGAGGTGGTGACCAACCCATTCCTTAAAAAAGGTCTCCTGAGTTTCCTTGTTGGTAATTTGTTCCCCTTTGGAAACCACAAGTAGCAGGGCTGCTGAGCGGTGGTGCTTCTCCTATTTCCGTGTTTGGTGTTTTACTCTGCTGTACGGAGCTTTGAGTAAAAAAGGGGTTTTTTATTTTTGGGTTTTGATTTGCCCCTAGGTGTCTGCTCTCCTTTTGTTGTTTTGGTTTTTTTAATTTTTCCCTGTTTCGCCCTGGGGATGGGGTTGGGGGTTTGGGGGGGTGGACGGAGACGGGACGGGGGGTGATTTGGGGCCCCCACTACCTCTAATTCCCCCAAGTTAAGGAAAGACGGGCCTTCCCTTTTAGCCGGGGGGGCATTCAGGGGCCCAGGTTCCTTGTCCCCTCTTTTCTAAATTCCCCGTGACAACTGGTTAAAAAAATCCTAAAGGCAGGTCAATTTTGTAAGTGGGGAAAGGGACAAAATGGTCCAGGGTGGGTCTGTGGGGGGCTGAGGTCAGCCGGGGGTTTTTTAAAATTGGGGTTTGGGGTTTATGCAGCCGAGTGTCAGCGTGTGTAGGGGGGCTCTGATGTTCAAACTGGGTTTTTTTTTTCCTTTGGGGTTTCTGGGAAGACCTATAGTACAGGTCAGAGATGGGGAGCCTGAAAAAACCGCAGTTCCAGGCCGAGCAAAAATTTTTTACTGGGTGGGGGGAAGACTGTGCCTGATAGGGGATCCCGAGGGGGTGTAGGGGCTCACCAAATCCGACCCGGGATACCGCGATCTGAGAAAAGGCGGGGAGGGGGAAAACCCAGCAACATAGGGGTGACCCGGGTGGGTACACTGACCCCCAAGGGGGAGGAGCAGGAACGGCGGAATGGTTTTAATTAGCAAGTACTGACTGGCATGGCTGGTGTACAGAAGGCAGTCATTAGGGGAAGGTGATAGACAGGCAGGCAAGCATCCAGCTGTATCAGGCAGGGGGAGGTGAAGAAGTAGGGGCGGGATGACGATACCAGGAAAGCACTCAGAGTGTTACAGGCGGTTTAAAAAATTACCGGGGGGCCTGAATACTAGAAAATTTGGGAAAACTTAGATTCTGTGTGCAGGTACCCCCCTCAGGTGGAGGTCTTAAATAATACAGGTATTGGCTAGGACACTTTAGGTGGCGGAGCGGGGCCCTTTAAGGGGCGGACCTGACCCGGGTCATGAGCCCCTTAAGCACAGGGGGGGGGAACTGCGAGCAGTGGGGGACCCGGGGGGGCAGCAGGGACAGAGGAGGGGGGACAGGAACGGGGCGGTGAAAAAGTCGGCATCTCTCCGGGGGGGGGCAGAGGCAGGAGGGGGTTTACACTTAGCAAGTGTGTGAGCCCAAAACCCGTGATATTAAAACACTTATTTGAAACCCAAACACAGCACCTCATATGAGGTGAGAAAAATTTTTTTGAAAAAATTTCTGTGGAATTTTTAGCCTTTAAAAAAAAAAAAATTATTATTTTTTTATTATCATACTAAATTTAAAAAAAAACCTTATAAAATAAAATACGCAGTAGAGCAGTGTTGCTGTAAATATCCTTTGGGGGTGAGATAAAACCAACACAAACCACTTGCCAAATTTTGACCCGCGGCCAATCTGTCATGTGGGGGGGAAAAAATCACCCGAGAATTTGGCCGGGGTGAGGCAATACTGCAGAAAAATGCAGTACAGTTGAAAGCACTGACGGAGGAATATTTTTTTTAGGGGGGCCTTCAGGTAGGGAGGACTATGTGGGGCCCATTATCTTTGGGGAGCCTGTGTGGGACCTTATAGTAAAAGACTATGTTTGCCTAATCTGTAGGGGGGCTGTTAAAGATATGGGGCCATTTTTTTGGAAAAAAAAGTGGGGTTTTTTTAAACTGTATGGAGCATTTTAGGGGCCCCAAAATACTGTATGGGGCAAAAGGGGGGCCCATTTTCTGTGTGGACGGTTTTTTGGAATTATAAATGGATCACTTGGGGGGTTTTCATTACATGTATAATACTATGTGGAGCCATTACATGGACTTTTTTTGTGGCATTATTTAAAGGGGAGGCCTGTGTGGGGATACATTGGAGAATCATTTGAATGTGGTCAAATTCTTTGTTGGGGGTTGGGGGGGGTACGTGGGGTCATCACACTGTCGTGTGGGGAATTACTGGGGTTTTCATTTTGGGGCCTTTTTTTCCTTTTTAAAATTTAGTGTTGAGCGATCTTTCGATTCGGGAAATTCGGTGGATGGAAAACGATATAAAAAAGGTTGGATATCCCCAATCCCGGAAACCATGCGCTTTGGGAGAATATCAAAATTTAAAAAAAAACCCCCTTTTTTCCTTGTGGTTTAAAATTTACATGAAGGAAAAAAACTAAGAATAAGTAATGTATTGGGGGGGTGGAGGGAGCATTAAGGCTAAGTGCACCTTGGGAATTTTTGGTTTTTTCGTTTTTTTTGCGTTTTCCGCTGTAAAACTGAAAAAAAACCAAGCTTTAAGCTCTTTACATGTTAATTGATTCCGCATGTTTTGGCCCATGTTGTTTTTTTTCCGCGAAAAAAACTTTTCGCGGAAAAAATAGCCATGTTCTTAAATTTTTTGGGGAATGTAACGGTTCATGTGCGTGGTACCCGGGTCTGGAGGAGAGGGGACTTCCCCCAGGCCTGGGTACTTTCCCCCTGGTAAAAAAAAAATTTTAAAAAAAAAAAATAATGATATTTCACCTTCGGGGCCCCCGCAGTTTCCCGCCTTCAGCGACGCCCCCGGGAAAACCCCGGGCCCCCCAGGAGCCTTTTTGCGGAATCACCCGAGGCATAGCGGTCTGCGTGATGCTACAAAAATAGGGTGATTTGTCCAAAGGCCGGAACCGGGGAGTTCCGGGGACGTCGCTGAAGGGGGAAAGTGCAGGGGCCCCCCGGAAAAAGGTGAGAAATTTTTATTTATTATTTTTTTAATTATTTTTCATTAGATCTTTTTACTATGATGCGGCATAGCGGCATAAGAAAAAATTTTTGGTCCAGTGTCAAACACTTTGTGATCTGTGACCAACCTTCAATCAGTTTTCCATGCTGGGGATCGCTGGAAAACGCAGCATTCTGCAAGCTAATTTTCGCTTCAAAACGCTAGTTTCTGGGGAATACGCATACAAAAAAATGGGGTTTCCCGCGGCAGAAGTGCGGGATTGAAAGGGGAAAATTTGCCTAAAGGGGGGGTTTGCCCTCAAATGGGGAAAAAGGAATAAATTTTTTTTTTTAAGTCGTTTGGGGGTTTAAAAAATATGACTATGTTAACCTTTTTTATTTTGCAGATTGTTGTTTCCTATTTTTTGCTTTCACCTTTTTTTTTCTTCTCCACACTTTCTCCCATGTCCCCAGCAGCAGTCTTTTATCCTTTTTTTTTTCACCTTTTTATCTTCTTCTTCTTTTTTTTTTTCCTATTATTTTTTTTTACATTTTCATATTCTTCTTATTCAAAAATTATTCTTATATTTCTTTTCTCTTTCCCCTTTTTCCCCCCTTTTATTATTCTTATTGTAAAAAAGGATTCCGTAGTTTTTTTCTATAAAAGTTGAAAAATTTCACCTTTTCCTTTGCCTTACAAAAGATTTCAAAGGATTTTCCGCGTTCAGTTTGGCCCCGCGCAGCAGGCATTTTCCGGGGCACCGAGGGGAACGGGCTCACCCCCACACTGCCTTGTCTTTTCTGCTTATAATTTTTTCATTTTTGCTTGATTTTTTGTTTATGCTTTTAAGTTTGCTTTTTGTTTTTTGCTTCTTTTGGGTTTTGTCTTTTTCGGTATCTTGGTCGTTGTTTCATGTTCTTTTACCCTTGGTATCTTCTTTTGGGGGTCTTTTTGGTTTTTTTGGGGGGGGTCTTTGGCTGTCGTTTCAGGCGTCGTCAGGGAGATCCGAGTGTTACCAAAAACCTTTCAAAAAAATTGAATTGGAAAGTAGCAGAAGGTACAAGAAGGCTGGGGGAATGCCGGAAAAACCGTGATGTACGGAACCCGGGGAGGGTACAGAAGGAAAAGGCCAAGGCACTTCCAGGCCGTTATGGTACCGGGACACGGGGTTTAACAGAGGTACCGTGTAGAAACACTCCAAGGCCAGCAGACGTTGCTGGGGAATTTTGGTACCAGAGGAGGCACCCCAACCAAAGCCGCCGAGAACCCCCCCCAAAGTACTGGAACCCGAAAGGGACAGAAGCTACAAGACCGGGAACTCCAGGACACAGGCGTGCTGGAACCCGGGGGGCAGAAGAAGGAAAAGAGCATGGCATACCGAAACCGCTGACGGGCTGGAACCCGGTACTAAGCGGAGTACCGTGAAAAGCACTCCCCAAAGGCCCCCAGGGGGTTGCGGAAACTGTACGGGGAAAAAGGAATAAGCCAAAAAGGATGCGAGAAACGTTGCGGTACTGGAAAACCCCGGTTTTGGATCAGAAGTACCCCTGAAAAACAAAGTTGCAGGCCGAAACCGGGGGCAGTTCCAAAACCAAGCCTCGGGGTGTTGTCCATTGGCACATGGAAACAGCCCCTTTTTGCCAGATCCCCCCCCCAATAGGAGCACCTAAAAAGCGGGGCCTAGATCGGGAACCCGACCGAAAAAAAACAGGACAAGTATTTTGGGGGGAAAGTGAGTTGACACTACCCCCGGGAAAAAGTGGGTGCTGGAAACCCCGGGGGGACAGAAGGAACAAGGCCAATGGCACTCCGAGGCCACTGACGGTACTGGAACCTGTTACAAGCAGGGGTCTTGTGCTAAAAGCATCCAAAAGGGCCACAACATTGCTGGAAATCGGGTACCGAAGGAGGCACCTAAGCCAAAGGCCCTGCCCAAACCATTGAGGGTAATGGAACCCAATGGGTATCAAAGTACCCCTGAAAAACAAAGTTGCAAGGCCGTGACCGGCCGCAGTTACCGAAACCCACAGCCTCGGGGGTGCTTGTCCTATTGCACAACGGAAACAGCCTTTATTGCCAATCCCGCAGCCCACATAGGAAGCCCCCCAAACTGCAGGCACCATAGAGTCGGCTAACGACCGCAACACGACAGGACAACGTAAATTGGAGGCAAAAGTGACGTTGAACTAACCGGAAAAGGGGTTTCTGGAACCAGGCTGGACAGGAGGGGTCCCGTGCCAAAACACTTCTGAGCAGCAAAAATGGCGGGTTGGGGCCCAGGGTTCAGTAAAACAGGTGTAGCTAGAGGCCTAATTGCAGCAAGTTTAAAACTGTAGTTGTGTGTGGGGTGACAGAGCAGGGAAATTGGGACACACAGCTGGGGATCGCTGACATTACGAACCCCACTAACCAGGGCTAGTGTTTTTCCTGTGCAGACGGCACTTTGGCAGCAAACGGCGTGTTGGGCCCAGGGGCAATCAGGGGGAGGTGAGGCCTAAATTTGGGGCGAGTTTAAAATTGATGTTGTGTGAAGTGGGAGGAGCAGGAGACATTCCGACACACAGCAGGGAGCAGCTGACATTACTGAACCCCACTTACACGGAGCTTGTTTTTTTCTCTGTGCAGACGCACTTCTGAGCAGGAACTGGCTGTTGGGCCCAGGGTTACAGTAAAACAGAGTGTAGCCCGAGGCCTAATTGGAGCAATTTAAAATCTGTAGTTGTTGAGTGTGGACGAGCAGGAGACATTGCGGACACACGCTGGGATCAGTTGACATTACTGAACCCCAATAACACTTATAGCTATGTTGACTGTGCAGACGGCACTTCTGAGCAGCAACTGGCGGTGTTGGAGCACAGGGATTACAGTAAACAGTGTAGCCAGAGGCCTAATTGGAGCAAGTTTAAAATCTGATGTTTGTGAATGTGGAGGGAGCAGGAGACATTGCCGGACACACAGCTGGGGATCAGCTGACATTACTGACCCCAATAACACTGGAGCATATGTTGACTGTGCAGACGGCACTTCTGAGCAGCAAATGGCGGTGTTGGAGCCCAGGGATTACAGTAGAAACAGAGTGTGCCAGAGGCCTATTGGAGCAAGTTTAAATCTGATGTTGTGTGAATGTGGAGGGAGCAGGAGACATTGCGGACCACAGCTGGGGATCAGCTGACATTACTGAACCCAAAAACATTGGAGCATATTTTGACAGTACAGATGGCACTTCTGAGCAGCAACTGGCGGTGTTGAGCCCAGGGATTAAAGCAAAACAGAGTGTAGCCAAGGCCTAATTGGAGCAAGTTTAAAATTGTTGTGTTGAAGTGGAGGGAGCAGGGACATTGCCGGACACACAGCTGGGGACCAGCTGACATTACTGAACCCCAAAAACATTGGAGCATATTTTGACAGTACAGATGGCACTTCTGAGCAGCAACTGGCGGGTTGGAGCCAGGGATTAAAGCAGAAACAGAGTGTAGCCAGAGGCCTAATTGGAGCAAGTTTTAAAAATCTGTAGTTGTGTGAGTGTGGACAGAGCAGGAGAAATTGCCGGACACACAGCTGGGATCAGCTGACATTACTGAACCCCAATAACACTGGAGCAATATGTTGACTGTGCAGATGGCACTTCTGAGCAGCAACTGGCGGTGCTGGGGCCAGGATTACAGTAGAAACAGAGTGTAGCCGAGGCCTAATTGGAAATAGTTTAAAATCTGTGTGTGAATGTGGAGGGGCCAGGAGACATTGCCGGACACACGCTGGGGATCAGCTGACATTACTAACCCCATAATACTGGCGCATATGTTGACTGTGCAGACGGCACTTCTGAGCAGCAACTGGCGTGTTGGAGCCCAGGATTACAGTAAAACAAAGTGTAGCCAAGGCCTAATTGGAGCAAGTTTAAATCTGATGTTGTGTGAATGTGGAGGGAGCAGGAGACATTGCCGGACACACAGCTGGGGATCAGCTGACATTACTGAACCCCAATAACATTGGAGCATATTTTGACTGTACAGACGCACTTCTGAGCAGCAGCTGGCGGTGTTGGAGCCCAGGGATTACAGTAGAAACAGAGTGTGCCAGAGGCCTAATTGAGCAAGTTTAAAATCGATGTTGTGTGAATGTGGGAAGCAGGAGACATTGCCGGACACAACAGGAGAGCAGCTGACATTACTGAACCCCACTAAGACAGAGCTAGTGTTTTTCTCTGTGCAGACGGCACTTCTGAGCAGCAACTGGCAGTGTTGGAGCCCAGGATTACTGGTTCAGGTGGTAGAAACATGAACACAACAGGAGATCTGGATACTGTTTGCCAACCATTATTTAATCTGGAAGAGGACAGGCAAATTCCGGCGAGATCCAGGTTCATTTTCAGAAAAGTAAGCTGTTCAACGTTATCGGAGGATAGTCGCATGCGACGGTCATTAGTAAACCACCTGCGGCACTAAAGACGCGTTCCGATAATCACTAGCACAGGGCAAGCAGCACCTCCAATGCATACTGGCTAAGCTGTGGCCAGTATCCAGCTTAGAGCCCAAAACTTGAAGGGGAAGAGCCATCTGGGAGTACACTGAGAGGGCAAGACATGTAGTTGTCCACCATCTGACGGAAACGTTGCCTCCTGACTGGCCGTCTGTGATGGTGTTGACATTTGTGGGGGGACACAAAACTTTGCCACATTTTGGCCATACTGGTCAGCCTTGTCAAAGGCGCTGCTTCTGCTCCCTTTTGTGCAGAGCTTCCTCCACTGCCTTGACGCACAGAGCTGCTTTGTAAAGCCTAGCAGCACTGCTCTCGGGTGGAATGAAGAACATTGGAATGCACCAGTGTGTCTTGGTACTCCTGCATTTTACGCTCCCGGTTCAACGGTTTATGAGGCTTTGTAAATTGTCCCAGTAGCAAGGATGTAGAAGGGTGTACACCAATAATCAGCCGCGTTGAGAATGTGGGCGATGCGGCGGTCGTTTCTCAGCACTGCAGCATGAAATCAACCATGTGCTGCAGACTCCCAACTGGCCAAGAAACGCTGTCCCCTGCTTGAGGCGTCATCTCTGCCTGCTCTGCATCACTCCACCCTCGCTCTACATACTGACTACTAGAGCATTGTGTACCTCCCTCCTCTGGACAGATGTCTTCCTCCTCCATTGACTCCTCCTCATCCTCCTCACAAAGTGTCCCCTGCCTAGGAGTTTGTGAGGAACCACGTTGCGCAGACTGTCCACAAGCAGATGGCATTTGTGACTCCTCATCCTCGACCTCTTCCACAACCTCCTCCCTTAGTGCTTGCAGTGTTTTTTGAAGCAGGCAGATAAGGGGGATAGTCATGCTGACTAGTGCATCATCTGCACTCGGCATCCACGTGGAATCATCTAAGGCATGCAAAACGTGGCAGATGTCCTTCATAGAGGCCCACTCAGTGGTGGTAAAGTGTGAACGGCGCGCAGTGCGTCTTGTTTGCGCCTGATGCAGCTGGTACTCCATTACTGCCGCCTGCTGCTCACACAACTGCTCCAACATATGTAACGTTGAATTCCCAGGTGGGTAGGTCACATATGATGCGATGTTCTGGAAGGCAGAATCGGCGCTGCAGAGCTGCAATGCGTGATTTTGCCATGCTGGAACACCGCAAGTGAGCGCACTTTATGCGGACCTTGTGCAGCAGTGCATCAAGATCCGAATAGTCCTCAAAAAAGACTGCACGACCAAGTTGAGCACATGTGCCAGACATGGGATGTGAGTGAGGTTGCCTAGGCCCAGAGCTGCCACGAGATTTCGGCCATGCCTGGCTGGAGATTCGCTGGCACAAGCCACACGTCGCTCTCCTGCTTGATGGCATTCTAGAGCTCCTGCGCTGTGCGGCTTCGATTTCCCATAGAAATTAATTTCAATACGGCCTGTTGACGTTTGGCTACGGCTGTGCTCATATCGGTCGTAACAAGTATGCGTTCACGGGTCTATGTGGAGGTAGACCGTGACGGCTCCTGCAGCGCTGATTCAGAGGAACTGGAGTCAATGTGTACAGACTAGATTCCTGCAATCCTTGGAGTTGGCAGAACACGTACAGCGCCACTCTCAAGATCTGTACCCGGCTCCACAACATTTCCCCAATGGGCAGTGAGTGAAAGGTATCATCCCTGTCCGTGGTTACTGGTCCACGCATCGGTGGTCAGGTGGACCTTGCTACTGACTGCGTTTAGTAGCGCATGTTTAATTTTTCCCTCCACATGCTTTTGCAGGGCAGTGACGGCTTGCCTGCTGAAATAAAAGTGGCTGGGCACGTTGTATTGTGGACTGCCAATTCCATGAAGTTACGGAAAGTGTCAGTCTCCACCAGCCTGAATGAGAGCATTTCAAGGGACAGTAGTTTTGCTATGCCAGCATTCAGAGCCTGTGCTCGGGGACGGTTTGCCGAGTATGGCCGCCTTTTCTCCCATGCCTGTGCTACCGATGGCTGTAGAGTGGCCTGGGAGTGTGAGGATGACAGGGAACGTGGTGCTGTGGGTGGAATTACACTGGGTCTCTGTACAACAGTGCCAGAGGTTCTTCCATGGCAATCCTGTGAGGAAGCCGAACCATGTGTGTGTGAGCTGGAGGAAGAGGCTACAACACGAACTGAAGAGGTGGTAGCATGTGGTGTTGTAGGTTGGCCTACGTGTTCAGTGTGTCTTTGTAACTCCACCACGTGCTTGGTCCGCACATGTTTCCACATATTTGTGGTATTGAGGTTGCTGACACTTTTACCTCTTTTGACTTTCTGATTACACAGCTTGCACTTGACAAAGCAAATGTCATCTGCAACTGTGTCAAAAAAGGACCACTCACTGCAAGTCCTGGGAGCGCCCGTTTTGGGTTTTGGAAGAGGAAAGGTCCTAATGGGTGGCGAAGTGGAGGCTACAGGCAACCAAGTCTGCCCCCTCCCTCCTGTTTTGGCCGTTCAGGGAATCTCTTCTCAGAGCTGCTCCCACCACCTTCGTGTTCCTCATGCCATGATGGGTCAAGGACCTCATCATCTACACTACCCTCTTCAAACACCTGCCTCTCCTGGGTAGTCTCGCCAGCACAGTACGCACCAGAAAGTGGCACCTGAGTCTCATCATCAGATGCGTATGAGGTGTGCTGACCATAGGCACTGGCCCACCCGCCTCTTCAGATTCAGAGAGACAAAGCAGTTGCGCATCACTGCATACTCCCTCTTCTTCACATTCTAAATGCTGCTTGGCTGGCCCCCTATTTCCAAGCCAAGAGATTCAGAGAAACAAAGTAGAGATGGCTCCTGTCCAGAGCTCTCTGACTGCCTGGCAATTTGGCAGGTGGTGAAGAGACAGATGGTTGCTCCTCAGTGCTCTGGGCCTGAGAGGATGTGGAAGTAATTGAAGTCGATGCGTTAGCTGCCATCCATCCGACAACGGCTTCAATTTTGTCATCCCGCAGCAGTGGGGTACTGCGAGCTTCAGCAAAACTGCGCAAAAAGGACCGTTCCCTGGTAAAACTGGGGGATGCTGAGTCACTGGTGCCCGCAGCAGGCACAGAATCCTCACGTCCTCTCCCTGCTGAAACTCCACGACCACGTGCCTTACTCCCTGCCTTCTTCATCTTGGTAGACTGATAAAGATAGGCAGAAAAGTACTAAGGGCTTAGTGTGCTTATTCCTGAACAGCTGCTAACAGGTATAAGAAACACCAATTTTATAAAGTGTGGACTACACTTTAATATGAGCTAATGTGGCCTACACAACTGTAAAGTGGAGTGTTTGGTGAACTTTATTTATTTATTTTTTTTCACAAAAAAAAAAAAATGGTTGTGACAAAAGATGTAAAAGCGATAGTATCACAAACTTTTTGTAGCTATTACAATGCAGGAAGGTAACCTACAATGCAATAGATGAGGCTACAAAAAATAGGCTAATACTAATCTGTCTGGGGCTGCAGGGCACAAGCCAGCAGAAAGGCTCCTCTATCTACTCCTATATAGTGTTTGTAACCAATCTAGCTGGATACGGATGGAAGCGCACTAATAGGAGAAATTCAGGAAAAATAAGCAGCACTACAGAAAAAATGGACAATGTATGAGGCAGTGACGCACGCTGAGCGGACTACAACCAGAGGTGGATGCAGAACACACTACAGCGTGAGCTGCACTCACACACAGAGACCTCACAGACAGCCGTGAACAGTGCAGAGAACTATGCACTAGCAATGAAAGGCTGCAGAAAGGCTCTGCTATCTACTCCTATATAGCGTTTGCAACCAATGTAGATGGATACGGATGGAAGCACACTAATAGGAGAGATCAGTAAAAATGAGCAGCACTAAAACAAATCAAAACAAAAATGTATGAGGCAGTGACGCACGCTGAGCGGACTACAACCAGAGATGGCTGCAGAACACACTACAGCGTGAGCTGAAGTCACACACACAGACCTTGCAGACAGCTGTGAACAGTGACTCGCACCACATGTGTGGATACCAGGGCTATGGGGTACTCGGAGCCGAGCCCATTGATTTCCATGGGAGATGTTACTGGCAGCGGGACTCGGTCCGTGGCCCTGGCGGTCATGCAATGGGGGATATTTACAGGGGATTATTAGGATAGGTAGTTCGTGACGCCACCTGTGGTATCTGATCAATTGGACCAGCGCTGCTATAAAGATTTTCACAGGGGAAGTCCTTGTTCTCCCTGACTCCGGTTACGTATCAGCGCTTAGGGCTGCTCCCTGCGACCTGTAGTCCAGAAAGCCTCCGGTTATCTTGTTACTAAGCATGAAGCACTAGCAACGCTTCGGACCCCGGTGTCCGGTGAATTAGTGCAGGTAATCCAATACCTGAAGCACTTCTCTCTGTCTTCTCCACTGCGCCCTTCGCCCTGCTTCCCGATCTTAACATAAGCACTTGTAGCTTTTGATGGTAAAGTCAGCTTTCTCTAGAGCTCGCTGAGCAGCTCTCAGTATCCTCCAAGTCCAGACTGGACTGAAACTGAACTGCACTGTACTAAGACAGGAAGCTGACTCACTGAACTCCTCTGTCCGAAGACAGGAAACAGACTGACTGGGGAATGACTCACTCCTGAGTCTCCCAAGGCTGGACTGAATGGCTGCTACGTGTCACTCCCTTTTATACCCCTAGTGGGTGTGTCTGAAAGTGTGAGTGAAGTGAATGGATATCAAGCGTTGCGGTTACCTTCCTGTGCATTCTCCTGGATAATGTGTGCCTTACATAGCTGGGCCACACATCCCCCCTTGGTTAAACACAGCACTCCCGGGCTGTAAAAGAGAAAAGAAAAACATTTTTGTTTTGCATTAAACATAACATTTTAACTCATCCCATCCGGGGGTACGGATTCTTGAACGTTACAATTTGTACATTAGAAAAATACAAAAGTATCAAAAGTATCAAAAAAATTCTCATAATACAAGACAATATTCTTGTGGAGGACCCGCACCAAAAACCTCCCACGTGGGTCCTGGGTGGGCTGCAGGACTTCTGACTGCAGACCTCACTCTAGGCCACACCATACGGGTTTTTCTTCAGAGGTAGATAGTAATGGTTTCGTGTAAAACCAAGATGTAGCACCGAAGTGCAAACTATTTACATTGAGAGTTTTTGGGCTGGCAAAGTCCACAGCCACGCAGTCTTTGCATGAGAAAAGACACATAGATATATATAAATTCAAGTATTCATTAATTTTTCACTTTCACTTTAACTCGCTTTACCCAACCGGGGTATTCTATGCATACTTATGCAATCATCATTGTATATACTCTTTAGCTTTCTAAACTCTTTACCCAGCCGGGTATTCTATTTAAATATGTAAACATCATATAAAGTGCAATTTGGCAAAACTTCTTCTTTGTAAAACTTTATGCTTCAGATGCAGTAAACCCTGTCTGGGTCCTACTGGCTTTCATTTTTCTTGCTAACTTCAATAATGTCTTCCACTCCTGGGGCTGGAACGACGCGGTGTTCTTTTGATCGCATAACAAAGAGATCATGTCCTGCGATATAAGTCTGTGTCGCAACATCTTTTGTTTGTGCTGGTAGGGACCTCACTGGGACCTCTCCGGAATATAACGCAGGTTGCGATGCAGTAGGTGCCACAGAATAAGATCTAGCTTGCGATGCAGGTTGCGATGCAGGTTGCGATGCAGGTTGCGATGCAGTTCGGGGCATAGGCGGCAGTGCTGACTGTGACGTTGGCTGCGATGCGAAGGGCGACGTAGATCGAGAGGAGTACGCAGGGGGCGATGCTGGGGCACGGCCTGGGGCTGACGCTGCTGGGGCTTTGGACACTGAGACACGGGAGACATTCAAGGCAAACCACCCCTGGCGACTACAGTGTCGTGTGTAAGTGACAACATCCCCTTTTAACAGGTGGAACCCCGCATCGCAGCAGTGAACATAGATCTTTGGGGAGAACCCGGGCTCGCATATGTAACCCCAAACTCCTCGGGCCTTAGAGGCACACACCGTCCCCTGGCGCCGCGGTTCCCGGAGCGTACCTTTGTTTCGCCTGATGTTTTCCTTTTCAGCGAGAGTCTCTTCCTGGTACCTCTGGCGAAACTGCTGCAACTCTCTCTGCTCCATCTCTTCCCAGTCGATCTCCATCATGGACGTCTGGGTCCCCTTCGGTGTCCCTACCGGGGAACTGTAATCTGCTGCGGCCTCCTGGCCTGGCTGGCACTCCGGAACGGGCAGGGCCTCCTCAGCCTCCTTCTCCTCCACCTCCGCATCGGTGGGATCAGGTACAGCACTTTTGGGGGCGGCCTCCGGTTGTCCTTCAGCCTTCCTCAGCAGGGAACTTGGGAAATCAGGTGACGGCGTTATGCTTGTGGGAGAGAGCACTGCGTCCCACAGCAGCCGCTGTGTCTGGGCACGCCAGCGTCTCTCTGTCTCCTGCATGTCTGCATGATGCTGTATTAATCCTCTGAGCACCGCATTCTCTTTCTGCAGCTCCAGCATAGTGGGGTCAGTGTCCCGATCTGGGACAGCTCCGGCACAGGTAGTAAATCTTCCGGTAAGCAGGGTTTGTATGCCTCCGGTCCTCTGCACAGATTCTCCTGTCCTTCCGCCATCTCGTCCCAGGCCAGACTGTAGTTTCCATCAGGAACAATCTGGTCTCTTCCGTGGAGGCGGGATTTGCGTCTCCTCCTCTTTGCATAGAAAATGAAGAGGAGGCGGATTTCCTTAGCAGTGGGGCAGGATCGCACATTATAGTAGCATTTTGAGAGGGCGGCCATATCTTTCGCGCCACAGGGGGGTACACGCCCACGAATGCACGCCCACCTTCTTCACCAGCGCCTCAGGGCGCGAATATGGCGGTAAAATGGCGGTATTTGGCGCCAAATGTAGCAAACAGTCTTTTTCTGCATAAAACAGTTCAATATAGGCACACAGGACTCGCAATTGCAAGCTTCGCATCCTGTTCGTGACGCCAGAAAATTGACTCGCACCACATGTGTGGATACCAGGGCTATGGGGTACTCGGAGCCGAGCCCATTGATTTCCATGGGAGATGTCACTGGCAGCGGGACTCGGTCCGTGGCCCTGGCGGTCATGCAATGGGGGATATTTACAGGGGATTATTAGGATAGGTAGTTCGTGACGCCACCTGTGGTATCTGATCAATTGGACCAGCGCTGCTATAAAGATCTTCACAGGGGATGTTATGGGGCAGCTGGGTGGTAAGTCTCCCACAGGTGAGACTGATCCCTGGAAGTCTATGGTGATGATGCAGGGTGTAGTTAAGAATTCAGTCACACACAATGCAGCTTCTTTTCATACCTTTACTGGTAGATGGTTCAGGCAGGTCCCGGGGAGCTGGTCGGGGTGGAGAATGCACATTCGGGATAACCGCTGAGCAGGTTAGAGGCCTCCTTTACTTCATATATATCTGAGTCCAAACTTGCATGAAGCGAAGTTAACTCTGCAATCTCCAGCTTTCTCAATAGCTGCAAAGCCCGGCTGACATTGTGGTGGAGCCTTCTATGTCTCTGATTCTCAGATGTTGAGAGAACTAAGTCCTTACTTTTGCATGGCCTTGCTCAAAGTCCTTGTTCTCCCTGACTCCGGTTACGTATCAGCGCTTAGGGCTGCTCCCTGCGACCTGTAGTCCAGAAAGCCTCCGGTTATCTTGTTACTAAGCATGAAGCACTAGCAACGCTTCGGACCCCGGTGTCCGGTGAATTAGTGCAGGTAATCCAATAACTGAAGCACTTCTCTCTGTCTTCTCCACTGCGCCCTTCGCCCTGCTTCCCGCTCTTAACATAAGCACTTGTAGCTTTTGATGGTAAAGTCAGCTTTCTCTAGAGCTCGCTGAGCAGCTCTCAGTATCCTCCAAGTCCAGACTGGACTGAAACTGAACTGCACTGTACTAAGACAGGAAGCTGACTCACTGAACTCCTCTGTCCGAAGACAGGAAACAGACTGACTGGGAATGACTCACTCCTGAGTCTCCCAAGGCTGGACTGAATGGCTGCTACGTGTCACTCCCTTTTATACCCCTAGTGGGTGTGTCTGAAAGTGTGAGTGAAGTGAATGGATATCAAGCATTGTGGTTACCTTCCTGTGCATTCTCCTGGATAATGTGTGCCTTACATAGCTGGGCCACACATCAGCACTGCAAGGCAAAAGAAAGCTTTACACAGCGGTTGCTAAAGTAGCCTGGGTACAGCACAATAAAGCAAATCGCAATCTCTAACTGTCCCTCAGATTCAGAAGAGCAGCGTCCTGTCCCTAACTGAATTCACAGCACAGTGACGCTAAAATGGCGGCGGCACCTTTTGTAGTGCATTCTGACATCATTTCAGCAGCCAATCACAGCCATGCCATTAGTTAACATGCCTACATGCCTAACAGGATGTGCCCACACTTCTTAGGATTCTCCATTGGCTGAATCAAATCAAAGTAGCTCATAGCATTATGGGAACTTCCGATTCCG
This sequence comes from Oophaga sylvatica, assembly GCA_033576555.1. NCBI lineage: Eukaryota > Metazoa > Chordata > Amphibia > Anura > Dendrobatidae > Oophaga > Oophaga sylvatica. Next base: position 98,993 of record JARQOD010000115.1, read on the forward strand.
GTATTCGATATCCTAAAAGTATCGGAACTCAGTATCAGAATTCCGATACCGCGAATATCGGCCGATACCCGATACTTGCGGTATCGGAATGCTCAACACTACTTATAATTTATTATCTGCATTTTTCATGTTTTTTTATCCTTTGTTATTGCTTATTTAAATTAGGTTATTGGGCCATATGCTTTTTAATTCTCTTACATAACATAAATTATATTATTCCACTATTTTATTCTAAGATCTATTAATTAAAATGTACTTTGTTCGTAGGAAAGCCACTTTACAGTGAATATGTCAGCAGGATTTTGCTAAGTAAACTACAGACACTGTCAGGTTGGCGCTGTTACACTAATTAAATTTATACCTGGGTTGATGAAATCAGTCTTGTGGTTGTTGTTTAATCTGTATTTGCTGTTTACAGTTAATGAGATTTTCGTGCTCTGGGGCAGCCTGTGGGAAGGCTGTGAGTGGGGCTTTATGTGGTGTTCGTCTTACATATGCATCCTTATGGTCTTATGACAGGTGACTGATCCTTCAGTGACCTGCCTCCTACTTTACATAATGCGTATAAATTGTTGGCTTAAAATTTTTTTTACATCCAGCAAAATGGCGCCGGCAGTGGCGTTTGCGCAGTAGCATCTATCTCTTACCGATAGATGCTACTGCACAATCACCGCCAGCGGCGCCATTTTGCTGCAGCCTAATTTTTTCCCCATATATCAGTACATTGTATGGTAAAATGAAAGGATACATTGAAAATTACAGCTCGTCCCGCAAAAAAAACAAGCACAAAAACAAAAATTGGCTGCTGCAATATGTATGAACTTTGCATTCCTTACAATTTTTTGCAGTTTGCTCTGTTTTCATTTAAAAGTTTCTATTCTAATGGGAAATTTGCATCTGAATTATTATTCATTTTTTATTTTTAATGATAGGTTTTTGTTTGCCCATATCAAAAGTGTGAAAATTGTCCTGTCTACCTGGAGTGAAAAACTTTTAGGGACTAAGGAGTTGATGGGCCCAGTTGTTTTACTATCCGCTCCTACCATCTAGTGGCAAAATACTGACATTACAGCTCTGCAACAAAATGCTTTTCCAAGCTCTCAGCTTTATATATATATATATATATATATATATATATATATATATATATATATACAGTATATACTGTATATAAATACAATCGTGGCAAAAAGTTTTGAGATTAGCTCAAATTTAGATCTTTGAGTAGGATATTCAGCGCTCGGAGTTCAGCACAATTTCTCTGTTTTTGTTCGCCCTCCCTCTTTGAGGATTGACCAAGGGTTCTCAGTGTGTTTGATATCTCTGGAGATTTTTCGCCATGGACCAAAATATCAATGTTTGGTTCAGCTTAGTTATCACTTTTTCTTTGTGACATGGTCTCCTTCATGTTGAAAAAAGCATGCTTCATCTCCCTATTGCTCTTAGACTGTTGGGAGATGTTGCTCTTGGAGGAAGTGTAGATCCTATTCTTTATTCATGGCAGTGTTCTTAGGCAAAATTGTGAGTGAGCCCCCTCCATGGATGAGAAACCCATACACTGGAATTGTCTCAGAACGCTTTACTGCTGGCAGACACAGGACAGGTGGTAGTGTCACCTTTTCTTTTTATGCAAATTGTCTCTTCAGAGAGGAAGAGAGCTAGAACTCTAGTGCCACCTTTTGGAAGGTAGCAATCCTACAAGTCAATGTCGACCCTTTAACGAGCCTTATCACATGACCTAGGATAATAGCCAAACCAGAATCTCAATTTGCAGACACTGTGTTTCGGGGTTCAGCCCCTCGTCAGTGCAAAGCGGAGATCTGGTTTCCAAAAGGTGGCACTAGAGTTCTAGCTCTCTTCCTCTCTGAAGAGACAATTTGCATAATTAGCATATTTCCCAGAGGAGCATTGCGGCTTTAAGTCTCCTCATCTGCATGCTTAGCATGTTGATCTCCGCAAGGAGTGACGATATTTCTTGGACAACTTTTCTTTTTACAATCATTCTTCCAGATGTCCCAAACAATCTGAAGGGGTTTCAATAGAGAAAACAACTTTACCCCAACCTCTACAGTCCAATTTCTGTACTTCGCTCATAATGTCTCTCTGTCCTTGATGTTTTTTGTTAGAGACAAGTGGCTTTTTTGCTGGCCTTCTTCACACCAAGCAGGCTACAAAAGCCTTCACCTCACTGTGTATAGATGCATTGACATCTACCTGCTGCCATTCCTAAGCAAGCTCAGCACTGGTGTTGTCCCAATCCCATAGCAGAATTATTTTTGCAACAGTGTGCTGGCAATCTCTGGATTTTCTTGCACCCCCTTGAAGCCTTCTTCACGGTAATCAAGACTCTGACTTTAAGATTTAATCGGATAAATGGTTGATTTAGAGTCTATCTTATAAGTAGCAATGACCTTACCTGTAAAGCCCTTTTGATGCAAAGCAATTGTGATTGATTGCCCATATGTCTTTGGAAGTAACCATAGTCAATAGATGACCATGATTTCAACCACCAGCTCCCTTTTGAAGAAACCAGTCTGCTCTTATAATGTAATCAGCATGACAGATTGATATTAGGTGCCCTGTCCTTGTTAACACTTTCTCCGGAGCTAATAAGAAGATCACTAAAGTTATGTAAGCAGGTCATTTTTGTTGCAGGGCTGAAAATCAGCTCCAATAGAAACTGAAGTTTTGTGATTAAGCAAATTTTCATAGCAAGTAATCGCTTTGCATTTGTTTTGTCCTATATTGCAATTCAGCTTAATTTACTTAGGTAATCCAAAGCAAAAGATGAGAGGAATGGCATTTTTACTGCATATAATAAAGCTCTACTTCCTAGAGCTCCAAATATTAATGATGGCGGTATTAATCTGTATGAAAATGACCCCCATACTGAACTTTGAAGATGAGGTAGACTAAAGATTGTAATGAGCAAGCACTAAAATCCTGCTGTACTCATTACACACAACATCGTAATGCTTGGGTGCTGGACAGAAGTAATGAGTATAATGGAAGTCAATGGGAAACTCAAGCATTTTTCCGGTGGATCTCAGAGTTCTGGAGGGGGTCTAAAAATAGCTGAAAACGATGTAAACAATTCTGAAATAGCATGGGAACAGCATGGAGAAGACCCCTGAAAGCATTCTGAATCCCAAAGTCAGTGCTGAGAATAATGCTGTGAGAGTATTACGCCACTTTGAGGCTAAGTGCACACGTTCAGGATTATTTGCATTTTTTTCGCGTTTTTTTCACGGCAAAAATGCGTAAAAAACGCATGAATTAAGCATCCTATCATTTAGAATGAATTCCACAATTTTTGTGCACATGGTGCATTTTTTTCCGCGAAAAAAATGCATCGCGGAAAAAGAAGGAACATGTTCATTAATTTTGCGTAATTGTAGCGTTTTTCCCCTATATTATTGACCTAGAAAGTTCAGGAAAAAATCGCTGTAAAAATGCGCAAAATCCGCGCAAAAAAAAAGCACCAAAAACGCGCAAAAAATGCGCAAAATCCGCGAAAAAAATCGCGCCTTTTTACCGTGAAAAAAGTCCGGTTTTGCTCAGGAAAATTCTGCACACATTCCTGAACGTGTGCACTTAGCCTTAAGGACTCACAATAAAACATACAAAACCACTGTTAAATTGGATTTCACTGGAATAAATGTTAAGAAACATTCTGTCTAGGATAATGACTTGTATATAAGCAAAATAAATAAGAGAAAAAAAATGCTCCTCTACAATTTGGGCTATGTTCACACACAGTTTTTTTGCTGCGTTTTTGAACGTTTGCATTGCAGTGAAAAAAGCAATCACCAGGAAATGTAATTTTATAATTTTAATACCTTATCGGGCCATGTGGTGTGTGAGACATAATCAGGCACATTGAAAGTCACAATTTTTTTTTTTCAGGGCCATCAGCACTGGAGAGTTCAGAAATGGTAATTCCAGCATCAGTAGCTTGGAGTCTTCTACCGCTTCCTCTTACATACAGATTCAACAGAGAAACTGTGAATGGACACATTAAATTAGTTAATTTTGCCTGCTCTGATGAATTTCTGAGTACAGAACACCATAAAAAAACATGAATCAATGAATGAGTCCATGGAAAGAAGCCGCATCAGGAAGGCTTAGAATTTATAATGCAATAATCACTGACTAGATGCCTGTCATATGCGATCCCTACTGCAACATCTCACCCTAGATGAATTGCAGTTAAGAGAGGTATTATTGTAGAATTTAGAAGGGATTTGAACCGGCTCAAAAAATAATTTTTCTTGTACGTGCCAGCCACAAAGTCTGGAGGAACGCAAGTAACACTGGCAGCTTTGATTAATCTCTGAGTAAAGATTACCATAAAAAACATGAATCGGTCAATGAGTCCATAGAAAAAAGCAGCATCAGGAAAGCTTAGAATTTATAAGGCAATAATCCCTGACTAGATGCCTGTCATATGCTCTCCCTACTGCAACACCTCACCCTAGACAAATTGCAGATAAGGAGGTATTATTGTAGAATATAGAATCTTTTTCCCTCAACTGGAAGGTGGATCCACAGAAAAGCATTTTTTCCCATTACTAAGGAGTGGGTTTTCTACACTGGTAAAGAATATGCACTAAGTGGAAGGGATGCCAAAAATTAGATGGAGGCACTCCAATACCTCTTTGAAGAGACATAATGGAGGGCCTTATAAATTTTTTTCCCATTATTAAGGAGTTGGTATCCTAGACTGGTAATGCCTATACACTAAGTGCATGGGCGGAAAAACATTTACCCCTGGGGGGTATATATATATATATATATATATATATATGAATGTCTAAGGTAGATCTCTAAAAATTGTTAATGCGGGCATCATAAACACCCTGAAAAAATTTATAGGGAGGGTACAGTGATCACCCTGTTGATATGATGGTGGATGAGGAGGAGGAGACAAAAAAAGATGAAATCCTGAAACGTATACCCATGTTAGGGTGGGAAGGGTGCATGAGAATAGAACAGAAAAAAAAGTAAATCTGGCAGCACTAAAAACCCACTCTGACAAAACGCTAGATGCAGGGCAGGCAAGGACATCCAAGGCATTGAGAGGCAGCTCATGCCACTTGTCTAGCTTGGGTACCCAATAGTTGTAAGGCACAGAAGAATCACGGAGGATGTTGGTACGTCGGGAAGGTACTCCTTCAGCATCTTCATGGCCTGGGCACTTGGAGGGTCTGAGAAAACTCTCCCAGACCTTTGAGAGTTTTCCTCTACCTCTGCTGCATCTGGTGTGTGTCTCCCTAGTCTCCACTCCTTGGTTGTTCAAGGAACTGTGACCTCTGCTGGCAGTGGTGTCAGATGGGAATTTTTTTTAATAATTCTTCAACTTGGGCCTTTTGGTACTGCAACATTTTATTAGACCATTCTGCCATGGGAAGGAGAGATGTAAAGAAACCAGTAATTAATGTTGGCCAAAATGTGTACAACGCAAAAGTCATGGGAAAGGCAGTGGAACATAAACTCAGACATGTGTGCCAGACTGCCAACAGCCAACACTTCCATGTCCCCACCAAGAGGGGACTGTTCTTGTTGTCCTCTCTCCTCACACTCCTCCTCATCTTCAGGCCATCCACACTGAACAGACAGGATGAAAGCGGTGTGGTTAGCATTGTCTGCAGTGCAGGCAGCCAGCTTCTGTTCCTCCTCCTACTCATTATCACCCAATGCTTCATCTCAACTTGCTCTGCCTGCAAAGCCTCCTCTTTAATTGTGATCAGTGAGCATTTCAGTAGAAAGAGAAGCGGGATGGTGACGCTGATTATAGCGTCAAAGCTGCTCGTCATCTTGGTCGAGTCCTCAAAGTTTTGGAGAACCACATAGATTTCAGACATCCATGCCCATTCATCGCTCTTATATACGGAGGCTGACTGGAATAACAAAGTGCATTATGTAGCTGGTATTCAACTACTGCCCTCTGCTGTTCTCAAAGCCTTTCTAACATATGTAAGTAATTGAGTTTAAATGTGTAGTGATGTAGTGATATCGCACACCAGTCGCGTGAGCTGGAAGTTGCAAATGTTGCTGCAGCACTGCCATGGCAACGATAGCTGTTGCCGACGTGCGTCAATGGGCACACACGTGGCATACTTTCACAAGTAGCTCATGCAGATCTAGGTAGGTTTTGAGAAACCGCTGAATCACTAAGTTGAGTTTGCCAGGCATTGTATGTAACATAGTAACATAGTAACATAGTTATTAAGGTTGAAGGAAGACTTTAAGTCCATCTAGTTCAACCCATATCCTATCCTAACCTGCCCTAACATGTTGATCCAGAGGAAGGCAAAAAAACCCCAAGTGGCAAACAGTAAGCTTCACATTGGGAAAAAAAATTCCTTCCCGACTCCACATACGGCAATCAGACTAGCTCCCTGGATCAACGCAGTATCTAGGAAACTAGTGAATATAGCCTGTAATATTATACTTTTCAAGAAAGGCATCCAGTCCCTTCTTAAATTTTAGTAAGGATTCACTCATTACAACATTAGACGGCAGAGAGTTCCATAGTCTCACTGCTCTTACAGTAAAGAATCTGCGTAACTGATTATGGCTAAACCTTCTTTCCTCCAGACGTAGAGGATGCCCCCTTGTCCCCGTCACAGGTCTAAGAGTAAAAAGATCATTAGAAAGGTCTTTGTACAGTCCCCTTATATTACATTGTAATAAGATCACCCCTAAGCCTTCGTTTTTCCAAACTAAATAACCCCAAGTGTAATAACCTGTCTTGGTATTGCAGACCCCCCCAGTTCTCTAATAACCTTGGTCGCTCTTCTCTGCACCCGCTCCAGTTCAGCTATGTCTTTCTTATACACCGGAGACCAGAACTGCACACAGTATTCTAAGTGTGGTCGCACCAGTGACTTGTATAGAGGTAAAATTATGTTCTCCTCATGAGCATCTATGCCTCTTTTAATGCATCCCATTATTTTATTTGCCTTGGCAGCAGCTGCCTGACATTAGCCACTAAATGTGAGTTTGTCGTCCACCCATACACCCAGGTCTTTTTCAGGACAGTTTTGCCCAGTGTTTTACAATTAAGCACATAATTATACATCTTATTTGTTCTACCCAAGTGCATGACCTTACATTTATCCCCATTAAAGCTCATTTGCCATTTATCAGCCCAAGCTTCTAGTTTACATAAATCCTCCTGTAATATAAAATTATCATCCTCTGTATTTATTACCCTGCAGAGTTTAGTGTCATCTGCAAATATTGAAATACTACTCTGTATGCCCCTTACAAGGTCATTAATAAATATGTTAAAGAGAAGCGGCCCCAATACTGACCCCTGTGGTACCCCACTGCTAACCGTGACCCAGTCCGAGTGTGCTCCATTAATAACCACCCTTTGTTTTCTATCCATGAGCCAGTTCTTAACCCACTTACACAAATTTTCCCCTATCCCCATTGTTCTCATTTTATGTATCAACCTTTTGTGTGGCACTGTATCAAAAGCTTTTGAGAAGTCCATGAACACCAGTCCCTGCATTCCCTTGGTCCAGTCCTGAACTTACCCCTTCATAAAAGCTTATCAGATTAGTTTGACAAGAACGGTCCCTCGTAAACCCATGCTGATACTGTGTCATGAGGTTATTCAGACTCAGATACTCCAATATAGTATCCCTTAAAAAAACCTCCAGGATTTTACCCACAGTAGATGTTAAGCTCACTGGCCTATAATTTCCAGGTTCAGTTTTTGCCCCCTTTTTGAATATTGGCACCACATTTGCTATACGCCAGTCCTGTGGTACAGACCCCGTTATATGGAATCTTTAAAGATTAAAAATAATGGTCTATCTATAACTGTACTTAATTCCTGCAGTACTCGGGGGTGTATCCCATCCGGGCCCGGGGATTTGTCAATTTTAGTGATTTTTAGACGCCGCCGTACTTCCTGCTGGGTTAAGCAGGTGACATTTAATGGATAAATTTTTTTATCACTTATCTGTCATGGGATTTTCTTGTGTAAATACAGTTGAAAAAAAGTCATTTAGCATATTGGCTTTTTCCTCATCCTCATCCACCATTTCACCCAGACTATTTTTAAGGGGACCAACACTATCATTTTTTAGTTTCTTGCTATTTATTAGTTAAAGAATGTTTTGGGATTATTTTTACTTTCTCTGGCAATGAGTCTCTCTGCCTCAATCTTTGCTGTCTTGATTTGCTTTTTACAGAATTTATTCAGTCTTCTGTATTTATTTAATGCCTCATCACTACCTACTTGCCTTAATTCCCTAAACGCTTTCTTTTTGTCCCTTATTGCGCCCCCTTACAGCTCTATTTAGCCATAGTGGTTTCCTCCTAATTCTAGCATGTTTATTCCCATAGGGTATATGTTGCACCAGGCCATCACAATTGTGGATACAGGCTATGGGTACTCGAGCGCCCATAATCTATGGTAGTTGTCACTGTACGTGCTCGGTCCGTGCCTGCCGTTTGCAAGGGGGAATATTTACATGGATATTAGGTATAGTATTCGACGCCCTGTGTATCTGTGTTTTGAACCCGCGCTCCCTTATTAAAAGGGCTTCACAGGAAGTTATGGCAGTGGTGTATAGTTCCCACAGGTGACTGGTCCCTGGAATCTATGTGGTGATGATGCAGGGTGTAGATAAATTCGGTCTACCACAAGTAGCCCTTCATACCTTTTACTGTGTGGTTCAACAGATCCGGAGCTGAGGTGAGATGTGCACATTCGTAACAGTGCCAAGTAAGCCTCCTTTACTCCATTTACATGTGAATCCAACTTGCTGAACGAAGTTAATTCTGAATCCCCAGCTTTCTCTATAGTGTAACTGCCGGCCAATATTTGGTGGAGCCTCTATGTGGTGAGAACAGAGTCCTTCTATGCTTGGCCTAGCTAAAAGTCCTTGTTCCTCCTGACTCCGATTACGTATTGACACTTAAGGCTGCACTCTGCGACCTGTAGTCCAGATGCCTCCGGATTTCTTGTTACTATGCCTGAAACAGTAGCAACACTTCGGACCCCGGTGTCCGGCAATTTAGTGCAGGCAATCCAATACCTAAAGCACTTTTCTATCTTCTCCACTGTGCCCTTCGCCCTGCTCTCGCTCTTAGCATAAACACTTGGAGCTTCGATGGTAATATCAGCTTTCTTCTAGAGCTCGCTGAGCAGCTCTCAGTATCCTCCTCCCTCCAGCTTCTGTTGAGGTACTGATTAAGGGTAGCTCTGACTAGGCTAGGATGATCCACTTCACCCGTACTAGCCTCCACTTGCTTGTCAGGTGAGCTACGCTAACTCTGCGAGGAATCAGTCTTTTCTCCTCTCCTTCCAAGTCCAGACTCCACTGGCACTGATCTGCACTGTCCGAAGACAGGAAACTGACTGAACTCAGATTGCTAAGTGTCACTTCCTCTTGTACCCCTGATGGGTGTGTCTAAAAGTGTGAGTGAAGTGCATAGATATCAAGCTTTGCTGTTACCTTCCTGTGCACTCTCCTGGATTTTTATGTGTGCCTGCGAAGCTGGGCTACACATATATACTGTGCACAGGTCCTATTCAAAATACTAATAAACGTCTCCCATTTTCTTTGTGTATTTTTATGTCTCAGGATATCGTCCCAGTTTATTGCACCAAGATCATCTCTCATCCGTTGGAAATTTGCCTTCCTGAAGTTTAGTGTCCTTGTAACCCCTCGACTACACATCTTATTAAAGGATACATGAAAGCTTATTATTTTGTGATCACTATTACCCAAGTGACCCCCAACCCTTATATTTGATATGCGGTCTGGCCTGTTGGATAATATTAGGTCTAGCAGTGCCCCCCCTCTTGTTGGGTCCTGAACTAGTTGTGAAAGGTAATTGTCTCTCATAGTTGCCAAAAACTTATTACCTTTACTGGAACTGCAGGTTTCTGTTCCCCAATGTATTTCAGGGTAGTTGAAGTCCCCCATAATAATGACTTCTCCTTGAGTTGCTGCTTCATCTATTTGCTTTACGAGGATATTCTCTGTTGCTTCCATTATTTTAGGAGACTTATAACAAACCCCTATCAGTAATTTATTATTTTTCCCCCTCCCCTAATCTCCACCCACAGAGACTCTACATCTTCATTAGATTCACATATATTATCACGCAGGATGGGTTTTAAGGATGATTTTACATATAAACACACACCCCCACCTCGCTTATTTTTACGGTCATTTCTAGACAGACTATAGCCCTGTAAATTAACCGCCCAGTCGTGGCTCTCACCCAGCCAAGTCTCAGATATCCCCACCATGTCATAATTATGTTCCAACAAAATTAATTCTAATTCCGCCATTTTGTTGGTGAGGCTTCTAGCATTAGTATACATGCACTTTATGTATCTCTCTGAACCTCTATTCTTTCTTAAATTATTAACTGTTCTAACCCCACCCCCCATGCCACCCCCACCCCCAATTTAATTATTTGTGGTGCGGGGTTGCCAAGCTTCAGAGCCGCCACCAGTTTACGGCCATTGTCTCACATGACCATGCCTAATTGTATGGTCAGGGTGAAAGCCACAGATCAGTCTGGTCTGTTAGACCTTTGACCAACTCCGCAGTGTTATGCGGTGTGTCACCTAAGCAGATTAGCTTGGCCGAGGCAGTGCTGCAGTGCTTCCAGCTTGCGACTGGATTGATGTTGCATTTGTGAGATGGAAGGTGAGAAGGAGGAGGATGAAGAGGTGCAGGAACTGCTGTAGCAGGTGGAGGGAACCCTGATTAAACAAGGGCCTGCAATCCTCAGTGTCAGTAGCACGTGTTTCATCCCAGGATCTGACTGGGTCCCGGGTTCCACAATGTTCATTAAGTGTGCCATCATGTAAATGTAGCATCTCTGGCCACAAGCACTTGTCCACGTGTCTGTTGTTAAGTGGGCCTTCTCAGTCACAACGTTGGTCAGGGCACGACTGATGGTTAATGGGACACGTGCACATCGGGAGAAATAGTGGCGGCTGGAGACCGAGTACCGAGGGACAGAGTCCACCTTGAGGTTGTGGAAAGCTTCCATCTTCACAAGCCTAAACTGCAAAATTGTCACAGCAAAAGGTCTGGAAATGTGGCCATTTAATATTGTAGCCTGTGGGCGGGTGGTTGCATATTTACGCTTGTGTTCCAAGGACTGTGTAGGGACAACTGGGACAATGGATAACTGGACAGTGCTGGATAAGGATGTTCATGTGGTTGCTGATGGTGGTTGCAAGTGTGCAACGACAGGTGCAGGATGGGAGTCATCTTTGCCTACATCATGGCCAGGGAATTGGCATGCCCGCAGAACAGGGGAAGAGGCAGTGGTGTCACATGTAAACCCTGCATCCTGGTGTTCGGCCCAAGAAGTCGGGTGCTTTGCGTGCATGTGTTTGATCATGCTGGTGGTGGTCAGGCAGGTAGTTGTGCTGTTCCTGCTGATAATGGCATGGCAAGATGTTGCAAATGGCCTTTTTTGGGTTAAATTCACAGTCATTAACCCCTTAGCGACCAGGTGTATTTCAGTTTTTGCGTTTTCGTTTTTTGTTCCCCTTCTTTTCAAAGCCATAACTTTTTTATTTTTCAGTCAATATGGCCATGTAAGGGCTTGTTTTTTTGTGGGACAAGTTGTACTTTTGAACAACACCATTGGTTTTAACATATCTTGTACTGGAAAATGGGAAAAAAAATCCAAGTGTGGTAAAATTGCAAAAAAGTGAAATTCCACAGTTGTTTTTTTTTCTTACCATGTTCACTAAATGCTAAAACTGACCTGCCATTATGATTCTCCAAGTTATTACGAGTTAAAGGACACCAAATATGTCTAAGTTCTTTATCATTTAAGTGGTGATAAAAAATTCCAAAAATGTTAAAAAAAAAAAAAATTGCACCACTTTCCGATACCTGTAGCATATCCATTTTTTGTAATCTGGGGAACTTATTTTTTGTGCACCTAGCTGACGTTTTTATTGATACCATTTTGGTGTAGATACAATCTTTTGATTGCCCGTTATTGCATTTTAATGCAATGTTGCGTCAACAAAAAAAAACAAATTCTGACGTTTTTTACTTTTTAGTTAGGCCGTTTAGTGATTGGGTTAATTATTTTTTTTATTTTAATAGATTGTGTGATTCTGAACGCGGCGAAACCAAATATATGTATATTTGATTTTGTTATTGTTTTATTTTTAATGAGGCGAAAGGGGGTGATTTGAACTTTTCCATTTTTCTATTTTTTAATATTTTTAAAAACTTTTTTTAACTTTTTTGCATGCTTCAATAGTCTCTATGGGAGACTAGAAGTTGCACTACTTCGATCGCCTCTGCTACACACAGAAATGCTCACTTGCTATGAACACTGACCACTGGGCAGCGCTCATATTAATCAGGCAATGACAACCTTGAGGTCTACTTCAGTCCTCTGGTTGTCATGCCGACCCTTCGGTGACCTGCGATCATGTGACAGGGTCACTGATGGACAGCGTCATTTAACTAGTTAACAGCCACAATTGGATTGTGACTCCACCCAGACACGGGAACCCTTGGTTTGGCAACTTCACCCGTGTTGGTGCTGTTGAAATCAGTTGCCCGTCGTATATCTCTGGCCACCTCACTGCCTCTTCCTTCCAGTTATGGTGCTGCAGATCCCTCCCCTAGTGCGCTGTTGTCCTAGCTTTGCATGTCACCTTCCCAGGTTGGGTCAGTGGGTCACCAACCATTTATTGGCAATTGTGTATCATCATAATCCAGCTCTTGCGACAGTAATTGCATTTTCCCACAGTCACCTTCTTGTGAGCATGGCTGCTCAAATATTTGAGCATCGCTACATGCGATATACTCATGTCCAGGTTGAAATGGGCACTGCAAGAGACCAGAATCTATAAATTGAAATGTGAACACCTCTTCGGAGTGTTCAAGTGTAGGATCACTTGTCTTTGGGCACTCAACATGGTGGGAGGAAGGAGGATCAGGGTGAGGATTGTGTGGTCAAGAATCATTGCTATTGAGACTGGTCCGTTTGGAAGACAAGGTGCTGCTGGCAAAGTAACTGGAAGCATTAACTGCTATCCATCCAGCACGCTGATTTTGTTTCAAGAGTGGTGTTCCACTCCCTATCTATAAAATGAGACAGAAAGCTTATCCCTACTAAAGATATCTTAACATTTTGTGTACATAGCTCCTCTGCTGACCTATGCCTCGGGATATGTAATTCATACACAACTTGTCATGATCCCAGTGCAGGTTTGACCTGCACGCCAGGGGTTAATGTCTTGATCCCAGTGCAGGCTCTGACCTGCACACCTGGGGTTTATTATTGTGGCCTCTACTTGGTTCGGGGAGAGCTTCTTATAGCCCTGGGAAGCTCCAATCCCCGTCAGTTATACTTTTGCCCATGGGTGAGTGTGTTGACCCCTGTTTACCTGTGCCCATTGTGATTTTGCCTTTCGATTCTGTACTGTGCATATGCTTCTCTGGTTTTCTGACTCCTGCCACATCCCTGACTATCCTTGATTGCTCCTTGTGTACCGCGTTGCCTCTCTCATTACTGACCTCGGCTTGTCTTGGATTTCATCTCCCTCTGGTGCCCCGTCCTTTCCTTGGTGTCCATTGACCCCCTTTCCCTTCTCCTCTGCTCAAGGGTCCCTGAAGCATCCTGCACTCATCTCCAGCTGCAGGATGCTAAGCCCCGCCCCCTGTGGTCATGTGACCACAGGTCCTGTCAGTACACTCACCACCCGGCTTTCTGCTCACTCCAGCCCTGCTGTATTGCTGTCATCTTGCACAGCTCACGGGCGCTGTGAGTACAGCTGTCACAGGCCGTCAGAGGATCCGGGCTCTCACTGTCAGGCAGCATAAACCGCTGGAAAGTGCCCACCTGGTGGTTTCTCCTGATAGTTTTCCGCGATACAACTTTTCTAAAATCTCTCTTCCTTGCGTCCTCTTTTCCATTGCTGCACTGTCTGCAACCTTCACTCCCACATAGTAGTTAGTAAAATCCCTGTCTTCCACCTCTGCTGCACCAACATATTCAAATTTCATGTCTGTTTATTTCCCTATATAGATGTCAGCTACATTTAGCAAAAGCTCAGAGAAGATTTGACAGGTGAACTTACACTTACAGAAGGGATTGTAACTGAAGAATTTAAACTAGGAATGCAAGCCATGACTACTCATTCTGCTGATTACTAGCTCCATCTCTTCTCTCTCTCACTATGCTGTTGTCTACTAGCTCTATTGTGTAGCCCTGGTGTTAGGCACACGCAGTACCCTGGAGAGTGTGTGGCGAGACAGCAGTTTAATGCTCAATACCCATTCACTCAACATACACTAGACACACCCTTAGGGTAGAGTAGTTACTTGTGAGGGAGTGGTCAGGGTGTATATTGGTTGAGTGATTTTAGAGTAGTCGGTTTCCTGTCTTCGGACAGAGCAGACGTGTGGAGTCTAGCTGGAGGGAGGAAGCAGTCCAGCCTGCTCTATCAGCAGTTCAGAAAGTGGAGGCCAGTAAGGGCGAGATATAGATCACCTCAGCCTGGTCAGAGCTGTACCTCACTTGAATACACTGACAAAAGAAAGAAGAGCTTAGTGCAGAAATACTTCAGTCACCTGTCTCAAGGACAGTGAAAGGTTCAGAGACGTGCTCCTGCCTAGTGGATAACTGAGAATCTGGAACTAACTCTAAAGGAAGAGAAGAAGGGAGTGACTATACGACTTTTTGCAAGTGTGAGTGTTTATGCTACCAGCGAGGACAAGGCGAAAGGCACAGTGGAAAGAATATGTTAAAAGTGCTTTTGGATTGAAGAAGTCCTGCACATTGCTACCGGTCACTGGGGACCGAAGGATCACTATTAGCTTCAAGCATAGTGGTAAGAAAACCAGAGATTTACCGGACCTTAGGTCGCGGCAAACAGCCCCAAATAGTCAGTACGTAACTGGGGTCAGGGGGAGTGAAGACTTTGAGTCAGTGCACGACAAGACAGGAATTCAGCTCTCTCACAGGAAGGCTCCTACCACAAAACTGACTGGGCAGTACAGCTATGGATTAGCTGGAGTTATTGAGGGAACTACGCTTCAGGCTGGTTGTACTCATCGTGTTGAAAGTAAAGGAGGCCCCTAACTTGTCCAGCTGCTGTCTCAAGATACACTCTCCTTGGATCAGCCTCCCTGGGACCTGCCTGAACATCTTACAAGTAAAGGTATGGAAAGACGCTGACCGTGTGAGACTGTGTTATTTATCTGCACCCGACTTCACTAACTTCATAGACTTTGAGGGACCAGTCCCACCTGTAGGGGACCCGACATCTAGCTGCCTCACCATCCCCTCAGAGATCTACAGCAGCGCTGGTACAAATTACCAGAATACTACAGGTGGCGTCACGAACTGTATATAAATCTATCCCCTGTAAATATATCCCCAACATACGCCAGACCGCCAGGGCCACAGACCGAGCCACAGCTACCTGTGACAAACCCCATAGACTTCCATGGGCTCGGCTCTGAGTACCCCATTGCCCTGGTAATCCACAATTGTGGTGGCGGGTCGAAACAAATTGGCGTCACGAACAGGATGCGAAACTCGCAAAATTGCGAGCCCTGTGTGCCTATGGAGTTGTTTTTGTGAAAAGGACTGTTTGCACTTTTGGCGCCAAAAATCGCCATCTTTGTCGCCATATTCGCGCCCTCAGGCGCTGGAGAAGAAGGTGGGCGTACCTTCGTGGGCGTCTACCCCCCAGTGGTGCGAAGAAAATGCCTGCCCTCTCAAAGTGCTATTACAAATGCGATCCTGCCCTACAGCAAAGGAGGTCCGCCTCCTCTTCACCTTCCCTGCGAAGAGGAGGAGACGCAAACCCCGCCTCCACGGAAGAGACCGGACGTCTCTGGAGGAAGAAGAGAGAATCTTCTGGAACATCATGGAAGCAGGACGTGTGCAGCCGAGCAGGGAAGCGGAGGAAGGCAGGCCCCGTGCCCCAGCCAAGCTGCCACCAGTACCGGAGTTATCCGTGGTCCTGCACCTGCAGCAGGCGTTGCTAGAAATTAAGGAAGAAAATGCACGCCTGAAGAAGATGGTCCAGCACCAACCTGGATTTGAAGAGATCGAGAGACGCCGGCGTACCCTGGAGCAGCGGCGGCTGTGGGACGCGGTGATCTCTCCCCCAACGACCCCCCACGATTCGAGTTACCGAAGATTCTGCTGCCCAAGGCAAAGGAGCAACCGGAGGCTGCCCCCGAAAGTACCGATCCTGATCCCACCGGTGAAGCGGTGGAGGCGAAGGAGGTTGAGGAGGTACCGCCAGTTCCGGAACGCCCGCCCGGCCAGGAGGCCGCAGCAGATGATCGGTCCCCGACAGGGACACCGGAGGGGTCCTGTCCGTCGTTACCAGACGTCGACTGGGACGAGATGGCGCGCCTGGATGACGTCGCCTACACCGCCCAGTGGGAATATGAGTGGCAGCGTCGTGAGGAGAAGCAGAAACGCCAGCAGGAGAAGAGCGGGAAGCTCAGCGGAACCGTCAGCGACAACATGCAGAGCTGATCGCGGACAAGGAGAGTGTCCGGAGAGAGAAAGGTACCCTGAGGGAACCGCGGCGGCAGGGGTGTGTGACTGAGTTCCAGCTCCGGAAGGGCTGGGGCTTCATCCGTGAACCGGGCCTCTACCCAGGGGTCTTTGTTAGTCGCAGGGACGTAGAATCCCACCTACCGCAAGGCCATCCCGGAAGGGACTTAGTTAATGGAGACATTGTCACGTATACACGGCACTGGGGAATGAAGGGATGGTATGCCCTTAACGTCACCATCGTCCGTGACCCCGTCCCAGACGCAGGTAACGTCATCACTACCGCAGCGTCCCCGTCTCCAGCTCAAGCAGTATCCGGCCGTGCCCCAGCATCGCCCCCTGCAGGTTCATCGCAAAGGAAAGCCACATCTACATCGCAACATGCGACCCAGTTTCCATCGCAATCCATGACACGGTCCATATCGTTAACTGTGATTGAAACGCAATCGGTGTCTCGTGAGGAGAAGGTACCCGTTGCGCCCCTAGAGGTTCGCACGAGAACTGTGGCGACCCAGACCCTAATAGCAGCGCATGACTTGTTGGTAATGGGATCTAGGGACCATCGCATTGTTCCAGCCCCCGGGGTGGAAAGTGTATTTGAAAATGAATAAATAGTAAAGAAGAATCGGTGAGATCCATATAGGGTCTACCATAAGTAATATTGTAAAAAGTTTCAGAATGTTTACAAATTTTTGCACAAGTTGAAGAGTATAACGTATATAACATATATATATATTTCTAACAATAGAATGCCCGGCTGGGTAAATAGAAAAAGTTTTGCACTTTAGTATTATTATAATGTGATATTATATCTGTGTCTTTGTTTTACAATGGACTTTGAGGTTGAGGACTGTGCCAGCCCAGAACTTATTTGTATATAGTTGCGCTTCGGTGCTTTATCTTGGTTTTACATAAAACCAGCACAACTACCTTTGAATACAAAAACCCGTGTGGTGTGGCACTGAGTGAGGTCTGCATTCGGATGTCCTGCAGCCCACCCAGGACCTACGTTGAAGGTTTGGTGCGGGTCCTTCACAAGAATACTGTGTAATTATTGAATGTTTTGATGCCTTAATACTTTTGTATTTTTCTATATAATGTTTTTGTTTTGCAACGTTCAAGATATCCTCACCTCCCGGATGGGACGAATTAATGTTAATGTTTGATGTTTTCATGCATAAACAAAATGTCTCTTTTGTATTTTACAGCCCGGAGTGCTGTCTTTTACCATGGGGAATGTGTAGCCCTGGTGTTAGGCACACGCAGTACCCTGGAGAGTGTGTGGCGAGACAGCAGTTTAATGCTCAATACCCATTCACTCAACATACACTAGACACACCCTTAGGGTAGAGTAGTTACTTGTGAGGGAGTGGTCAGGGTGTATATTGGTTGAGTGATTTTAGAGTAGTCGGTTTCCTGTCTTCGGACAGAGCAGACGTGTGGAGTCTAGCTGGAGGGAGGAAGCAGTCCAGCCTGCTCTATCAGCAGTTCAGAAAGTGGAGGCCAGTAAGGGCGAGATATAGATCACCTCAGCCTGGTCAGAGCTGTACCTCACTTGAATACACTGACAAAAGAAAGAAGAGCTTAGTGCAGAAATACTTCAGTCACCTGTCTCAAGGACAGTGAAAGGTTCAGAGACGTGCTCCTGCCTAGTGGATAACTGAGAATCTGGAACTAACTCTAAAGGAAGAGAAGAAGGGAGTGACTATACGACTTTTTGCAAGTGTGAGTGTTTATGCTACCAGCGAGGACAAGGCGAAAGGCACAGTGGAAAGAATATGTTAAAAGTGCTTTTGGATTGAAGAAGTCCTGCACATTGCTACCGGTCACTGGGGACCGAAGGATCACTATTAGCTTCAAGCATAGTGGTAAGAAAACCAGAGATTTACCGGACCTTAGGTCGCGGCAAACAGCCCCAAATAGTCAGTACGTAACTGGGGTCAGGGGGAGTGAAGACTTTGAGTCAGTGCACGACAAGACAGGAATTCAGCTCTCTCACAGGAAGGCTCCTACCACAAAACTGACTGGGCAGTACAGCTATGGATTAGCTGGAGTTATTGAGGGAACTACGCTTCAGGCTGGTTGTACTCATCGTGTTGAAAGTAAAGGAGGCCCCTAACTTGTCCAGCTGCTGTCTCAAGATACACTCTCCTTGGATCAGCCTCCCTGGGACCTGCCTGAACATCTTACAAGTAAAGGTATGGAAAGACGCTGACCGTGTGAGACTGTGTTATTTATCTGCACCCGACTTCACTAACTTCATAGACTTTGAGGGACCAGTCCCACCTGTAGGGGACCCGACATCTAGCTGCCTCACCATCCCCTCAGAGATCTACAGCAGCGCTGGTACAAATTACCAGAATACTACAGGTGGCGTCACGAACTGTATATAAATCTATCCCCTGTAAATATATCCCCAACATACGCCAGACCGCCAGGGCCACAGACCGAGCCACAGCTACCTGTGACAAACCCCATAGACTTCCATGGGCTCGGCTCTGAGTACCCCATTGCCCTGGTAATCCACAATTATGGTGGCGGGTCGAAACACTATCTATCCTTTTTCTCACTATGCAGCTCTCTACTAGCTGCATCTCCCATCTCTATGCTGTCACTTCCATCTCTTTGGCTATCACTATGCTGCTCTCTACTAGCTCCATCTTTCCTCTCTCACTGCACTATGCTGCTGTCTACTAGTGATGAGCGAATCTGTTCAAAAACGATCGCCAAACATAAATTCGTCACGAATATGGCACATTCGGATTTGTGATCGGAAACACGAGCAAAATTTTATTTAATCATGAAAAATCACAACCGTTCTGTAAAAAGTGCAGGAAAATCTTTGTGTTGCATTTTGGCAATGATAATCATGGTGTATGATGAGCTTGGGGCACATGTTTGATGAGGGTAGGGGGTGGTGAGTGCTCAGAGGCGCAGCATGCTTGTAAACTTTTTTTTCTTTCTAACTTTATGTGTGCGCATTGCAGCTAGCCATTCAGGGTGCAGGAAATATCCGCAATGTCCTTACACAACGGCTTGTGTCATTGGCTGCTGAAATCACATGTCCCTCTCTATATAAAGAGCAATAGCATAGCTAAAGGGGAAAAGGGAAATAGCTCACCAGTCTTCTGCAGGTTTCTCAGATTGAGCACGCATGGAGCCGCCTTGATCAGAGACATGGTTCACAATGAAAAATGGAAGAGGAAAAATATATCCAGCGTGTAATCCAATAAAATGAATTATTTTATTCAAGACATATTAAAATGAATGTATCAAAAATACAAATGAACAAAAGAAAAGAAGGATGGGGTCCCCATAACAACCAATGGGTTTCAACCTCTTGCGGTCTTGGTCATGGTATATGGTATATATACCATGATCAAGACCGCAAGAGCTTGAAAAGCGTTGGTTGTTATGGGGACCCTATCCTTCCTTTCCTTTGTTCATTTGTATTTTTGATACATTCATTTTAATATGTCTTGAATAAAATAATTTATTTTATTGGATTACACGCTGGACATATTTTTCCTCTTCTATATAAAGAGTGGACATCTTGTTTTGGCACAATTTTGACATTGTAACAGAACAGAGAGGCTGCTCCTGATGCTGGGACTGTTTGCTAATAGAAACAACTGCCTAGATAACTAGTTAAAAACTAAGTCAGATAGTTTAGCTAGGTAGTGTCCTGTGTGGCTATGAAATCGACCTTTCATCAAATTGTTTTTGGTGTCATTACGGAGGTCCACAAAGACAGCAGGGCACATTTCACACAAATGTGTTGTGCACTGCTTCTATTGTGCTCCATGCACGAGTAGACCTTTCTAAATCCTATTTTTTCAGTTGCTAAATGTGATAAAGCCTGTCATATCCCACCTTGTCATTTCGTGGTGTGGTGACATTGTTCTGTGATTTGAGCTGTTGGCCAGGAAAAACTTTTTTTTTTTTTGGCAGTTGCTACCGTGATTCAGCATGACATATCTCACCTTGTTATTTAGTTAATTCAACTGTCTGCATAGCTCTTGCAGATAAAAAAAAAAATCTGTTGCTAAATGTGAAACAGCCTGCCATATCCCACATTGTAATTTTTTGATGGTAAAATTGTTCTGTGTGTAGAGCTGTTGCACAGTAAAAAAAAATTGCTTTGGCAGTTGCTAATGTGATTCAGCATTCCATATATCACCTTGTCATTTAGTGTTGGTGAAATTCAACTGTCTGCATAGCTCATGCAGATTAAAATACAAAATAAATTTTTCCATTGCTAAACCTGATACAGCCCGCCATACAGCGTCGGACTGGAACACCTTGGGCCCACCAGAAAAAAATCATTCTTGGGGCCCACTATGTAGCTACATAGAAATAAATACATGACAGTGAGGTATTCGTGATACCTTCAAACTTACTTACCCTACCAAAAGCCCTTCTTCTTTTTAAACCAACTTATCCCCATTCTCACCCTCCAACGCCGAATAAACCACTCCATTCCACTTTTTGGATAAATTGGCCACAGCAGCCTTTTATTAACAGTTTAACAATAAATTAACATTTTAAACATTTTCCAAGGAGGGGGTGGTCCTCGAAGCCCTCAAAATTTATCAAATCACCTTTTCATCTGATCCTATGCGAAGTCTTGCCTCCAGCCGCTAAACACCAGCTCGAAGACATGATATCCGACTCGCATGGCCAGTATCCGCCACAAACCACAAGTTCCATCCCAAATTCCAACACTCCACGTAACCTTCATTTCCGACCATTTAATCCACCTAAGGGGGAGTCCAGGAGCTGTTAAGATCCCCCCCCCTCCGATCCACCATTTTAGTGTCACCAACTTCGAGGACCTTTCCCCCCCCATGCCATGCTGCCGCGACAAAGAAAACAATAAATGTTACAAATGAAATTCTAACTTGCAATCTTAACTTTAAGACCCTCATAACCATTTAATAGGGCGGTGGGTGGAGCTTAATATACTGTCTGGGGCACCTAAATAGTTACCCCTCGTCGTACTAGGCATTTAATACCCCTCATCTCTTCTCCTCCCCCCCCATTGCCCAGCCTATCTGACCCAAACCCATGAATCATTTAACCCCCTTAGATCCCATCCCACTATTCTCGTACCATCAACCCTGTCATGGGGGCCCTCCTTTTAATGACCAGGTCAAGTCCGGCCTGCTTGCAGTGAGTATCTGATACCTTTCAAACTACTTACCCTACCAAAGCCCATACTTTTTTTAAACACTTATCCATTCCACCTCCAACGCCGATAACAACTCATTCACTTTTGGATAAATTGGCCCAGCGCTTATTAACCGTTTAACATATAAATTAACATTAAACATTTACAAGGGGATGGTCTCAACCCTCAAAATTTATCAATCACCTTTTCCAGCTGACATGCGAAGTCTTGCTCAGCCGCTAACACACTCGAAGAATTATCCGACTCGGGCCAGTATCCGCACAACCCAAGTTACCATCCCAATTCAACACTCAGTACCTTATTTCCATTTGAATCCACCTAAGGGGGAGTCCAGGAGCTGTTAAGATCCCCCCCTCCGATCCACCATTTTAGTATCACCAACTTCGAGGACCTTTCCCCCCCCATGCCACCAACATAAATGTTCTAAACCCCTTAAACATTTATGTCCCTCCATACCTTCAAGCCCTTCTCGATGCCTCCTGTATAGCCAAACACCACATATCTAATCCAATAGCATTTAGATGAACCCCATCCTTCCTCCAAAATTCACCTTCCCCTGACTCCAAGTCCCAGTGTCTTACCACAATCGCCCCATTCCGTACCATAAAACGAGAAATTGCTCTATTTAATTTAATCCGAGCCTTGTTAATACCTTTTACCGATCTTGCCCCTCGCCATACTTTTCTGGGAATAATATCCGACCACACCAACAATAACTTTGGAAACATGGCCCATAATCGTAACGCGTCAAATTTAATATCCCTAATCAAAGCTCTACAAGGGCGTTTACCCAAGTCATTCCCTCCCAGGTGAATGACTAAAATCTCTGGTGCTCTATCTAACCTAACAAATTTATTGAACTCGGGCCAGAAACTATTCCATGACATTCCCCGTTTACCAATCCAGTGAAGCACAGATGTATTTCTTGGAATACCCAATTGCCGCCCGTCTGGACGAATCGCTGCCCTAAGCGCTGCCCAGAAGACAAACGAGTGCCCCATTATCCATGTAAGAAGAGTCTTTGGTTCTGGAAAGAAAAACAAACATAAGAAAACCACAAAGTCAAAACAAAAGTCATCTACTATATCCTAAACAAACTTATAACAAAGACGGGCGTACATACGATCGAAACCTTGTCGACTCCCAACGCCCAATCCTCTTTACCAAGTCATCTCCCATACCACGTCTAGCAGCCTCCGTGGCTGCACCAATTCGGAAAGAATGTCCACTATAATTATTAGACACTATGCCCGCTTTACCCAGACACCGTTTAAAAATCGACATAAACTGAAAGTGCGATAAAAATGACCCATCCTCATGTCTTAACAAAGGGTCAACTTCAGGCCCCCCGAGTTCCATAAAATTCTTTACGCAATGTACAGGGCATACTGGCGAGCCGGTTACTTCAAATAGCACCACCGAGCAGCCCTTCCCTTCAACATCTGTTTTTGATGACTGGATAAATAACTCTAACCTATCTTCAAATAATAACACATCTCGCCTCAAGAGACCCCCTTTCTTATACCTCGAAGGGCTTACTAATTCCCCAAGCCTAAAAGCCCCGAAGAATGCCAATGAAAAAGCCGCCCTAAAAAGTATTAACTCCCATCGAGAAGAACAGACTCCCCTTAGTTCCCTTCCTAGTACTAGTAGCACATCATATGATACTGGCCGTCTCCCATCCAAGACCTTCCAACCTTTTTTCCACCCTTTCACTGCTTGTTGAATTAAAATGATTTAGTCACATCCTGTCTACCCCTGAATTTAAGACCAAACGATATCCCTGACAAAAACTTATTGAGCTTCGGAACCGACCATCCTGCTTCCCAATGATGACCCAAAAACAGCAATAAACTACTCTCATCCCCTAATTCCTTATCCAACGTTGAAACCCAATCTAACCACAACTCCCATGCCCTAGTATAACTTGCCCATGTGCCTGAAGCCAATGACCTATTTAACAAGTTCCTCACTGCCCCCCTGGCAAGGTCCATAGATTCTCTGGGCATACCATCTGACCAGATTCCGCTTGAAACGACATTTACCGTACTCGCTCCAGCTGTAAACACAAAAGAACGTCCATGTTAGTTTCAATAACTGACTTCCTCAGTGACGCCGTGACCCAAACATTCAAACTCAAACCCAGCCATACCAAGTGCTGCATTACCCTTAAAACCAACTGATCCGGTGACGATAAAGAATTGATAGCTTTCACCGATCCTTCAAACTGACAACCAAAACAAATCTTTTTATCCCGTACAAATTCTGGCCATAAAGACAATGCCACAACGATTTGAAAAACTTCACGCAGCACCTGATTAGCCGCCCAGCTTCTCTCCTTCCACAACTGGGGCCAATATTCGACTAACCAGCGACCTTGGAAAAACAGACCAAAAACCCTCCTCACCTACTGCGTCTATCAAAATGCCCAAAAACTCTGCTGCCACGACCGGCGCAATCCACAGCGACCTACCATTGTACGTTTCCAAGAAAAGTGCCCATGTTTTAAGATCCTCCTTCAATTCTTTCTTAAGTCTGATAAAATGAGTAGGGGCCTTCACCCCTACCGTCGCCAAGGACAAACGACGACAAAAAGCTCTACCCATCGGAATTATGCGACAAGCAAAGTTTAATTTTCCTAGCAAAGACTGCACCTCTTTCAATGTTATTTTCTTAGAAACTAAAGCTCGGTTCACCTCTGTTCTCAAATCCACTACCTTTTCAATGGGCAACCTGCACTCCATCGCCATTGAATCAATTTCAATGCCCAGAAAGCTCAAACAGGTGACCGGACCCACCGTTTTTTCCGCTGCCAATGGCACCCCAAATGAACGGGCAATCTGCTCCATGGAGTGTAACAATACCGAACAATCCACTGAATTTGATGCCCCAACAAACAAAAAATCGTCTAGGTAATGAATACAAGAACTCAATCCAGATACCTCCTTAACCGTCCACTCCAAAAACGTGCTAAAAGTTTCAAAATAAGCGCACGATAATGAACAGCCCATAGGTAGACAACGGTCAATGAAAAAACCCCCTTCCCAAAAACATCCCAACAAATGCATGCTGTTGGGGTGAACAGGTAACAGACGAAAGGCCGCTTCGATGTCTGTTTTTGCTAGCAACGCACCTTTTCCACATTCACGAACCAATACCATAGCTGAATCAAACGATGCATACAAAACTGAACAAACCTGGGGATCGATAACGTCGTTCACCGACGAACCCTTAGGAAATGATAAATGATGAATCAGCCTAAATTTGTTAGGCTCCTTCTTAGGTACAACCCCCAATGGTGAAACCCTCAAATTAGTAATGGGAGGAACATCAAATGGACCTGCCATCCTACCTAAAGATACTTCCTTAGCCAATTTCTCAGAAACAATTTGAGGGAATTCCCGAGCCGATTTCAAATTTTTGGTTGATAGCCTAACTGCGACATCTAAAAATGGTATTTTAAACCCATTTTTGAAACCCTCCCAAAGTAAAACTGCCGCTTCCCTATTCGGGTATCTATTTAGAAATAGTTCCATCTTTTCCAGGCGTACCGGAGTCACCCCTTTTTCCAGTGGAGTCCGAACCTCTTTGGCTCCCTCCCCTAAAGCATCTTGCCGAACTGTGATTTCCACCACAGGATGCACATTCATGTTTAAATTTACATTTTGACCCAAACTTACAGACTCCATCATTGAAAGCGAAACACAGCCCTTTTTGCATTGCCACCGAGTGCCCCGACTGATTCTGGCCCCCGGTGCCCCCTTGAAACGATTGACTCCCTAGAATTGTTCTACTTGGCGCCGTTAACCTCATCCATAATGCTATGTCCTTATGATCCCACCTTACACTAGGCCGTGCAGCTTTACGCTGCCGGAATTGCTCATCATATCTCAGCCAACCCTGACCTCCATACACTCTGTAAGCCTCACCAATCGTATCCATATAACAAAAAAGCGCCGAACAATTTTCGGGCGCTTTCTCCCCAATAACGCATGCTAAAATTGCAAACGCCTGTAGCCAAATGTTAAATGTCTGCGGAATTAGCCGATATCTTCTCTTATCCTCATCCTCTTTTCTAGTCTCATCCCTTCTTACCCTGTCCAAATTGAAACGTTCAAGGGGGAGAAGGGAGAATATATCAATATATTCACCCCTCCATATCTTATCTTTCACTTCCTATTTCAAATGCATCCCTAAAGGCCCTTCAAAACAAACATACACTTCACCTTTCACCGAATCGTCTAAATGTGGTGACTCTTCTACCATGTCCCCAGATTGACCCAGCTGTTCCATTAATTCATCACTGCGAGCAGCCGAGGCCAGTGCAGTTGATGTAGACCCCACACCTTGGCCGCCAGCTGCTCCGTCACGCTCCCTACCACCACTCCCTATATTGCCTAACCCTGTATTACCTAACCAAGCCTGTAATGGTGAAGTCCCCCCGGGAGTCATTCTAGATTCCCACATCTTCCACAATTCATTCCAACCTTGCAATATTACACCCATACCAGCACCAGTGCCCCCTGCAGACACCCCCCCGCTCAAACCTAAATCAAACCCAGGCACCGGTTGTTCAGAAATCGCCACCCCCCCCTCACCTGACTGCCTGGGCGCTGTGTACCCAGCAGCCGTGCGTCCAGAGTCCTGACGTAGAAGGTCCTCATCCGAAACGACGATAGCCTGTGATGATGCTGATGATGCTGATGCCGGAACGCATAGCCGAACCATACTGTTCGCCACGTTGCTCATAGCTCTTGTGTTGTCCTGATGCATGTATGACGCTGCGCCCGTGCTTTGACCAAATACCTGCTGATCATTAATCCCGGGACTAACCCCTACCCATTGCGGCCCCCCACCCCTTGCAACAGTAAGGCTAAGTTCACACGTTGCGGAATTGCCGCGGAAATTTCCGCGGCAATCCCGCACTTCTCCTGCAGGAAATACGCACGTTTTTTGTATGCTGATTCCCGCCAGAATAATAGCGTTTTGCAAGTGTAATTAGCTTGCAGAATGCTAGCGTTTTCCTAGCGATCTGTAGCATCGCTTGGAAAACTGATTGACAGGTTGGTCACACGAGTCAAACATAGTGTTTGACAAGTGTGACCAACTTTTTACTATTGATGCCGCCTATGTCGCATCAATAGTAAAAAGATCTAATGTAAAAATAATTAAAAAAATAATAAATAATGATATTCTCACCTTCCGGCGGCCCCCGCAGCCTTTCCGCCTTCAGCGACGCTCCCGGCAACTCCGGTCCCAAGGATGCTTTGCGACAAATCACACCGATGACGTACATCTCGCGAGACCGCTATGCCATCTGGGTGATTCTCGCAAAGGACTCTTGGGACCGGAAGTTGCCGGGAGCGTCGCTGAAGGCGGGAAGGCTGCGGGGGCCGCGGGAAGGCTGCGGGGGCCGCCGGAAGGTGAGAATATCATTATTTTTATTTTAATTATTGTTTTACCAGGGATATGGTACCCAGGGCCTGGAGGAGAGTCTCCTCTCCTCCAGACCCTGGGTACCACCGCACATGAACCGCTTACATTCCGCAAAATTAATGAACATGTTGCTATTTTTTCCGCAAAGCGTTTTTTTCGCGGAAAAAAACGCAACATGTGGCCAAAACATGCGGAATCAATTAACATGTATAGGATGCTTAATGCTTGCGTTTTTATCGCGTTTTTACCGCGGAAAACCGCGGAAAAACCGCGAAAAAAACGCAATTATTCCTGATCGTGTGCACTTAGCCTAAAAGGCATTGCTGGCATCATGTCGGCTTCTCCCCCACCCCCCCAGACCGCTGTACCCAATGTCATGTCCGTGATGTCACTACCAGCGGCAGCAGCCGGTGTTAGCACAAGGCTCGACGGCCTGTACTCATCAGCTGCTCCGCGTCCCATCCGCTGCTGTGCCGCGCCGCTCCTGCGTCCTCCACCCGCACCGTCAGACGACTGCTCCTGCATTCCCTCCTGCGATCTTTCAATGGCCGGGTTTGAATTTCCCGCCGCTGCCGAGGGGGCGGAGCCATCGTGCCGCGTCGTCTGAGGCTGCGACCGGCGTGTAGGCCCCAGAGCGACGCTGATCCTCCGCTGCTGCTCCACCGCTGTTCCCTGCCGAGCCCCCACCGCACTGTGGCTCGTTACCACGATCTCCCCCGCTGCCGCCGTTGAGGAGGAGGCCGACACCTCCTCCTGATGCAGGTCCCGCCGCATGACAGGATTCCTCCCGGCTCTAGAGCGGGGCCCTCTCGGCCTATTGCCCGCGCTCCTAGCCGGAGGTTCCCCGGAGGGGCTCCTTACCCGGCGCCGAACCCGAGGGGTAACTTCAGGGCTAAGGCGCTCAGGAGGCCTGGTTCTCCTAGGCCGGCGCCCCGTCGTAACGTCCTGCCGAGTTCCCCCGTCATGAAGCAGGCCATTGATAGAAGCCTGCAGCCAATCGGGCCCCCTTAGGACTGCAGCATCCCGTAGTTGTTGAAGGATGGAATCGACATCCATCTTAAGGTAAGTACTGCTACACCCTACACAGCTTAAATATATCTGTCTGGGGCACCTAAAATGGTTACCCCCTCGTCGTTACCTCAGGCCTTTATACCCCCTCATACTCTTGCTCCTCCTCCCCCCCCCCTCACTTGCCCCGAGCAACCAATAATCTGACCCCAAACCCACTGAATAATTTAACCCCTTATGATCCCCATCCCTACTAATTCTCGGTCCTCTCAACCCCTGTCATGGTGGCCTCCCTTTTAATGACCCAGGGTCATAGTCCGGCCCTGCTAGACCACCAATTGTGCAGTAAAACACACTAATATCAGGGTATAATATAAGGTAGTACATGTCTTAATTATGTAGCAGGAGTTGGGGTAGCCTCCCTTATAGATTATAAAGCAGCCCCCTCATAGGGGATAATGCTGCCTCCCTCATAGAGGATAATGCTGCCCCCCTCATAGGGTATAATGCTATATATATATAGATAGATATAGATAGATAATAGATAGATACCATATATACTCGAGTATAAGCCGACCCCCCTAATTTTGCCACAAAAAACTGGGAAAACTTATCGACTCGAGTATAAGCCTAGGGTGGAAAATGAGATTATGCCCCATATGCTGCCCATGTATTATGCCCCCATAGATGCTCCATAGATTGTGCCCCCATAGATGCTCCATAGATTATGCCCCCATAGATTATGCCCCCATAGATGCTCCTTAGATTATGCCCCCATAGAAGCTCCATAGATTGTGCCCCACAGATGCTCCTTAGATTATGCCCCCATAGAAGCTCCATAGATTGTGCCCCCATAGATTATGCCGCTATAGATGCTCCATAGATTATGCCCCCATAAATGCTCCTTAGATTATGCCCCCATAGATTATGCCCCCATAGATGCTCCTTAGATTATGCCCCCATAGAAGCTCCATAGATTATGCCCCCATAGATGCTCCATAGATTATGCCCCCATAGATGCTCCATAGATTATGCCCCCATAGATTATGCCCCCATAGATGCTCCTTAGATTATGCCCCCATAGAAGCTCCATAGATTGTGCCCCCATAGATGCTCCATAGATTGTGCCCCATAGATGCTCCATAGATTGTGCCCCCATAGATGCTCCATAGATTATGCCCCCATAGATGCTCCATAGATTATGCCCCCATAGATTATGCCCCCATAGATGCTCCTTAGATTATGCCCCCATAGAAGCTCCAGATTGTGCCCCACAGATGCTCCTTAGATTATGCCCCCATAGAAGCTCCATAGATTGTGCCCCCATAGATTATGCCCCTATAGATGCTCCATAGATTATGCCCCCATAAATGCTCCTTAGATTATGCCTCCATAGATTATGCCCCCATAGATGCTCCTTAGATTATGCCCCCATAGAAGCTCCATAGATTATGCCCCCATAGATGCTCCATAGATTATGCCCCCATAGATGCTCCATAGATTATGCCCCCATAGATTATGCCCCATAGATGCTCCTTAGATTATGCCCCCATAGAAGCTCCATAGATTGTGCCCCCATAGATGCTCCATAGATTGTGCCCCATAGATGCTCCATAGATTGTGCCCCCATAGATGCTCCATAGATTGTGCCCCCATAGATGCTCCATAGATTATGCCCCCATAGATTATGCCCCCATAGATTGTGCCCCCATAGATGCTCCTTAGATTATGCCCCCATAGATGCTCCTTAGATTATGCCCCCATAGAAGCTCCATAGATTATGCCCCATAGATGCTCCATAGATTATGCCCCCATAGATTATGCCCCATAGAAGCTCCACAGATTATGCCCCCATAGATTATGCCCCCATAGATGCTCCACAGATTATGCCCCCATAGATTATGCCCCCATAAATACTCCACAGATTATGCCCCCATAGATTATGCCCCCATAGATGCTCCACAGACTGTGCCCCCATAGATGCTGCATTTTATAGGCCTCTTTATGCTGCCGCAGCTGCTGCTGCTGCTGCAAAAAAGACATACTCACCTCTCGTCGCTGGGGGCCAGGTGCTGGTGTCCTGAGCAGGCGGGGACACCTGCGCGCTATGGGGGACAGGTGCCGATGTCACCGCTGGCTCAGGGCCCCGGCACCTGAGAGATTTACCTGTCACCCGCTCCACCGCTGAGCGCCACTGTCTTCGGGTCCTCCGGCAGTGAATGCTCAGGCAGAGGGCGCGGTGCACACTAATGACATCATCGCGCCCTCTGCCTGAACATCGCAGCAAGAGGACCCGAGGACAGCGGTGCTCAGCGGTTGGAGCGGGTGACAAGTAAGTAATGATATTCACTGCTTCCCACGCCCATTTCTCTTTAGCACGGGGCCCCCATGGTTGCTGCGTGGTGTGCCGCTATTAGCGACACGCCACCGGCTGGGGGCCCCTGGAGCAGGGGGGCCCTAGGCAACTGGCCCCTGTATGCCAGCAGGTGCCAGGGCCCACCAGAGAATCCTCCGGTTCTCCGGTGGGCCAGTCCGACCCTGCCGCCATATGTGTGTAGAACTGTTGCGCAGTAAAAAATTATTTTTTTGGCTGTTTCTAACTTGATTCAGCACGCCATATAACACGTTGCAATTTTGTGGTGGTGACATTATTCTATATGTACAGTCATGGCCAAAAGTTTTGAGAATGACACAAATATTATATTTTCACATGATCTGCTGCCCTCTGGTTTTTATGTGTGTTTGACAGATGTTTTTATCACAGACAGAAATATAATTGCAAACATATGAGTAACAAAAGCTTATATTGACAGTTAGAATGAGTTAATGCAGCAAGTCAATATTTGCAGTGTTGACCCTTCTTCTTCAGGACCTCTGCAATTCTCCCTGGCATGCTCTCAATCAACTTCTGGACCAAATCCTGACTGATAGCAGTCCATTCTTGCACAATCAATGCTTTCATTTTGTCAGAGTTTTTAGGTTTTTGTTTGTCCACCCGTCTCTTGATGATTGACCACAAGTTCTCAATGGGATTAAGATCTGGGGAGTTTCCAGGCCATGGACCCAAAATCTCTATGTTTTGTTCCCTGAGCCATTTAGTTATCACCTTTGCTTTATGGCAAGGTGCTCCATCATGTTGGAAAAGGCATTGTTAATCGCCAAACTGCTCTTGGAGGGTTGGGAGAAGTTGCTCTTGGAGGACATTCTGGTACCATTCTTTATTCATGGCTGTGTTTTTAGGCAAGACTGTGAGAGAGCCGATTCCCTTGGCTGAGAAGCAACCCCACACATGAATGGTTTCAGGATGCTTAACAGTTGGCATGAGACAAGACTGGTGGTAGCGCTCACCTTGTCTTCTCCGAATGAGGCGTTTTCCTGATGTCCCAAACAATCGAAAAGGGGATTCATCAGAGAAAATAACTTACCCCAGTCATCAGCAGTCCACTGCCTGTACCTTTTGCAGAATATCAGTCTGTCCATGATGTTTTTTCTGGAGAGAAGTGGCTTCTTTGCTGCCCTCCTTGAGACCAGGCCTTGCTCCAAGAGTCTCCGCCTCACAGTGCGTGCAGATGCACTCACACCTGCCTGCTGCCATTCCTGAGCAAGCTCTGCGCTGCTGGTAGCCCAATCCCGCAGCTGAAACACTTTTAAGAGACGGTCCTGGCGCTTGCTGGTCTTTCTTGGGCGCCCTGGAGCCTTTTTGGCAACAATGGAACCTCTCTCCTTGAAGTTTTTGATGATGCGATAGATTGTTGACTGAGGTGCAATCTTTCTAGCTGCGATACTCTTCCCTGTTAGGCCATTTTTGTGCATTGCAATGATGACTGCACGTGTTTCTTTAGAGATAACCATGGTTAACAGAAGAGAAACAATGATGCCAAGCACCAGCCTCCTTTTAAAGTGTCCAGTGGTGTCATTCTTACTTAATCATGACAGATTGATCTCCAGCCATGTCCTCATCAACACCCACACCTGTGTTAATGGAGCAATCACTGAAAAGAGGTTAGCTGGTCCTTTTAAGGCAGGGCTGCAATGATGTTGAAATGTGTTTTGGGGGATAAAGTTCATTTTCTAGCCAATTATTGACTTTGCAAGTAATTGCTGTTAAGCTGATCACTCTTTATAACATTCTGGAGTATATGCAAATTGCCATTAGAAAAAGTGAAGCAGTAGACTTTGTAAAAATTAATATTTGTGTCATTCTCAAAACTTTTGTCCATGACTGTAGAGCTGTTGTCCAATTAAAAAATATTAATTTGGCTGTTGCGAACATGATTCAGCACACCACATCCCACGTTGTAATTTTATCGTGGTGAAATTAAGCTGTCTGCAGAGCTCCTGCACATTAAAAAAATAAATACATTTCTGTTGCTAAACAAGATACAGCCCGCCTTATCCCATGTTGTAATTTTGTGGTGGTGAAATTGTTCTGTGTGTAGACCTGTTGCACATTTAAAAATTAATTTTTGGGCTGTTGCTAATATGATTCACAGCATATTCACATTGTCATTTAGTGGCAGTGAAATTAAGCTGTCTGCAGAGCTCATGCAGATTAAAAAAAAAAAAATTTCTGTTACAAACGTTAAACAGCAGGCTAGATCTGAGTTTGAAGTTGTTTTCAGAATACATTCAGTTGTATACAGGCCTCATCCACAGTTAAAAAATACATTCTTCTGTTAATAACGTTATACAGCAGGCTAGATGTCAGTTTTACATTTTTGGGTGCAGATATTGTTGGCCATACAGGGGTACACATAAAATATATATTTGTTCTGCTACTACCGTGCTCCAAAAATTTGGCCACATCTGAGATTGTCATTCTTTTGTGCTCTGATTCTGTTGAATCCAAGGCTGGTTCACAGTAACAAATCACATTTTTCTGTTACTACTGTGCTACATAAAGCAGGCCACATTTTATCTTTTAATTATTTTGGGCTGGAATTAACGGGCTTAACGTCTGTTGACAAGGGTTTTGATTCTGCTCGGACCTAACTTCGTCCGACCCTGGATCAAAAAAAATGAATCTTTGGAGTACACTTCTGATGGCCATGGCATAGAATGTGTGAACAGATCTGCAGACTCAGTCATCTGTAACAAAATTAATAATGGTGAGTCCCAAGAATAATAAAATCCTCAAATTTATAGAAAAAAGATTAAAAGATCATACAGGTTGGGGATAATCTCAACGCGTTTCTGGCAAAAGCCCTTATTCATAGTAACATAGTTATTAAGGTTGAAGGAAGACTTTAAGTCCATCTAGTTCAACCTCATATCCTATCCTAACCTGCCCTAACATGTTGATCCAGAGGAAGGCAAAAAAACCTCATGTGGCAAACCATAAGCTTCACATTGGGGAAAAAAAATCCTCCCCGACTCCACATACGGCAATCAGACTAGCTTCCTGGATCAACGCAATATCTAGGAAACTAGTGAATATAGCCTGTAATATTATACTTTTCAAGAAAGGCATCCAGTCCTTTCTTAAATTTTAGTAGTGAATCACTCATTACAACATTAGACGGCAGAGAGTTCCATAGTCTCACTGCTCTTACAGTAAAGAATCTGCATCCGTGATTATGACTAAACCTTCTTTCCTCCAGATGTAGAGGATGCCCCCTTGTCCTCGTCACAGGTCTAAGAGTAAAAAGATCATTAGAAAGGTCTTTGTACTGTCCCCTCATATATTTATACATTGTAATAAGATCACCCCTAAGCCTTCGTTTTTCCAAACTATATAACCCCAAGTGTAATGTAACCTGTCTTGGTATTGCAGACCCCCCAGTTCTCTAGTAACCTTGGTTGCTCTCCTCTGCACCCGCTTCAGTTCAGCTATGTCTTTCTTATACACCGGAGACCAGAACTGCACACAGTATTCTAAGTGTGGTCGCACCAGTGACTTGTATAGAGGTATTATTATGTTCTCCTCATGAGCATCTATGCCTCTTTTAATGCATCCCATTAGTTTATTTGCCTTTGCAGCAGCTGCCTGACACTGGCCACTAAATGTGAGTTTGTCGTCCACCCTTACACCCAGGTCTTTTTCAGGGACAGTTTTGCCCAGTGTTTTACAATTAAGCACATAATTATACATCTTGTTTATTCTACCCAAGTGCATGACCTTACATTTATCCCCATTAAAGCTCATTTGCCATTTATCAGCCCAAGCTTCTAGTTTACATAAATCCTCCTGTAATATAAAATTGTCCTCCTCTGTATTGATTACTCTGCAGAGTTTAGTGTCATCTGCAAATATTGAAATACTACTCTTTATGCCCCCTACAAGGTCATTAATAAATGTTAAAAAGAAGCGGCCCCAATACTGACCCCTGTGGTACCCCACTGCTAACCGTGACCCAGTGCAAGTGTGCTCCATTAATAACCACCCTTTGTTTCCTATCCATGAGCCAGTTCTTAACCCACTTACACATATTTTCCCCTATCCCCATTGTTCTCATTTTTTGTATCAACCTTTTGTGTGGCACCGTATCAAAAGCTTTTGAAAAGTCCATATACACCATGTCCACTGCGTTCCCTTGGTCCAGTCCAGAACTTACCTCTTCATAGAAACTCCTCAGATTAGTCTGACAGGAACTGTCTCTCATAAACCAATGTTGATATTGGGTCATGAGGTTATTTTTCTTCAGATACTCCAATATAGTATCCCTTAGAAAACCCTCCAGGATTTTACCCACAGTAGATGTTAAGCTCACTGGCCTATAATTTCCAGGTTCAGTTTTTGCCCCCTTTTTGAATATTGGCACGACATTTGCTATACGACGCCAGTCCTGTGGTACAGACCCCGTTATTATGGAATTTTTAATGATTAAAAATAATGGTCTAGCTATGACTGTACTTAATTCCTGCAGTACTCTGGGGTGCATCCCATCCGGGCACGGGGATTTGTCAATTTTAGTGATTTTTAGACGCCACCGTACTTCCTGCTGGGTTAAGCAGGTGACATTTAGTGGAGAATTTTTGTTATCACTGATCATGTTGTCTGTCATGGGATTTTCTTGTGTAAATACTGTTGAAAAAAGTAATTTAGCATATTTCCTCATCCTCATCCACGATTTCACCTAGACTATTTTTAAGGGGACCAACACTGTCATACTTTAGTTTCTTACTATTTATGTAGTTAAAGAATATTTTGGGATTATTTTTACTTTCTCTGGCAATGAGTCTCTCTGTCTCAATCTTTGCTGTGGTTCCCTACAGTCAGTTGGTCGGTTGGAGAGTTGTGACTTGGGGGAAAACAAGGGTAATTAGGGTGCCACCTCTTTGGACTATACTGTGTGTGATGTTAAGGTGGAGGAAGAGGAGCAGAGGCCACGTGATGGAGTGCTTGCCATTTACTGGAGCATATGTTCTTTCTGGCCCTTATCTACAAAGCATACCGCTGTGCGGCTGCCAAAAAAAGAGAATGGAGTTGCTCCTCCAGTAACAAAAGTTGTAAAAATGCTGCACAATTGTTCGCTGCAGCAAAACAAACCTACTTTTCATCTCTTACATCATACCTGTCTCACAACTCTAAACAGCTATAGTGTTCAGTACTTCAAATTCTTTCCTGCATCCACCAGCTCCCCCTCCCTCTCCTCTTATCTTAGCTGAAGATTTTGCCTCACCACCTGTGACCTTGACCCAATGACATCCCACCTCATTTCAAATCTTGCTACAGTCTTCATCCCAAGCCTAACCCACCTCTTCAACCTGTCATTAACAACTGGTGTCTTCCCTCCTGATTCAAACATACCTCCATCACACTCATCCTCAAAAAGCTCTCCCTTGACGCATTCTCAGTCTCTAGCTATCGCCTATCTCACTTCTCCCCTATGCCGCCAAACTACTGGAACAACACATCTGTTTTGAACCGTCCTCCCACTTCTCCTCTTGCTCCCTCTTTGACCGCTTACAATCTGGCTTCCAACTGCAACATTCCACTGAAACTGCCATGACTAAAGTCACCAACGACCTACTCCTCCGCCTTCTCCTGGGCCTGGCATCTGCCTTTGACAAAGTGGACCACTACAGACTTTCTGATCTCTTGCCATTACAGACTTGGCCCTGTGGTAATCTCCTCGTACCTAACAGACAGGACATTCAATGTCTCCCACTCACACACCAACTCCTCATCTTGCCCCCTATGTGTCGATGTCCCCCAACGTTCATTTGTTGGCCCAGGCACTATGATTATTTTGTGCCCTCTCCTTCCCTCTTAAAGGGACCGCACCCATCGCCTATGGTTCTTCCCAGCCAATAGCTGGGCAACACCTTCTATTTAAGGCTCCTCCTCCAATATGAAGGTGACTGAGCAATATTGTTAGTTTGACTTGCAAACTTGCTAGTTGTCAGGTTCCACAGATGCACCCGTCTACTTGTCTACCCTGTACCTGTCTGCTTGTACCTGTCTGTGCTCTTCTGTCCATCAGCCAGTCCAGATTGTACCTGCCAGTGCCCATCTCTCTAACACCCACTCCTGCCCTCACATGCTGGTGCTTTTTGTTCCTCAGCCCTCCCATCTGCACCTGTGGTTCCATTGTCACTACAGTGCCTGCCTGCATTCTTCATCCCTCCTTTGGGCCGTACCATCCTTCCTGCTCTAAGGGGTCAGCTACCACCCTCTGTAGGTTAGGCCTGGAATAGCACCTGGTGCCAGCTTCTTGGGTCGCGGTTTTCACTTGCTGCTTTTCCAGGTCGGATTTGCTAGGTCACCTAGTTATGCCCCTCCAGGGTTTCCAAGAGCTACAGCACAGTGGCTCCACAACCTTGTCCATTACAGTCTCCATCTGCTGGGTTGGCTGTAGTGTAAGAGGTGTCAGTCCCCGTTATACTATCTCTACTCTGGTGAAATTGATGCCATTTTGGTGGTGTCTGCCACTAATTGTTTGAAAAGTGAACACTCCTGGTTGGGTCTACATCTGCTGGGTCAGCATTAGTGGAAGAGGTTTTGGTCCCCATTATACTAGCTCTACTCTATTGCAATTGATGCCACTTTGGTGATGTCTGCCACTAATTTTTGTAAATGTGTAGACACCTGAATGGATTTCCTTCATGTGTGTTGCCTGTAGCAGTAGGCCTCTGAGACCGTCGGGCCTCCAGTTCCTGTGAATCAACTACCTGTGTTACTATCCTTAAATTTTTCTGCCAATAGTAGTCTACGAAACTGATATTTTGCCATAAGATTGTGGCTGAGCATGAAAGCAGGTTGAGCTGTTGCATGTGGTATTAGGTCTCCCAGCAACAAGACTACAACGATCCCTCACCCACCTCGTCTTAATTTGAATTTCAATTCATAGCTGTAAATGCTGACCCAGACACAGATGCCTCATATTTGCTGCAGTGCATAAAATTTTTACTGTGGGTGAACTGAGGCCACTTTCCTGGTGTCTGCCCCTAATTTGATGTTTTTTGGCAGCTTTTGGGCCTCCCATTGACTTCAATAGCGTTTGGATATGTTCGGCGAATATTCGATGAATAAATCGGCAAATATCGCAAATTTGGCAATCAGAATCCGGACCGAACATTGATATATTTGCTCATCTCTACTGTCTAAAAGCTCCATCTCCTCTATCCACTATGCTGCTGTCTACTAGCTCCATCTTCCCTCTCACTCACTATGCTGCTGTCTACTAGCTCCATCTCTACTCTATCACTTTTGCTTTAATTGTGCCTTACTTTAGGCAATTAAGCTTAAATATGTTATAATATTACTTCTATATGCTGGTTTGATACCTTGTACACAAAAAGCCTTATTTATTAATTATCACTGAATACCTGTTATGTATATTATTACAGTGTATTTGGATCAAACTTCACATTTTTACTTTTATTCTGTGATTACCAGACATGATTATGCCAATGTGATGTCTCTAGAAAACTCTGTTTCACTCTGTATTTGCTTGATAAAGGCTTATCTGCTTTTGAGCTGAAAAGTTGCAACCTGCTGATACCGGCCAATAAGAAGACTATTTTTTTCTTGGAGTTTGCTATTGAGTGTTGCCCACCTTCCTTGCTTTTTATCTATCACATATCTGTGGTGCCCTGCAAAGTCAGGCATTATAAATGTCTGTGAACCCTGATGGTGTGAGAAATCAGCTCTTCCATCATTTTTACACCCACACAAGTAATTAGTATAAGGGCTATTGTGAAGTTTGGTGGATAGAAGCCCTGTAGGAGGAATACCAAGCCCAGGAGAAGCAACCCTGCTCCACTGGGATTGGGTGGTGCTGTAGATCAAGAAGGCGAGCCAGTGCCTTTGCTGTGGTCACTGACAGCAAAATTTGTGCAGCCGCATAGGACATAGTGTCTTGCATGGTTGAAGAAGAGCCCAACTGCCAGATGAAGTTAGTTAGGTCTCAGATGAGGGTTGTCTTAACATGATCCTTAGTTGTCAGCAGTGGGAAGAGAGCTGAGGTTCTTTACTGTCAGCCTGACGTACTGTGGATGCCAAGGTCTAGGCTGAAGGGAGAAGTTTTAGTGTACGTATAGTGCTATGCAGCAGGAGTGAGGAGAGCTACTAGATATTGCCGGAAAAGAGCTTTGGTCATCAAACCATGGTGGGCTGTTGGCTCAGTGTACTTAATAACTGTGGAGATCTGTACTCATAATAATAATAATAATTTTATTTCTATAGCGCCAACATATTCCGCAGCACTTTACATTTTAGAGGGGACTTGTACAGACAAAAGAATTTACAGCATAACAATAATCACAGAAATCAACACATAACAAGAGGAGTGAGGACCCAGCTTGCAAGCGTACAATCTATGAGGAAATAGGGGAGACACGAAAGGTGGATGGGAACAATTGCTATCATTGTTCTGACCATCCATAATGTAAGAAATCGGGTGTTCATATAATGTGGCATGAACCGGTTATCAGCCAGAATATGTAAAAGTACAGACACAGAGGTCTATTAAATGCATAAAGCGTGTGAGAACATGATATGAGAAACCTATTTATGATAAAAATGTTGAACGAGCAACACAGTGATAGTTAGATTAATGTATTGAGGGGGTAGTCCAGTCTCAAGAAATGTGTTTTTAGGGCACACTTAAAACTGTGGGTATTGGGGATTAATCAAATTATCCTGGATAATACATTCAAAAAAATTGGTGCAGAATGTGAGAAGTCTTGTAGACAGGAGTGGGAGGTTCTGATTATTAAGGATGTTAACCTCAGGTCATTAGCAGAACGGAGGGCAGGGTGGTAGACTGAGACGAGGGAGGAGATGTAGGGTGGTGCTGAACCATGGAGTACTTTGTGGGTGACAGTGATAAGTTTAAATTGAATTCTGGAATGGATGAGTAACCAGTGCAATGACTGGCACAAGGTTGAGGCATCGGTGTAACAGTTGGTGAGGAATATGATCCTCGCTGCAGCATTCAAGACAGATTGGAGAGGGGAGAGTTTGGTAAGAGGGAGACTGATTAGTAGAGAGTTACAATAGTCCAGAGGAGAATAAGAGCTACAGTAAGAGTTTTCATAGTCGAAAGTAAAAAAAGGTCAAATTCCAGGAAGTTTTTGAGGTGAAGATACTGTAACAAGAGCGAGCCAGTCATCGGATGTGGAAGGTGAATGAAAGCTCTGAATCAAGGATAACCCCAAGACAGCGGGAATGTTGCTGGGGAGTAATGGTAGAACCACACACGGAAATGGCAATGTCGAGCATAGGTAGGTTAGTAGAGGGAGGAAACCCAAGGAGTTCAGTTTTTGACAGGTTTAGTTTCAGATAGAGGGAGGACATGATGTTGGAGACAGTGGTAAGACAATCACTGGTGTTTTGTAATAATGCAGGCGTGATGTCAGGAGTAGAGGTTTATAATTAGGTGTCATCAGCATAGAGATTGTACTGGAAACCAAATCTATTGATTGTTTGTTCAATAATAATAGCAGTATACAAGAAAAAGAGGAAGGAGCCTAGGACTGATTCTTGAGGAACCCCAACAGTAAGGGGAAGATGAGAGGAAGAGGAGCCAGCAAAAGATACAGTGAATCAGTGGTCAGAGAGGTATGAGGAGAACCAGGAGAGAACGGTGTCCTTGTGGCTGATGGAGCAGAGCATAGTGAGGAGGAGCTGATGATCCACAGTGTCGAATGCTGCAGAGAGATCCAGGAGAATTAGCATGGAGTAGTGACCATTAAATTTAGCTGCTAGTAGAACATTGGAGACTTTAGTGAGGGCAGTTTCAGTAAAGTGTAAAGAGCGGAAACCGAATAGAAAAGGGTCGAGAAGAGAGTTATCTGAGAGATGGCGGATAAGACAGGAGTGGACCAAGCGTTCCTGGAGTTTAGAGATGAAGGGAAGATTAGAGACAGATCTATGGTTAGCAGGACAGTTTTGGTAAAGGGACAGTTTTTAAGTAATGGATGTATGATAGCATGCTTAAATGAGGAGGGAAAGATACCGGAAAAGAGAGGTTGAATATTTTTGTGGTGACAGCTGGAGAAATGGACTGGAGTAGATGTGACGGAATAGGGTCACTGGGGCAAGTAGTAGGGCGAGAAGATGCAAGGAGCCTGATTTCTTCTTCTGTGACTGATTCAAAGTCAGAGAGTGAGCTAGATGCAGTGGGTGAGGGAGGACAGTGCATGATATGAGGGGATTGGGAAAAATTTTCTGTCCGATATGGTCAATTTTA
The DNA here is from genome assembly GCA_033576555.1 of Oophaga sylvatica. NCBI lineage: Eukaryota > Metazoa > Chordata > Amphibia > Anura > Dendrobatidae > Oophaga > Oophaga sylvatica. The sequence goes on from JARQOD010000115.1 coordinate 139,814, forward strand.
TCTTTGAAATACTTGGCCAAATTGTCAGCATGGAGATCTGTGGTTGGGGCCTATACTCTTGGGTTGCGTAGGGAATGAAAAGTGTCAAAGAGACGTTTAGGGTTATTGGATAGTGAGGTGATGGGGGTGTTGAAATAGGTTTGTTTGGAGAGCATAAACTAATAATGAATGAAATCTTCGGGCAGATTGGATTTTCTCCACAGATGTTTGACGCACCTGGAGCACCCCTGTAGGAAAGATGTTCTATGTATTGGAGGTGCAGCTTCATCCAGGGCACTTTGCAGGGTTTCATTATAATGCTTAAGTGCAGAGACAGGGCATGAAAGGCAGAAGGTTGGGGCCAATGATGACTGCACATTTTTCATAAGTTTCTGGGTGTTAATGGCCCTTATATTTTTATAAGTGTGGATGTCCTGAGTGGGATGGCAGTTCTTGACAGAGAATGAAAGAAGGTTGTTGTCAGAGAGCTGGAGACGGGAGTTGGTAAAATCATACACTGAGCAAAGCTGGGAGAAGACCAAGTCAAGGGAGTTTCAGTCTTCATGCATAGGAGAGTTAGTAGGCTGTGAAAGATTGAAGGAGGAGGTTAGAGATAAAAGGTGAGTAGAAGATGGGAGAGGGGAAAAGCAATGGGGATGTTAAATCTTGGGGTTTGAGAAAAGTGTATGTGATGAACGGCGGACTCACGGATTATGATCCTACCACTGCCACCAATGTGTAACGATCTGCAGGGATTTATATATATCCCACTTTCCAGTTCCGCTTAGGATCGTGCAGCTCTCTGGCGCCCCCTTACCCTCAGGTCAGTCAGGGAACTGCACCTAGGATAATTAGTCGCCGGACAGGACGCTTGGACGTGTGCTGGCTATTGGGCACGCTGCAGTGAGGGAATTATAACTACTCCTAGCCGCAGCCAGGCAATATGCTTATAAAACCCGCTACATCACTGCCAGCGATAGCCTAAGCCCCAGCACACACACGCTGCTGCCACCAGCCTCTGGGTCAAGAATGTGGGGCAGAGGTCACCCCAATTTAGTAGAGTAGTATACTTCAGGCACGTGCAAATTCATTATAGAGAAGAGAGACAAACTAATTTATATTTTTACTCCGAAAAGATAGGCAGTGTTTACAAAAGATTTAAAAAGGTTTTACAAGGTGAGACAATTAAAAATATGTACAAACAATTAAAATAAAACAGGATTAAAGAAGAAACACTCACATGGCACTTAGAGCATTCCGGCAAACCAGGCTGGGGGAGGAGCCACGTGTCGTAGTTCATTGGAGATCCATCTGACACGGCATCCCAGACTAGAATGAACAGGGTGGGCCCAGTTGCAGACTTATACATCTGGGCTTGTGACCTCACTAAAAGGGGCTGGTTTACTGGCCACCTCCCCTAGCTCAAAGCTACAGATTTGGTCCTGAAAACTTAGAATGATCATAACTTGCAGAGGTTACCTCATATGGAAACGCACATAGTACATCTTTTCCAGCTTGTCGCTAGCATTCATCCACAACCAAACATGGAGTACTTATTTCACACAGTTTAGGAGGAATCCGTTTCTCGGAATCTGTTGGGGCTAGAGCCGAGAAAAACACAGGCTAAATAGCCCCGTCAAAGAAGGTCTCGGACATGTAGTTTTTATTCTTCTAACACAATCTCACATTGCATTATGTCCGAATGAATAAATTCGCATTATTGTTTATGAGAGAAAAAAGCACATGTTGTACACAAAGCAGACCCCCGCGGTGAGGAGGGAAAAGCAGCACTGGCATCTCAGGTTACACTGTGTGTAGGCTGGGGAGCTGCAGGCACAAGGGGGGAGGTGGTGGCTTGGCTCTGTGCTGCTAAACATAATGGGTGTAGTAGTTGTCTGTGTGGAAAGTTCTAGAAAAGTATAAGGAATGGAGCTTATATTCCAGGTTATCGTCACATTTTACCTTATCGTTACACCTCCCCCTTTTAGAGGGTGCTAAGGAGGTATGACCTGTCGGTAATCCATCATGCGCACCTCAGCGGATTCGCCCCGGCGGGACAGCGCATCAGCATTTACATGTTTGCTGCCTTTTTTGTGTTGTACGGTAAAGTCGTACTGCTGGAGGGCAAGGCTCCAGCGTAGCAACCTTCCGTTGGTTCCGGACACTGTATGCAGCCAGCTCAGAGGGTTGTGGTTAGTTACCACTGTGAAGGTGCGCCCATACAGG
>JARQOD010000115.1:142118-220084 GCA_033576555.1 Oophaga sylvatica
ACACACCCCTCACGGGGAAAAACACACTCCATTACATAGGTTAACTCCCCCCACAGGTGAGGTCAGAATCACAGGGTTATGCACATGGTCATGCCCTCCCCACATTTTCCTTTAGCTAAAACCTTTTCATACAGGTTTTTACCCCAGGTTTTTTTAACACAAGCCCTTGGTGGGTTGTGGTACTGACCCCCCACCCCTATCACCGGGAACCCCCCCAATATATAGCACAACTCCCGCAGTAGCTCTGCGAACAAAACAGCCCAGGTTTCCACCAGGGCCACCCACCCTGGATAAAAATCCATCCCACATCCCCCATGCATATCCCGGGGGCCAACAAGTCCCCCCCTAGCTGAAATCAGGGGTATTACACCACAAGGCTAACAATCATCTATACCTTTTTGAAAAAGTGATTTGACCTTTACAACTTTGGGCAAGCACAGTAAAAAAATGAACTTTATACCATTAAATTTTGCTGATAGGGAAAAATAAAATAACGGGAGACATGCAGGATATATCAGCAGATGAATTAACTAATACCTGTATAAAAGAATGAGAGTTAGTTTCCTCCCAGATTAACCCCAAGTTTTTAAAAAAATGTCTAAACAAAAGAAAAAAATGCCCCACTACTCATCAACTGCTCCAAAAAATTTGATTTTTTCTTCCTTTCACCTGATCGGACATTGTTTTTGAACCGGCGATCCTGCATCCCTTCCACAACTTTCCCCCCTTTTCTATTCGCGATGGGGCCCCCTCCTATGATGATCCACTTGACATTTAGCCGCCATTACCTCTCTCGGGGGAGGCCGACCCAACTTTAAATCCTCTACCAACCTATCTATTACTATCATTTTCAAATAATCTAAAAGAAAAAATTAGAGCAGCACAAAGATCCGGGTGCAGACCCCCCAAAATACCAAACCCAATTATAAAAATCCAGAAAAATTGGAGGCAGCACACCATTTGTAGAGAAGAAACAGCTATTTAATAAGCCCAAAAAAGCAACGTTTCGGTCCAAACAGGAACCTTTCTCAAGCAGTGAACATGTGAAACTGCCAGGTACATAAAGAGTATACATGATTATAATCATTTACATTAATCATCATTGTAAGAGCATATATTTACATTATAATTAACATGCATTAAGTGCAGACAATGATACAGGATTTATTCATCACATAAAGTGCAGTGCATAAATATAGGTAGAGAAAGCATTGAAAAATATGCATTTAGACATCAATTGGTGATAATAAAACAGGTGTACAACCTTGTTAATCACATCCATGACTTGCCCCACTCTCTTAGGTAAAGGCAAAAAGATCCAAATAGGCAGCATATTACAAAGGAACGAAACCTCAGCGCTACTAAATCACAGCGCTTTTTAAAAATATATATATACAGTATCTATAATATAACGCTGTAAGCGTCCCTCTGTTCGAAGCCTTTATAGACTGCGCAAGCGCGACACGCCTGTGCAGTCTGGCTCCAGACAGATTGAGGCATCCAGCGGTGAGGACTGTGTATGGAGCCGGAGACCGCGTTATGCGTACTGGATGCATACCGCGATCTCCGGCGCCATACTCACATACCTGACCGGGAGGAGCGTTGCCACTGCACATCTCTTCTCCCGGGGCAGGAGACCAGGAGTGCACGTTGGAATCGCGCATGCGCATAGCGCTATCCGGCGCCATTTTACTGAAGACACGTTTACAGTGTGTACTCTGGCGCCGCTCTCCTCCCCTGGCATCCAGCAGAACGGAACAGAGCTGGAGCACAGGGAAGAAAGGTGAGTATAAATGTTTGTTTTTTTGGGGGTATGTGTGCAGTTTAATAGCGGAGAGGGGACCATGCATATCAGGATAGAGGGGTGAGGGACCATTTACATCAGGATTGGGGGGGTGAGGGGACCATGCATATCAGGATAGGGGGTGAGGGACCATGAACATCAGGATTGGAGGTGAGGGGACCATGCACATCAGGATTGGGGGGTGAGGGGACCATGCACATCAGGATTGGGGGGTGAGGGGACCATGCACACCAGGTTTGGGAGGTGAGGGGACCATGCACACCAGGTTTGGGAGGTGAGGGGACCATGCACATCAGGATTGGTGGTGAAGGGACCATGCATATCAGGGTTGGGGGGTGAGGGGACCATGCACATCAGGATTGGGGATGAGAGGACCATGCACATCAGGGTTGGGGGGTGAGAGAATCATGCATTTCAGGATTGGAGGGGTGAGGGGACCATGCACATCAGGATTGGGGGGTGAGGGGACCATGCATATCAGGATTGGAGGGGTGAGGGAACCATGCACATCAGGGTTGGAGGTGAGAGGACCATGCACATCAGGGTTGGGGGGTGAGGGGACCATGCACATCAGGATTGGGGGGTCAGGGGACCATGCATATCAGGATTGGAGGGGTGAGGGGACCATGCACACCAGGATTGGGGGGTGAGGGGACCATGCACATCAGGGTTGGGGGTGAGAGGACCATGCACATCAGGGTTGGGGGTGAGAGGATCATGCATTTCAGGATTGGAGGGGTGAGGGGACCATGCATATCAGGATTGGGGGATGAGGGGACCATGCACATCAGGATTGGGGGGGTAAGGGGACCATGCACATCAGGATTGGGGTGAGAGGATCATGCATTTCAGGATTGGAGGGGTGAGGGGACCATGCACATCAGGGTTGGGGGGTGAGGGGACCATGCACATCAGGATTGGGGGGTGAGGGGACCATGCACATCAGGATTGGGGGGTGAGGGGACCATGCACACCAGGTTTGGGAGGTGAGGGGACCATGCACATCAGGATTGGTGGTGAGGGGACCATGCACATCAGGGTTGGGGGGTGAGGGGACCATGCACATCAGGATTGGGGGTCAGGGGACCATGCATATCAGGATTGGAGGGGGAGGGGACCATGCACACCAGGATTGGGGGGTGAGGGGACCATGCACATCAGGGTTGGGGGGTGAGAGGACCATGCACATCAGGGTTGGGGGGTGAGAGGATCATGCATTTCAGGATTGGAGGGGTGAGGGGACCATGCATATCAGGATTGGGGGATGAGGGGACCATGCACATCAGGATTGGGGGGGTAAGGGGACCATGCACATCAGGATTGGGGGTGAGAGGATCATGCATTTCAGGATTGGAGGGGTGAGGGGACCATGCATATCAGGATTGGGGGATGAGGGACCATGCACATCAGGATTGGGGGGTAAGGGGACCATGCACATCAGGATTGGGGGTGAGAGGACCATGCACATCAGGATTGGGGGGTGAGGGGACCATGGACATCAGGATTGGGGGTGTGAGGGGACCATGCAGATCAGGATTGGGGGTGAGGGACCATTCACATCAGGATTGGGGGTGAGGGGCCCATGCACATCAGGATTGGGGTGAGGGGACCATGCACATCAGGATTGGGGGTGAGGGTACCATGCACATCAGGATTGGGGGGGTAAGGGGACCATGCACATCAGGATTGGGGGTGAGGGGACCATGCACATCAGGATTGGGGGTGAGGGGACCATGCACATCAGGATTGGGGGTGAGAGGACCATGCACATCAGGATTGGGGGTGAGGGGACCATGCACATCAGGATTGGGGGGTGATGGGACCATGCACATGAGGATTGGGGGTGAGAGGACCATGCACATCAGGATTGGGGGGTGAGGGGACCATGCACATCAGAATTGAGGGGTGAGAGGACCATGCATTCCAAGATTGGGGTGAGGGGACCATGCATACCAGGATTGGGGGGTGAGGGGACCATACATATCAGGATTGGGGGGTGAGGGGACCATGCATATCAGGATTGGGGGGTGAGGGGACCATGCATATCAGGATGGGGTGAGGGGACCATGCACATCAGGATTGGGGGGTGAGGGGATCATGCATACCAGGATTGGGTGGTGAGGGGGTACCATACATCCTACGATAGGGATGAGGGACAATGCATACCAGGATTGGGGGGTGAGGGAACCATGCATACCAGGATTGAGGGGGTGAGGGGACCATTCATACCAGAATTGGGGGGTGAGGGGACCATGCATACCGGGATTGGGGGGTGAGGGGACCATGCATACCAGGATTGAGGGGTGAGGGAACAATGAATACCAGGATATGGATGAGCAGGTACCATGCATACCAGGATAGGGTTGAGGGGGTACCATGCATGCCAGGATTGGGGGATGAGGGGACCATACATACCAGGATAGGGATGAGGGGTGCCATGCATACCAGGATAGGAGGGGGACAGAACATACCAGGATGGGAGACCATATACCTATAAAAATGCTTGCCACCCGGGCGTAGAACGGGTTCATAGCTAGTATATATATATAAACAGAGAAATAAATATACAGCGATGTTATAGCACGATTATAGTTCAGTTTATCATCTTATGTTAATATAAAACACCATAGTCGTAAGTCTATCATTTTCAAGCATGTTACAAAGGAACGAAACCTCAGCGTTACAATATATTCATATAATTATTTATTATTATTATTATTTATTTCTATAGCACCATTGATTCCATGGTGCTGTACATGAGAAGGGGTTACATACAAATTACAGGTATCACTTACAGTAAACAAACTAACAATGACAGACTGATACAGAGGGGAGAGGACCCTGCCCTTTCGGGCTTACATTCTACAGGATTGTGAGGCAGGAGACAGTAGGTCGGGGGGTTGCAGCAGTTCCGGTGTTGGTTGAGGCAATATCTCCGGTAGTGGTGAGGAGGTAGCAGGGTCATTGCAGGCTGTAGGCTTTCCTGAAGAGATGGGTTTTCAGGTTCCGTCTGAAGGATCCGAATGTGTTTTATAGTCGGACGTGTTGGGCAAAGAATTCCAGAGGATGGGGATATTCGGGAGAAGTCTTGGAGGCGTTTGGGTGAGGAGCGAATAAGTGTGGAGGAGAGAAGGATGTCTTGGGAGGATCGGAGATTACGTGAGGGAAGATATCGGGAGATTAGTTCAGAGATATAAGGAGGAGACAGATTATAGATGGCCTTGTAGGTCAGTATTAGTAATTTGAACTGGATACGCTGAGGGAATGGGAGCCAGTGAAGAGATTTGCAGAGGGGAGAAGCGGAGGAGTAGCGAGGAGAGAGGTGAATTAGTCGTGCAGCAGAGTTAAGGATGGACTGGAGAGGTGCGAGAGTGTTAGCAGGGAGGCCAGAGAAAAGGGTGTTGCAGTAGTCGAGGCGGGAGATGATGAGGGCGTGCACAATCATTTTAGTAGATTGAGGGTTGAGGAAAGGACGGATTCTTGAAATATTTTTGAGCTGAAGGCGACAGGAGGTAGAAAGAGCTTGGATGTGCGGTTTGAAGGACAGGGCAGAGTCAAGGGTTACTCCGAGGCAGCGGACTTCTGGTACGGGGGAAAGTGTGATGTCATTAATTGTGATAGATAGGTCAGGTAAGGAAGATCTGTGGGATGGGGGAAAGATTATGAGTTCAGATTTGTCCACATTGAGTTTGAGGAAGCGGGAGGAGAAGAAGGAGGATATGGCTGATAGACACTCCGGGATTCTGGATAGCAGAGAGGTGATGTCTGGGCCAGAGAGGTAGATCTGAGTGTCATCAGCATAAAGGTGGTACTGGAATCTGTGGGACTTTATGAGTTGCCCCAGGCCAAGTGTATAGATTGAGAAGAGTAGGGGTCCTAGAACAGAGCCTTGGGGGACTCCAACAGAGAGAGGTGGGACGAGGAGGTAGTGTGGGAGTGGGAGACGCTGAATGTGCGGTTGGAAAGGTATGAGGAGATGCAGGATAGGGCGAGGTCTTTGACGCCAAAGGAGGAAAGAATCTGTAGTAGAAGGCAGTGGTCAACTGTGTCAAAAGCAGAGGACAGGTCAAGAAGCAGGAGTATAGAGTATTGTCCGTTTGCTTTGGCTGTAAGTAGGTCATTAGTAATTTTGGTCAGGGCTGTCTCAGTGGAGTGCTGGGGGCGGAAACCAGATTGTAGAGTGTCAAAGAGCAAGTTAGAAGAGAAGTGGTAGGAAAGCTCAGCGTGGACATGCAGCTCCAGGAGTTTGGAAGCGAATGGGAGCAGCGATATTGGGCGATAGCTGGACATAGCGGTTGGGTCGAGGGTTGGCTTTTTAAGGATAGGCGCGATTGTGGCATGCTTGAAAGCAGAAGGGAAGGTACCGGAAGTTAGTGATAGGTTGAAGAGGTGGGTTAGGGATGGAATAATAGTGGTGGTGAGGTTGGGGAGGAGGTGGGTTGGGATGGGGTCAAGTGCACAGGTTGTGAGGTGCGATTTGGAGAGAAGACAATTAAGCTCCCCTTCAGTTATGTTGGAGAGGGAGGTTATGGGGTTGGGGCATTGGTCTGGTATACAAAGTGGTTGAGGTGGTTGAACAATGAAGACTTGCCTTGTTTGGTCGATCTTATTTTTGAAGTGTGTGGCAAAGTCCTCAGCAGAGATGAGGGAGGTAGGAGGGGGCAGTGGTGGGCGGAGGAGGGAGTTAAAAGTTTTGAATAACTGTTTGGGGTTGTAGGATAGGGAAGATACGAGGGTTGTGAAGTAGGCCTGTTTAGCAGAGGTGAGGGCAGATTTGAAAGTGAGTGTTGCTTGTTTGAATGCAGTGAAGTCGTCTTGCGAATTTGTTTTTTTCCAACGCCGCTCTGTAATCCTGGACACTTGCCGGAGCTTTTTAGTGGTGTTATTGTGCCAGGGTTGTCTGTTGGTACGTCGCACTCTGCCATGAACGAGAGGGGCGACCGTGTCAATAGCCGATGTGAGAGTGGCATTGTAGAAAGCAGTGGCACTGTCTGTATCGTGGAGTGAGGATATTGATGCCAGTGAAAGAATAGAGTCAGAGAGTGTGTGGATGTCTAGGTGTGCAAGGTGTCTGCGGGGTGCACGTGTTGCTGGACATGGGTGACAGGAGAGGAGGACAGGGATGAGAAAGTGAGTAGATGGTGGTCGGATAGAGGGAGAGGGGAGGTGGTGAAGTTAGATAGAGAGCAGAGGCGGGTGAAGACCAAGTCTAATGTATGACCATCCGTGTGGGTGGCTGAGGAGGACCACTGAGTAAGTCCAAAGGATGAAGTAAGGGACAGAAGTTTGGAGGCTGCTGACTGAAGGGTATCAGTGGGGATGTTGAAGTCACCCATGATGATGGTGGGGATGTCAGTGGAGAGAAAGTGAAGAAGCCAGGTAGTGAATTGGTCGATGAAGGCAGTGGTCGGGCCTGGAGGTCGGTATATGACGGCCACTTGGAGGTTGGAGGGAGAGTAGATGCGGACAGAGTGGACTTCAAAGGAAGGGAGGATTAGGAGGGAAGAGGTGGGATTGGGTTAAAGTTGCAGTTAGAGGAAAGGAGAACACCCACTCCTCCACCATGTCTGTTTCCAGGGCGAGGAGTGTGGGTGAATTGGAGGCCACCGTAACACAGCGCAGCAGGGGAGGCGGTGTCAGAGGGTGTCAGCCATGTTTCTGTGAGGGCGAGGAAAGCAAGATTGCGAGAGAGAAAGAGGTCATGAATCACATGAAGCTTATTGCAGATGGAGCGGGCATTTCAGAGTGCTCCAGAGAGAGGGAGCAGGGGGTGGGTGTCAATGGCACAGGTTTTACGTTGGAAAGATTGCGGTAGTTCCTATTAGATAGGGAGCGGTAGGAAGGAGTACTAATGGTGGGTATGAACTGTGGAGGTCCAGGATTGGGAGATATGTCACCAGCAGTGAGGAGGAGCAGAGAAAGGGAGAGCATGTGGGAGAAGGAGAGAGGGAAGCTTGTTTTGTGTTTTATTAGGACAGATTTGAGGTTGAGGAGCAGGTCAGCAGAGGAGGACAGGTGGGGAGGAAGGAGGGAAGGGGAGATGATTATTTGATTAGAGGGTGCTGGGGTTTGGGGATAGCGAAGGAGAGAGAGGATTAACGGAGCAAACACTGTGAAGGCATATGTAAACATGGTGAAATAGTGAGATGGGTAAATAGAAAAGCCAGGTACAAGAAATTAGAAGTGCTTACTCAGCAGACATACCCAAAAAAGACATAGTGTGGGGTCCTGACTCCTGCCGTGACTAACTGCCGTTGAAATAACTGCAGCTTCACTGTACTTTTGCTGCAGTGGTACTTCTGCTGCGTGTGCGTGCCTGATCCCACACGCGTGCCCCCCTTAGACTGCTACTGAATATATAGGACTGAGTAGAGGATCAGGTGGGAGGAGTTGTGGTAGCTGCTTTGGGATAAATTAGCAGCTGCCCAGCACACCAGGGGAGGATAGACAATCAAAGGCACAGGGCCTGGCTGCATCCATATGCTGGTAACACCTTGCACCTGATAGCATCTCTACTGGCCCCAGCATGGCTATACAGCAGTAAGTATTGAATACAATGCAACAAATTAATTTAGCAAACATTCAGCAGGCACATTTAAAAGGGAAAGGTTGCACAGTATAAGTCAGATCAGCAAGCAGGTTGGATGACATTAAAGGGAAGGTGCACAGTAGTAAGTCAGATCCAGCAGAGGTTGTAGAGATTGTACCATTTAAAAGGGAAAGGTTGCACAGTAGTAAAAGTCAGATCCCAGCAAGCAGAGGTTGTAGAGATTGTACCATTTAAAAGGGAAAGGTTGCACAGTAGTAAAAGTCAGATCCCAGCAAGCAGAGGTTGTAGAGATTGTACCATTTAAAAGGGAAAGGTTGCACAGTAGTAAAAGTCAGGTCCCAGCAAGCAGAGGTTGTAGAGATTGTACCATTTAAAAGGGAAAGGTTGCACAGTAGTAAAAGTCAGATCCCAGCAAGCAGAGGTTGTAGAGATTGTACCATTTAAAAGGGAAAGGTTGCACAGTAGTAAAAGTCAGATCCCAGCAAGCAGAGGTTGTAGAGATTGTACCATTTAAAAGGGAAAGGTTGCACTGTAGTAAAAGTCAGATCCCAGCAAGCAGAGGTTGTAGAGATTGTACCATTTAAAAGGGAAAGGTTGCACAGTAGTAAAAGTCAGATCCCAGCAATGACTAATAAGCTAAGCATCTTTATAAGTATAGACAGAAAAACGAAATATATAGCACATAAAGTCTTAATATAGTAGCACTTGTGATTAACAAGGTTGTACATCTGTTATTACCAATTGATGTCTAAATGCATATTTTTCAATGCCTTCTCTACCTATATTTATGCACTGCACTTTATGTGATGAATAAATCCTGTATCACTGTCTGCACTTTATGCATGTTAATTATAATGTAAATATATGCTCTTATAATGATGATTAATGTAAATTATTATAATCATGTATACTCTTTATGTACCTGGCACTTTCACATGTTCACTGCTTGAGAAAGGTTCCTGTTTGGACCGAAACGTTGCCTTTTCGGCTTATTAAATAGCTCTTTTTCACTACAAACGGTGTGCTGTCTCCAATTTTTCTAGTTATTTATCTAATTATGTATCTATCTATCTATCTATCTATTAGAAAAGACTTGAAACAGCACAGACAATCAAGTGGGTGCACAGGCCTTCCGGCAGCTAATCCATATACTTGTCAAATATATAGGAATAAAAAATAGGAAGCAGCACTCTAAATTGTGCAAAAAGTAAAGGTGGACTTTATTAGGCCCACATGGCATGGCAATGTTTCGGCTTCCAAAATCCTTGAGCGTGCTGCTTCCTATTTTGTATATCTATCTATCTATCTATCTATCTATCTATCTATCTATCTATCTATCTATCTATCTATCTATCTATCTCTTATTAGTTCTGCTTCCTTCTGTCTGTTTCATGCCATCCCTTCTGCTCTCCTCCTATGATGACATTCTGAGCCCCACTCTCTGTAATAATCCTGCTCCACTGACCCTGTCTGTGATGCCACAATTATCCCCAAATTCTCTGTCTGGATTCCTCTTCCATTGTTCTCCTTTCATCCCCTTTCTTTACATCCTGTATTCCGCTCCATCTTTTCTATGTCCTTGTTCTCAGATGTGGTGGCCGGGTGATACAGCTCGGAGGATGCTCTTGCATCTCTCAGTTAACCCTCTACTGCCTGATGCTGTAGCAGCTGTTTTGCTGGCGTCTTATGTGCACATTCCTGCATCCTGATTTTGCAGCATTCCCTGGGAGAGGATGCTGGGGAGGAGGAGGGTGATGATGCTGAGATGATGCACAAGTGATGCTGCGGATGCAGAAGGTGTATTCTTTTTCAGAGCTGATGCTGATGGTGAGCATGCGGTGAGGTCTCTGTGGCGCAATGGACGAGCGCGCTGGACTTCTAATCCAGAGGTTCCGGGTTCGAGTCCCGGCAGAGATGGTGCCTACTGTAATCTTTTGTTTTACACACAATATAATATAAATTTACTGGAATTATCTCGGCAGCTTCAGAAGCTGGTTCTTCATTGTGAATTGTATATTCCCGGGTATTTTACTGTGATGGATTAGATCAGGTCTATTTCTGCTGCATTTTATACATTTATGTTGGATATTTTATAAATAAAGATAATTATGGGATGTGTATAATATGGGGCGGCAGAACATTTCATGACATGATTTAAAGAAATAAGAATGACTTTATGGACGAATATGTGATAAATGTCGCAGAGATGAATTTGTCATTTCTGCATTTCTGTAATGTCATGCAGAAAACAAGTTGTGCCCAATGACTTACTCAACTTACTCTGCTATGTCCATGAAAACTCATAGTCATTTCAGCTCTGATATGTATGACAAACACATCTCTGCCACACCAGGACATACACACGTGGTCAAAATTGTTGGTACCCCTCGTTTAATGACAGAAAAACCCACAATGGTCACAGAAATAACTTGAATCTGACAAAAGTAATAATAAATCAAACATCTATGAAAATGAACAAATGAAAATCAGAAATGGCTTTTAAACCATACTTCCACAGAATTTAAAAAAAAAAATAAAAGTCATCAAATAGGCCTGGATAGAAATGATGGTACTCTTAACTTAATATTTTGTTGCACAACCTTTTGAGACAATCACTGTAATCAAACGATTCCTGTAACTGTCAATGAGACTTCTGCACCTCTGCAGGTATTTTAGCCCACTCCTCAAGAGCAAACTGCTTCAGTTGTCTCGTGTATGAAGGTTGCCTTTTCCAGACGGCATGTTTCAGCACTTTCCAAAGATGCAAAGAATAATCCAAGGATTTAGGTCAGGGCTCATAGATGGCCACTTCAGAATAGTCCAATGTTTTCCTCTTAGCCATTCTTGGGTATTTTTAGCTGTGTGTTTTGGGTCATTAGCCTGTTGCAAGACCCATGACCTGTGACTGAGACCAAGCTTTCTGACACTGAGCAGCACATTTCTCTCTAGAATCCCTTGATAGTCTTGAGATTTAATTGTACCCTGCACAGATTCTAGATGTTGCTCAGCTTCTGAATCCACACCTTTGCAGAGGAAACTTCACAGAGCAAGTTGCATGGGATAACAAGCGTTTACTTCTCTGAACATGAGGTGAAGGAATAATGCACAGACATTACAGCATTGCATCAGCTAACAGGAACAAAACGAAAGTGAAATTAAACAGAAGAGAGACTAATTCTTATACAATACATTAAAGAAGAAAACGTTACACAACATCGCCATCTAATGTCAGGTCAGCATAAAGTCCTCCTGTTACACATATATAATAAGTTCTGATCTGTTGCATATGACAACACCTTTCTCAACAGTAAGGACTTATTCAATGAAACCCAACTTTTTTTATTAGTCTCTGATTATCAGCATTCAATGCCTTCGTGAAAATGTCCGCTGTCATTTCTTCAGTAGGACAATACTCCAACTTCAATACTCCTTGGTCCTCTTTGAGTTTTGTTGGTTCCAAGTGTGATTGTCCTAATTCTGTCAACAATTGTCTTAACCACAGTACTTCTTGTCTTTCTATCTGTATTCCTAGGTACTGTTTTACATTTCCCAAGTCTTTGATTTCAAAATGTTGTTTCAGGATTTTTAGAATGTTTTCTTTATCCCTTTCTTGTTTAAAACAAATCAAAATGTTGTTTACATATATGAGTACATAAATCCATCTATTACTCAGCCTTTTTGTGTACAAGCATGGATCAGTTTTGCTTCTTTGAAATTTTTCATTTGTTAGTACTTCCGTGATTTTGTCATTCCACGCTTTAGCTGCTTGTTTTAAACCATATATGCTTTTCTGTAGTTTGCAAACTTTGTTTGGATTTCTTTCATCTTTAAATCCTGGAGGTTGTTCCATGTAAATGTCTTCTGTTAAATCTCCATTCATAAAAGCTGTCTTTACATTCAGATGTCTTAGTTCCATCTGTTCCACTGCTGCAACTGTAAGTAAAGTTCTTATTGTAGTGTGTTTGACAACTGGAGCAAATGTTTCATCATAGTCTTCTTCTTCTGGAAGTCGAGCTATGTCTTCCCAAGAGATAGATTCATACATTTTACTTATACTTGTCTTGTATGAGAGACGTTTTGGTGGTTTTCCTTTGTTCTGTCTTATTGAACGTCTTGGTTCTGTGTCTGTTTGTAGTTGTGATTCTTCACCTTCAGTATTTTGTTCTTCATTAATTTCTACTTCTTTCTCATCAGATATTTCTTCAGTTATGTCACTATTGTTTTTCTCATTTTTTGTTTCAACTGAAATCATAATGTCTTCAATTAAATCTTCAATGAATGTCACACTGTTACTCACTGTAACTCTGTCTGTTTTGGGATCTAGGATTCTATATCCTTTGCAGTTTTCACTATATCCAACGAATATTCCTTCCATGGATCTGTTTTGAAGTTTGGAACGTTTTTCTGTTGGAATGAATATAAAAACTTTACATCCAAAAACTTTTAAATGATTGACACTTGGTTTCATACCTTGCCACAGTTCATATGGAGTTTTCTTCAGTTTTCTGAAAAAAAGTCAGGTTCTGTAGATATGTAGCTGTCATTGCTGCCTCACCCCAATATTTCTCTGGTAGTTTAGAATCTGTCAGCATACATCTCATCATTTCTGTTAGAGTTTTGATTTTCCTTTCTGCTACTCCATTTTGTTCAGGTGTGTATGGAACAGTTTTCTGATGTTGTATTCCATTTTGTCTTAAGTAGTCTTCTATTCTGTGACCTGTAAATTCACCTCCATTATCACTTCTGATGACAATTGGCTTCCTTTGAAATTTGTTACTTGATCTTGTTACATAGTCTACAAGTTTATCAAAAACCTCACTTTTGTTCTTAATTAAGTATGTGACTGTGTATCTTGAGTAGTGATCTATAAAAGTCAACATGTATCTATTGCCTCCTGATGTAGTCACTTTCATGGGTCCACATACGTCAGTATGCACCAAATCAAGTGTAATGTATGTAGTACAGTTCATATAGCGTCTTGTGCTTGGGTGCGATGAAAACACAGGAGTCACAGGTTTGATATAGAAAAGTCCTGTATTACTTCATACAAGTTGGCAGAAATAGTCACACAGTTTGCAGACACAGAAACAGGAGACACAGCAGGCCAGAGTAATCCAAGCTCAGCAATCACTCTCCAATACAGATTCAGGATCTTCTTCTCTGTTACCGTAAGTCCATGCAAACATGGGTCTTTCAAAGAGCAGGGTTCAGAGTCCACAAGTGCTTCAGAGTTCCTCAGTAGGAATAGCTGGAGTACAAGGTCCAAGGCTTACAGGAGTCAAGTCACAGGTTCACTGCAGGCTAGATTCTGAAGCACTGATTGCTCAGCTGTGGCTGCTTAAGAAGCAAAGGAGAGAATCAGGGCGGGAACATGCAAGCTGGAAACTCCATTTTGACTGAGGGCAAGATAGCTGCAGCAAGACAGAAAGTAAAATGGCTGACGAACAAACTGAGTTTCAGGAATATATACATAGAACCTTACATTACTCCCCCCTTAAGGACAACCTCCGGATGACCTCAGACCAGGCTTGTGTGGGTACCTCTGATGAAACTGACGGAGCAAGCGAGGAGCATTAACGTTATTGACCGGTTCCATGAGTTGTCCTCCACTGGGTAGCCCTGCCATTTAATCAGATATTGTAACTGATTTCTATACAACCTGGAATCTAAAATCCTTTCCACCACAAATTCTTCCTGACCATCGACTAGCACTGGGTCAGGGCAAGGAGAGGAACGTCCAGGAAACGTATTGGGTGTCGCAGCCTTTAGTAGGGATACATGAAAGACAGGGTGGATTCTCATAGTTCTGGGCAGTTGAAGACGACAAGCAACGGCACTTATAATTTTACTGATTTTATAGGGTCCAATGTACTTATGTCCCAACTTAGACGATGGAATCCTTAACTTAAGATTTCTGGTTGACAGCCAGACCAAGTCTCCTACCTTGAAAGCTGGTGCAGGTTTACGAAATTTATCTGCTGCTTTCTTGTACCTTTCTTGAGCCGATTCCAGATTTTCCTTTAGAAGATCCATATTCTTCTGTAAAGACGTGATTCTTTCAGCCACTGCTGGTAAAGGCGTTTCTATGGGAAATCGTGGTAGAATGTTAGGATGATAACCTAGATTAGAGTAAAAAGGAGACTGTTTAGTGGAGGCACTCTGAGAGTTGTTATACGAGAACTCAGCTAATGGAAGTAGATCCACCCAATCATACTGTAGGTGGCAGATAAAGCAGCGGAGATACTGCTCCAGGGTTTGATTGGTTCGTTTGGTCTGTCCATTAGTCTGGGGATGAAAAGCAGAAGAAAGGTTTACTTTAATGTCCAATGCTGCACAGAAATTTTGCCAAAACCTAGAAGTGAATTGCACCCCTCGATCCGAAATAACCTCATCCGGTACTCCATGTAAGCGAAACACATCTTTAATCATCAAATCTGATGTCTGTTTTGCAGTGGGTAAGCCGACACAAGGGATAAAATGAGCTGCCTTTGTTAGACGGTCAACCACCACTAGAATGGTGTTCTTCCCCTGAGAGGTTGGTAACTCCACAATGAAGTCCATAGAAATGGATCCCCATGGGCGGGACGGGGTGGGAAGAGGCTGTAACAGACCAGTTGGTGAGGAGCGAGGTGTTTTGCATCTTGCACAGACCTCACATGAAGTGACATAATTCAAAACATCCTTCCTGCAAGTGGGCCACCAAAAGAAACGAGAAAGAAATTCCTGTGTCTTTAGAATTCCTCTATGCCCAGCTATCTTGGAATCGTGAATGAGTTGCAATACTCTTAATCTGACTGTTTCAGGAATATACAGACGTTGTCCATGAATCCACACACCATTCTTAAAGACAAGACTTACGTCCCTTGGGGGTTGTGCCAAAAAGGAATCCGCATGGTATGCTTTCTTGATGTCCTTAAGTAGGTCTTGATTATGAATTACTCCTAGGAATCTAGAGTCAGGAAGAATAGTCTTAGGAGGAGTAATTGGACGTGTCTCTGCTGAGTAAATCCTAGAGAGTGCATCAGCCTTTCCATTGCGCGATCCTGGTCTATAAGAGATGATAAAATTAAATTGGTTTAAGAAAAGATTCCAGCGAGCCTGGCGAGGAGTCAGGCACTTAGCCGACCTGATAAACTCAAGGTTACGATGGTCTGTCAGGACGACTATTTGCTGTGCAGCTCCCTGAAGAAGGTGTCTCCATTCTTTGAAGGCGGCAATAATGGCCAACAACTCTCTATTGCCCACATCGTAGTTCCTCTCAGCCGAAGACAACTGCTGGGAAAAGAAGGCACAGGGATGCAAGACATTCTTCTCACCTGTTCTCTGAGAGAGTATAGCTCCAACGGCACAGTCTGAAGCATCCACCTCTATTATGAAGGCAAGCTCGGGGTTGGGATGTACTAGGATAGGTGCAGTGGTAAATTTATCTTTTAGACGGGAAAATGCTTCCTGGGCTTGGGGAGTCCAGGAAAACCTAGACTCTTTCCGGGTAAGTTGAGTGATAGGTGACACTACCTCAGAGAAATTTCTAATGAAACGTCTATAGAAGTTGGCAAACCCGATGAAGCGCTGTACCTCCTTCACATTTCTAGGACTTGGCCAATCCTTGATGGCTTGGGTTTTGCTTCCATCCATACTAATTCCTTGTGTAGACAGTACATACCCCAGAAATTGAATTTTGGTCCTATGGAATTCACACTTTTCAAGTTTGATGTAAAGATGATTTTGTCTTAGACGTTCCAAGACCATTCTCACATGTCCATGATGTTCCTCTGTGGAGTTAGAAAAAATTAGAATATCATCCAAATAAATTACCACGAATGTATCTAGGAGATCCCTGAAGATGTCATTCACCAAGTGTTGGAAAGTGGCTGGGGCGGTACTCAGACCAAATGCATAACTAGATATTCAAAGTGTCCATAGCGTGACCTGAATGCAGTCTTCCATTCATCCCCAGGTCTAATACGGACTAAGTTATAGGCCCCACGAAGATCTAGTTTAGAAAAAATTTTGGCATGTCGCACTCTCTCCAATAACTCAGGGATTAAAGGCAATGGATAACGGTTTCTAATAGTAACCTTATTGAGTTCCCTATAGTCTACGCATGGTCTCAGAGATCCATCTTTCTTCTTTACAAAGAAGATGGGTGCACCTGCAGGAGATGAAGAGGGGCGTATGAAGCCCTTGGCTAGATTTTTATCTATGTAATCCTTTAAAGCCTTTAGCTCGGGCCCCGCCAGGGGGTAGATCTTACCAAAAGGTATCTCTGCTCCAGGCAATAATTCAATTGGACAATCATATGGACGGTGAGGAGGAAGCTGGTCAGCGTTCTTCTTGTCACATAAATCCACATAGTCCTGGTATACAGCTGGTAGTTCAGGGACTGACATGATTCCTTTAGGAACAAAGCAAGCTGAAACTTTTGGACTCATCTGTTTCTCTGGAAAGTGTAATTCCTTGGTCTCCCAGTTAATGGTAGGATTCTGAGCCTGCAGCCATGGTAGCCCTAGAATAATGGGAAAGTGGGGAGAAGAGATAAGCATAAAGGACAGTTTCTCTTGATGATCTTTACCCATAAGAACCCTCAAAGGCTCTGTTTCCTGATCCACTGGTCCAGAGGTCAGCAGGGAGCCATCCACAGTTTCCATCTGTACTGGAGTAGCCTTCTTCACTGAACGTATTCCCTGTTTCAGAGCAAAGGAGACATCCATAAAATTTCCACTTGCCCCTGAGTCGATCATAGCAGAGCTAGACACCCAAGCTGAGTCAACCCAGAGTTTGATGGAAAGAAAGCAATGAGAATTGTTTTTCTTACAACTCAGCTGGGACACCGCTGAGGAAACTTGAAAAATGGCAGCGTTTACACAGTCAACGTCCTCAGAGGTAACGGAATTTAAGTCCGAGAAATCAAGATCTGTTGCTGCAGATCTCTCTGGAGCCTGAGGCTCGGACCTGACAGATCCCCTCTCGCAACACTCACAATGAATGAGTGCTGCAATAGTCTTACGAGAACGGCTGGGGCAGTTTATAATGAAGTGCCCTGACTTACCACAATAGAAACATAGATTCTCCTTAAAACGATGTTCCTTGCGTGCATCACTAACCAGTCGTTGTAAAGAGTCTACCTGCATGGGTTCAGGTTCAGGTTCCCGTGTAATCCTACTCAAAGGTTCCTTAGCTGGAGAGGAAGGTAGGAAAAGGTTAGTACGATTGCTTTCGAACCATCTCTCTTGCCTGCGTTCAGTCAGACGAGTATCAATACGGATGCAGTAGTTAATAAAGTCACCTAACGCAGTGGGAGGGTCGGCACGAGCAAGTTCATCCTTAATCAGTGGAGATAACCCCTTTCGAAAAATAGATTTTTTGGCGGAACTGTCCCAGGTGGTATCAAGGGCCCATCTCCTGAAATCCAAGGCATATTCAGCTACCGAGTGCTTACCTTGGCGCAAAGCTAACATGGCTGCTTCAGCTGTTGCACCTCGATTGGGGTCATCAAACACCTGCCCCATGGCTGAAATAAAATCATCAAGGTGATTCAAACAATCATCCTCAGTCTCAATCAGAGGGTTTGCCCACATCAAAGCCTTGTTGGTAAGCAACATAATTATAGTAAGCACCTTAGATCGTTCAGTAGGAAATTGTGAAGCATGTGCAGAAAAAAAAAGATTGCATTGATTAACAAATCCCCTGAATTTTTCACGTTCACCACCAAAACGAAAAGGGGGCAACTTGGGAATCCCAGAACTCGGGGCCACGGCAGGAGCCTGGACTCGCCCCTCCAGAACCTCAATCCTGGCTCGCAAATCCTGGGTAGTCTGTCCAACCACTTGCAAATTGTGATTATTTAGGTCCTGAAGATTTGTAAAACGGGTCTTTATATTCTGCAAATCTGCAAGGATATTATCAGTCACTCCGCAAAGTTCCTTTATGCGGGCCTCCATTTTCCAGATCTTTTAAGACAGGATACTGGAAGAAGAGGAGAAAAAAAAAAAAAAAACAATAGTGTTCACCTGTGGCATCACTGAAGAAAGAAAAAAAACTTTAAGGGAACTGCTCACCTGGAATGGTTGTGAGAAGTCACAACCACTATCATCACAGAAAGCTTTCAACCAGACATCTGATATCCAGAGTTTCAGCAGACAAAAAGAGAAGAGAAAAAAAAAAAAAAAAACAATAGTGTTTACCTGTGATAACACTGCAGAAAAAAAAACTTAAGGGAATTGCTCACCTGGAATGGTTGTGAGAAGTCACAACCACTGTCATCACAGAAAGTACAACCGGACATCCGATATCCACAGTACAGCAGACAAGCCTTTCCAGACCCAGCAGACACTAACGTTTGGCTTCAGAATCTTGTAATGTATGTGGTACAGTTCATATAGCGTCTTGTGCTTGGGTGCGATGAAAATACTTGAGACACAGGTTGATAAAAAAAGTCTTGTATTGCTTCATACAAATTGGCAAAAATAAACACACAGGTTGCAAACACAGAAGCAGGAGACACAGCAGGCCAGAGTAATCTAAGCTCAGCAATAACTCTCCACAACAGATTCAGATCTTCTTCTCTGTTACCGCAAGTCCATGCAAACGTGAGGCTCTCAAGAGCAGAGTTCAGAGTCCACAAGTGCTTCAGAGTTCCTCAGTAGGAATGGCTGGAGTACAAGGTCCAAGGCTTCAGGAGTCAGAACACAGGTTCACTGCAGGCTAGATTCTGAAGCACTGATTGCTCAGCTGTGGCTGTTTAAGAAGCAAACGGAGAGAATCAGGGCAGGAACATGCAAGCTGGAAAACTCCATTTTGACTGAGGGCAAGATAGCTGCAGCAAAACAGAAAGCAAAATGGCCGACGAACAAACTGAGTTTCAGAAACAGATACACAGAACCTTACATCAAGATCTGTTGCTGCAGATCTCTCTGGAGCCTGAGGCTCGGACCTGACAGATCCCCTCTCGCAACACTCACAATGAATGAGTGCTGCAATAGTCTTACGAGAACGGCTGGGGCAGTTTATAATGAAGTGCCCTGACTTACCACAATAGAAACATAGATTCTCCTTAAAACGATGTTCCTTGCGTGCATCACTAACCAGTCGTTGTAAAGAGTCTACCTGCATGGGTTCAGGTTCAGGTTCCCGTGTAATCCTACTCAAAGGTTCCTTAGCTGGAGAGGAAGGTAGGAAAAGGTTAGTACGATTGCTTTCGAACCATCTCTCTTGCCTGCGTTCAGTCAGACGAGTATCAATACGGATGCAGTAGTTAATAAAGTCACCTAACGCAGTGGGAGGGTCGGCACGAGCAAGTTCATCCTTAATCAGTGGAGATAACCCCTTTCGAAAAATAGATTTTTTGGCGGAACTGTCCCAGGTGGTATCAAGGGCCCATCTCCTGAAATCCAAGGCATATTCAGCTACCGAGTGCTTACCTTGGCGCAAAGCTAACATGGCTGCTTCAGCTGTTGCACCTCGATTGGGGTCATCAAACACCTGCCCATGGCTGAAATAAAATCATCAAGGTGATTCAAACAATCATCCTCAGTCTCAATCAGAGGGTTTGCCCACATTAAAGCCTTGTTGGTAAGCAACATAATTATAGTAAGCACCTTAGATCGTTCAGTGGGAAATTGTGAAGCATGTGCAGAAAAAAAAAGATTGCATTGATTAATAAATCCCCTGAATTTCTCACGTTCACCGCCAAAACGAAAAGGGGGCAACTTGGGAATCCCAGCACTCGGGGCTACGGCAGGAGCCTGGACTCGCCCCTCTAGAACCTCAATCCTGGCTCGCAAATCCTGGGTAGTCTGTCCAACCACTTGCAAATTGTGATTATTGAGGTCCTGTAGATTTGTAAAACGGGTCTTTATATTCTGCAAATCTGCAAGGATATTATCAGTCACTCCGCAAAGTTCCTTTATGCGGGCCTCCATTTTCCAGATCTTTTAAGACAGGATTACTGGAAGAAGAGGAGAGAAAAAAAACAATAGTGTTCACCTGTGGCAACACTGCAGAGAGAAAAAAAAATTAAGGGAACTGCTCACCTGGAATGGTTGTGAGAAGTCACAACCACTGTCATCACAGAAAGTACAACCGGACGTCTGATATCCACAGTACAGCAGACACAAAAAGAGAAAAGAAAGGAAAAAAAAAAAAAAAAACAATAGTGTTTACCTGTGGTAACACTGCAAAAAGAAAAAACTTAAGGGAATTGCTCACCTGGAATGGTTGTGAGAAGTCACAACCACTGTCATCACAGAAAGTACAACCGGACGTCTGATATCCACAGTACAGCAGACACAGCCTTCCAGACCCAGCAGACACTAACGTTTTGGCTTCAGAATCTTGTAATGTATGTAGTACAGTTCATATAGCGTCTTGTGCTTGGGTGCGATGAAAACACAGGAGTCACAGGTTTGATATAGAAAAGTCCTGTATTACTTCATACAAGTTGGCAGAAATAGTCACACAGTTTGCAGACACAGAAACAGGAGACACAGCAGGCCAGAGTAATCCAAGCTCAGCAATCACTCTCCAATACAGATTCAGGATCTTCTTCTCTGTTACCGTAAGTCCATGCAAACGTGGGTCTTTCAAAGAGCAGGGTTCAGAGTCCACAAGTGCTTCAGAGTTCCTCAGTAGGAATAGCTGGAGTACAAGGTCCAAGGCTTACAGGAGTCAAGTCACAGGTTCACTGCAGGCTAGATTCTGAAGCACTGATTGCTCAGCTGTGGCTGCTTAAGAAGCAAAGGAGAGAATCAGGGCGGGAACATGCAAGCTGGAAACTCCATTTTGACTGAGGGCAAGATAGCTGCAGCAAGACAGAAAGTAAAATGGCTGACGAACAAACTGAGTTTCAGGAATATATACATAGAACCTTACATCAAGTGGTCTTTCGCTTTTCTTCTCACTTTCTTTTGGAATAGATATCCTTGTGGCTTTGGATTTTATACAACATTCACATCTTACGGTAATTGAGCAATATGATATCTTTAAATCTTTTGTCAATTCTTTTCTCTGTAGTTCCCTTATACTGTCCGGGTGTCTATGTCCTAGACGTCTATGCCACATGTGAATACAGTTTTTGTGATCATGTGTACATACCTTCATCTGTTCCTTTGGTTTGTCAAAATGATATAATTGTTCATCTGCCTTGACTTTGGTTATCAACTTGTTTCCTGCAAGAATTGCACACTCATTATCTTTGAATTTTACTGTAAGTCCTTTTGCTGTTAAACGTTTCACAGATAATAATCCGCCTTCCAATTTTGGAACATACAACACATCCTGTACAAGTATCTTTGAATCTTGTCCGAACTTGTTTGAACAATTTAGCATACCTTGTCCGATGCCTTCTGCGGTTATTTTGCTTCCATCTGCAAGATAAATGGCTACTTTCTTATTTAAATCAAGATCAGTAAAGAAATTCTTGTCACTTGTCATATGACTCGTTGCTCCTGAATCAATAAACCAACCAAGTGATGATTTCTTATCAGTTACTTTAAATGTGCCATTCCAATTATTTTCACATGAATCAGAAATTGTGTTTTTCACCTTCTGTATATTATCTTTATGGTGTAATTTCTGTTCTGCTTTCCATATAGTGCAGTCTTTCTTTAAATGACCTTTTTTCTTACATCTGAAGCATTCTT
This sequence comes from Oophaga sylvatica, assembly GCA_033576555.1. Classification (NCBI taxonomy): domain Eukaryota; kingdom Metazoa; phylum Chordata; class Amphibia; order Anura; family Dendrobatidae; genus Oophaga; species Oophaga sylvatica. Next base: position 164,113 of record JARQOD010000115.1, read on the forward strand.
TTGTCTCTTTATTATAGGGTTTTTTAAGTTCTGTAGCTTTAAGAGCATTTCCATTATCTTTTTCAGTAGAAGAATCATTTGTTTGCTCTTTCCTTCTCTGACATTCATCTATGAGTCTGGTCTTCACAAACTCTAATGTAATGTCAGTTTCTGGTCTTGTCTCTAGTGCATTTATTAAAGCTGTATATGAATCTTGTAAACTGCACAATAAAATTGCTGCTATATGGCTTTCCTTAATATCTTCACTAATAGATCTTAGCTGTGATATCACTTCCATAATAGAGAATATATGCTTCTGCATGTCACTGTCTGCATTTAGTCTCATATTGTACAGCTTTCTTAGTAGAAATAACTTGTGATTTAAGCTGGGTCTCTCATATAGCTTTCTTAATTGTTCCCACATTCCTTTCACTGTTTCTTCATTTCTTATATGTATTAATTGAGCATCATCCACTAATAAGCTGATGGTAGCTCTCGCTTGTCTATTTTTCTTATCCCATGTCTGATTATCTTCATCAGGTCTATCTGTAGTGATTACTTCCCATAAATCATCTTTAGACAATAACTTCTCTACTTTGAACTTCCATAGCTGATAGTTCTCATCATTCAGTTTAGCTACTGTGAGTTTTAGCTCTGTGCTATTCATCATTTTTAACTTATCTTACTTGTTTGGAGAGACTTGCACTGAAGAATTCTTCTGCATTCACCAGGGTCTTGCTGAGAATTCCAATGTCCTGGGTATCTGGTATTCTTGGGTGTCCTGGGATCTGTGGTGTCTGGATTCTCTGTATCTGGGTACGCTGTATCTGAGTGCCTGGGTCTGGGTGTCTGGGTCCATAACCTGTTGCACAGCTTCTGAATCCACACATTTGCAGAGGAAACTTCACAGAGCAAGTTGCAAGCGTTTACTTCTCTGAACATGAGGTGAAGGAATAATGCACAGACATTACAGCATTGCATCAGCTAACAGGAACAAAACGAAAGTGAAACTAAACAGAAGAGAGACTAATTCTTATACAATACATTAAAGAAGGAAATGTTACACAACAACGCCATCTAATGTCAGGTCAGCATAAAGTCCTCCTGTTACACATATATAATAAGTTCTGATCTGTTGCATATGACAACACTAGACACCCTGTGCCAGATGCAGCAAAGCAGCCCCAGAACATAACAGAGCCTCCTCCATATCTCACAGTAGCAAAAATGTTCTTTTCTTGATATGCTTCATTTTTTCATCTGTGAACATAGAGCCTTGCCAAAAAGTTTTTGTCTCATCTGTCCATAGGACATTCTCCCAGAAGCTTTGTGGCTTGTCAACATGTAGTGTTTGCAAATTCTAGTTTGGCTTTTTATGATAATGGTGTCCTCCTTGGTCATCTACCATGAAGTCCACTTTGGCTCATACAATAACGGTTGGTGCAATCTGACACTGATGTTCCTTGAGTTTGAAGTTCACCTTTAATCTGTTTAGAAATTTTTCTGGGCTCTTTTGTTACCATTCATATTTTCTATCTCATTGATTTGTCATCAATTTTCCTCCTGTGGTCACGTCCAGGGAGGTTGGCTGCAGTCCTATGGAGCTTAAATTTCTGAATAATATGTGCAACTATAGTCACAGGAAACTGTGAGGGTTGCTTGGAGATGGTCTTATAACTTTTACCTTTAACATGTTTGTCTATAATTTTCTTTCTAATCTACTGATCTATTGAGACAACTCTTTCCTTCACTTCCTCTGGTCCATGTTGATTGTCACCAAACAGCACAGTGAGAATTTGTATCCCTCTATACAAGCCCACTCCCTGATTCCAAGACACCTGTGATGCTAATTAGTGGTCACACCTTGATTTAACATGTCCCTTTTGTCACATTATTTTCAGGGATATCATCATTTCTGTCCTGGCCTATTTCATGAGTTTTATTTTTTTTTAATTCTGTGGTTGAAAATCAATGTCTGGCTTTCATTTGTTCATTTTCATAGATTTTTGATTTATTATTACTTTTGTCAGATTCAAGCTATTTCTGTGACCATTGTGGGTTTTTCGGTCATTAAACGAGGGGTACCAACAATTTTGACCACGTGTGTATGTGTGCTGAATGAGAAAAGTCAAAATGTTCATGTCATTGACAGAAAAATCTGTCATGGTAATGGCAGTAATAACTATAGTATGGACCGGGCAGTGGTGTAGTGTGGGGGGTTCACAGGGATGTTACACTGATTGTCAAGGTCTATGGGGCACAAAATTTCACAACTCCCCTCCAACACCAGGGAATGACACTTCATGGAGCTATGCAGTAATGACCCTTTCACAGTAAGGACCCATTCACGCCAAGTATATTGGTCCTGTTGGACTTACATCCGAACCCCCTCAAAACGTGTATGCACCGTTGGGGTCATTGACTATAATGGTGTGCCCTCCCGGAGTTGCTTATGCAGAGATCAGCAGTTGAGTTGAGTTTGTCATTGGCTACTGCACTCTACATAGGTAGCAACCAAGATGACAAAGCTCTCAGTATCAAAGTGAGCTTTGTCATGTCGTTAGCTGCTTGTGAAGAGCTTAGCAGTCAATAGCAATCTCCTCTTGACTGCTGGGCTTTGTATAAGAAGTAACTGAGATGACAGAAACTGAGCAACCAATAAATGGAGACAGTACTGAATCAGAGCTGCTTTTATGTTATTACATTTTTTCTAATCCTCATTAGGTTTAGGACTTGGAATAAAGTTAGAGTTGGGTTTAGGGTTAGAGCAAAGAATTTCAGCAGAGCCTGTTGCCGCTTCACCGACGCAGTGCTGCAGTGTTTCCAGCATGCGACTGATATGTATGACGTTCTCCAAGATGACAATTCAGAGATGAAGGATGAGGAGGAGAAGGGGTGCACGAACTGATGTAGGAGGTTGAGGAAACCCTAATGGAACTAGGGACTGCAGTGCAATCCTCTATCAGTAGGTCGTGTGCCGTGCCAGTGTCGGACTCAGTCCTGGCCTCCAAAAGGTTCGCCCAGTGTGCAGTCAGTGAAATGTAGTGTTCTTGGCCACAAGAACTTGTCCACATGTCAGTTGTTAAGTGGACCTTCTTAGTACCTGCGTTAGTCAAGGCACGGGTGATGTTATAGGACACGTACTGGTGTAAGACGAGAATGGCACATCGGGAAAAACAGTGACAGCTGGGGACCATAGAATTGAGGGACGGCTGTAAGGAGGTCAAGGGTATTAACCCTTTAAATATTTAATTCCCTTTAAGTGTGTAAAAAGGTGTAAGTGTATGTCTTGTATGAACTGGATGATGTCTTGTACTGGTGTTATTTCCAATGTGTAAAAGTAAGGAAGGTATTAATATGGGTAGACAGTGTGTCCTAGGGATAATTAGAGTAGGGCACTAGTAGGATAGTGTAAGTATATGGGTTTAATTATAGCTTGCGAGGGATCACTAATGGGGGCATGTTAGAGATCCAGTTAGAACGTTAGAAAAAGATGTCAACGCAGTATTTCGGTTTGGACACTAGATGGGGCATTGAGCATATCCAGTCCAATAGGGACAACAGGTTAATAATAATAATCTTTATTTATATAGCGCCAACATATTCCGCAGCGCTTTACAGTTTAACAGTTTCAAAACCCAAGTCATAAGTAGCAACGTTAACAATACAATAATTAAAGCAAAATAAGATGAGATGACCCTGCTCGTGAGAGCTTACAATCTACGATAGGGTAGAAGTGTGAGGGGACCAGCAACCCTGAAGAAGCCGGTAAAGGATTCACCATGGTGACATGAGCCCAAAGTGAGTAGATTTACGTAGCAGTAGTCCAGTGGAAGAACCACTGTAGGAATGCTCAGCAGAAGAGGTCGTGCATGAGCTAGTAGCGAGTGGGCCACCAGCAAGTATCCGGGCAGGATAACCAGAGAGGGGTGGACGACCTAGTAGATGTGTCTTTCTATGCTAGATTGAAGTGTCTCCAGGGGAAGAGATCGAAGTGCCGTTTTCACTGGGCTCCTCGTCCCGTCAATACTTTGTGGTCCATTCTGGTGTAGCAGAGGAGAAGAGGAGAAGTTGTGGAAAATGTACTGCTGTTATCGTATAAGACGTGCTTATGGTGTCTTGGATGTGCTGTGTCCAGAGGAAAATAAAGCAGAACTGATTGCTCTGTATACTCTACCTCTAGAGAAGAACAACCCAGCAGAATAGAGGTGACAGGAGTAAAGTATGCAGCTGTTCCCAGTAAGGTAACCACCCGGCCAACCCTTTACACGGCCACTGTCATGGGGTTGCAGAAAGCCTAAGTGTCCAGAAGCCTAAAGACAACATTTCTAGGCCAAACAGTCCGGAAAGGTGCCCGTTTAGTGTTTGGGCATGTGAGTGGGTGTTTTGGTATTTCTACTTTAGCATGAGGGCAGCCTGCTGGCTCTCAAAAAATTATGAGTGAGAGCCACCTGATGTCCCTCCAAAACTTATGAGTGAGTGGCACCTGCTGGCCCTCCAAAATCTTTGCGTGAGTTCCGCCTGCTGGCCCTCAACAAATTTTGAGTGAGGGCAGCCTGATAGCCCTCCAAAATTTATGAGTGAGCATCTTCTAATGGCCCTCCAAAATGTATGACTGAGGGCTGCCTCATGGCCCTCCAAAATGTATGACTGAGGGCAGTCTGATATTTCTCCAAAATTTATGACTGAGGGGCCCTCAAAAAATTTGCCGTGAAGGCCACATGATACCCCTTTTAATATGGTGTAGGAGGACAATAGAAATAATAAACCATGAACCGTATTCCCTTTATGGGGTGGGAAGGAGTGCATAGGAATACAGCAGAAAAAAAGAACATTTGAATTGCCTTTATGTTCCGCTTCTGTCATCTGGTGGGGTTGAGAAATCTGTGCAAATTCAGGCCTTGTTCATTTTGAGAACAGTCAGCCTGTCAGCATTTTCAGATGACAGGTGCATGCATCTATTAGACATTATGCTCCCAGAGGCAGTAGAAATCTACGAAATCAACTTAAGAATAGAGTGAGCAGTGACTGTGGCCTGTGAGCTTCAGATTTAACTAAACTCCTTGTAAAATAAAAATAAAGATGCATTCATACATTGGGAGAAAGGCCCAAATGCACACATTGTGTAAAAAAAATGTGATATGGTGATCTTTCTCCAGGATGAGTTGGAGAAGTTTTCCCTACATGGTTCATGAATTTTCATTACCAAAGGTACCCAAGGAGATAAAAAATGTTTTGAAACCCCTGTTTCAATCTATTTGAAGCCTTAGGACTGCCTGATGCCCTGAGCCGGCACAGGAGGAACTGCGACCCACCTTAGCTGGAGCAAAATCAGATTCAGACGCCTGAAGGTCCTTGTTGTGCCAGTTGTACCCTGAGTAGTGGCCTCAAATCCAGGACTCGTTGTTGGCCACAGAAGTCCCACTCCTAAATGTCATTTTTTTCTGAGGCCCTACTCTACGTGTGTATTGGAGTGCCTCTTTCTAATTTTTGGAGGCTCTTGCACATAGTGCATAGGCTTTATAAGTCTAGAAGTCCCACTCATTCCAAATCGGTATAAAACCACACACAAAGGAGAAAAATAGCTAGTAACTACGGTAGCTATAAAAATTATATATGTCAAAGTAAGGCAGTGTACACCATATGCTGGCTATATGGACTGGTAAGAAATGGACAGTCGGAAAAACAACAAAAGCAAAACCAAAAAAGACCACACACTACGACCATAAGTCCAAAAATACACTGCATATTCTATTAGTATAATCACAGAAAATGGAGTTAAAAACAATGCATAGATAAAAAAATATATATGCTACAGAAAGGGGCAATATTATCCAGGTATACAAAATACTAAATACTCAATGGTGCTAAAAAATAGTCAAAAACATTAATAATGTGCAAAATAAGCAAAATTGTATATATACATATATATATATTGCAACCAGTTCAGGGGGTATATAGCTCTGGGATCGCCGTCTCGGGTAGACGGAGTGGCTTAAAGAGTCCAATCACAGACAGCAGCACTGGTGTAAACTGGCCGCAACCAGTTTTATTGAAGTCCACAGCAATACACATAAATCAAACCATAAAATAAAATCCTAAGCCTGTCAGGCTGCTAGCTAAACACAGTCAGTTACTCACTACCGTGAACTAGGCTCCAGCAGCCTGACCACAACAACACAAATTTATAATTACCAGAGATGGGTCTTGCAGGAGACTCCAGCAGTGTCTGAAGCCAGAATCAGACTGAAAGCCCAGTCTGTGTAACTCTACCACCTATTTCTGGCTGCTTAATTAGGCAGCTGTGTGCACTCAGGGTTGAGCTGCAAGCCTGTACTGGATGGGGAGTGGAGTGAACGTCGTACTGCCATCCTACCTTCACTCCTATATTCCTTATGCGACCCAGCTAAGAAACCTGGGCGAGATATACACCCCGTCCAGTACGCACCCCTTCACTGTCTCACATATCCCCCCCCCTCTTCTCCAGACCGGAGGGCTGGTCAACAACTCCAAAGAGACAGTGAACTCTGGACAAGGCATCGGCATTACCCTTTAACTTCCCAGGTCTATGCTCTACCGAGAAATTGAATTCTTGAAGTGGAATGAACCACCTTGTCACCCTGGCATTCCTTTCCTTGTTCTGATTCATCCATGCCACAGGAGCATGGTCTGACTGCAATTTAAATTTCCTGCCCAAGAGTCCAGCGCCCATTTGATTGCGAGGCACTCTCGCTCCAGAATGGCATAATTTTGTTCAGCCGGTGTCAGTTTTCGACTTAGATACATGACCGGGTGCTCCTCACCCTTCCCGATCTGCGACAACACCGCCCCTAACCCCACATTAGAGGCATCAGTTTGAACAAGAAACTCGTCCCTGAAATTAGGGGTGACCAGAATTGGTCTTTGACATAATGCCATTTTCAAAGACTGAAATGCTTTTTCTGCCTCTGGATTCCATTCTACCATTTTTGACTTCCCACCTTTTGTCAGGTCAGTCAACGGGGCAGCAATTGAGGAATAACTTTGTACAAATCTGCGATAGTACCCAGTGATGCCCAGAAATGCTTTGACCTGTCGTTTTGTGAGGGGTGTAGGCCAGTTCTGAATCGCCTCTACCTTATTGATTTGTGTCTTAATCAGCCCCCTGCCAATGACGTAGCCTAGGTACTTGGCCTCTTCTAGGCCAATTGCACATTTCTCTGGGTTTATGTTCAGCCCAGCTCCGCCTATCGAGTCTAAGACGGCTTGTACCTTAGCGAGGTGGCTCTCCCAATCTGAACTGAAAATTACCACATCATCCAGGTAGGCAGCTGCATAGGCTTGATGCGGGCGCAGGATCAGGTCCATAAGCCTCTGAAAGGTAGCCGGGGCTCCATGCAACCCGAATGGCATCACAAGATACTGAAACAAGCCTTCAGGGGTTGCAAAGGCCGTTTTTTCTTTTGCCTCATCAGACAGGGGTATCTGCCAGTACCTTTTTGTCAGATCGAGGGTGTAATATAACGGGCACATCCTAACCTCTCGATTAGCTCGTCTACCCGTGGCATCGGGTATGTGTCAAACTTTGACACGTCGTTCAACTTTCTGAAATCATTACAAAACCTCCATGTTCCATTAGGTTTTGGGATCAGGACAATCGGGCTACACCACTCGCTTTGGGCCTCCTCAATGACCCCGAGGTCTAGCATCCGTTTGATCTCAGTAGAGATTATCTCTCTGCGGGCTTCCGGTATCCTGTACGGCTTCAGCTTGACCTTAGTACCGGGCTCAGTCTCGATATGGTGTTTCACGAGAGAAGTCCGGCCGGGCAAGTCTGAAAACCTCTGCTGATTTTTCTGCAGAAACTCCCGTACTTCCTGTTTTTGATGTACGGACAATGTCTCACCAATTGTCACAGGAGGTAGAGGTGGTTTTAGCCCTTTCTCTACTTCTCCCGAGGCCAATAATGACTCTCTGTCCCTCCAGGGCTTGATCAAGTTGATATGATAGACCTGGTAGGACTTCCGTCTCCCGGGTTGGTGTACTTTGTAGGTGACCTTGATCATTTTCTGTACTATCTCGTATGGGCCATGTCACTTGGCCAAAAACTTACTTTCCACCGTGGGAATTAGGATTAGGACTCGATCCCCGGGGTTGAAAGTCCTAATTTTTGCTGACCGATTATATATCCTGCTTTGAGCTTCTTGGGCTCTCTGCAGATGATCCTTAACCAATGGCATAATCTTAGCAATTCTATCTTGCATCTGGGCAATATGCTCTATAACACTCTTGTACGGGGTTGCCTCGGTCTCCCATAATTCCTTGGCTATGTCTAGCAAGCCCCGTGGGTGCTGACCATATACCAACTCAAAGGGAGAAAACTCCGTAGAGGCTTGGGGCACCTCTCTGACCGAAAACATTAGGTAGGGTAACAGGTAGTCCCAGTCCCGACCATCTTTCTCCACTGCTTTCTTCAACATATGTTTTAACGTTTTATTAAAACGTTCAACCAGCCCATCCGTCTGTGGGTGATACACGGATGTTCGAATGTGCGAGATTTTAAGCAATTTACACAGCTCCTTCATCACCGTGGACATAAAAGGTGTGCCTTGGTCCGTGAGGATCTCTTTAGGGATTCCTGTCCTGGAAAACATATCAAAGAGTTCCCGTGCAATATTTTTGGACGCCATATTTCTTAAAGGGACAGCCTCGGGGTACCGGGTTGCATAATCAAGTACCACTAGTATGTATTGGTGCCCCCTGGCTGATTTCACAATAGGACCTACCAAGTCCATCGCTATCCTTTCAAATGGTATCTCTATAACTGGCAGCGGGACTAATGGACTGCGGAAGTGAGAAACCGGAGCATTTATCTGACACGTGGGGCAGGTTTTTCAATAATCCTCCACATCTCGATAAACCCCTGGCCAGTAAAACCTCTGGAGGATTCTTTCCTGGGTCTTGTCCATCCCCAGGTGCCCACCAAGCATGTGGTTATGTGACAAACCTAGCACCATACTTCTATATGGCTTAGGTACCAGGAGCTGACTCACGGCCTCTCCCTTTACCTTAGTGACCCTATATAGCAGGTCATTGTTCATGGCAAAATGCGGGAATCTTTCATCAGAGCCAGGCTCTTGTGGGATCTCATTCAGAACCGTTATATTTTCCCTGGCATGTTTAAGAGTGGGGTCTCGCAATTGCTCAGTCCCAAAATTGCCACAGGACACAGGTAGGTCAGGGACATTCTGTTCCAGAGAACCATTATCCCCCTCCCCCAACATCACTTTAAATGGAAATTCTCATTATCATTATCATTATCATCCCCTACGTTCAACAACACACTAGCATTGTGTTCCGCCCCTATGGACTGCGCAACCACTGTAGGAGTTTCATCACACTGTCCGGTAGAACCGTTTTTTCCCCAAAGATCCCAAAACAGGGGAAAGTCACGACCCAATATGGCGGGGTGCATCAGGTTCTTCACTACCCCCACTTCATACGAGATCTTCCCGAGTTTTGTGACGAAGTCCACGGAAGTTACCGGGTAGACTTTGGTGTCTCCATGGATGCACACCACGCTCAGGACTCTCAATTCTAAATATTTTTCCACCACGCTCAGGTGTTTATCGGGAATGAAGTCCCTATCAGCCAGGCTGGCATGTATCAGAGTCACTCGACTCCCAGAGTCTAGGAGGACTTGTACGGGGCAGCCATTTATAACCACCTGGAACACCTGTGGGCCATTCTCCTCGGTTGGGGTGGCCACGCACACTGGTTCCGCGAGGAGAGAGAGAGACCTTCCAGCATCACAGTCCATAGGTTCCCCCACTAGTGGACAGTTGGCTGAAATATGACCCCTTTCCCGGCATCTCCAACACTGTCTCAGGTCTGGTGGTTCAAACGGGGAGACCTTTCTAGGCCTGGGGACTCCCGACAGGGAAGCATTGGCCCTTGCCTCACACATGTCCCCTCGGGCCTGAATCCGTCTATCAGCAGCCCCCCTGGCCCCAACAGCTGGAACTCTCTTACCTGGAGATGTCGGAGGCCGGGTACTCCGAAATGACGACCGCTAGGACGGCTGGTTGCGGGAGTAGTCTTTAGTGGCGGAGTACTTCTCTATCAGGCTGACCAGATGATTGGCGTCTTTGGGGTCTCCCTGTCCGACCCAGAGCTGCACCTCAGGAGGAAGGGCCCAGATGTACCGGTCCATCACTATCTTTTCGATGATTTGGGCAGGGTTGCTGACGTCATGCTCCAGCCACTTCTTTACCAGATAAATCAGGTCATACATTTGTGAGCGAGCAGGCTTGTCCCCACTGTATCTCCAGTTATGGACTCTCCTGGCACGGACTGCAACCGTAACACCCAGGCGGGCAAGAATCTCAGTTTTTAGCTTGGCATAGTCTTTGCTATCCTGCTCGCTAAGGTCAAAATAGGCCTTTTGGGGTTCCCCAGTCAGAAAGGGTGCGACCACCATGGCCCATTCAGACGGTGGCAGATTCTCCTTCTCTGCCAGTCTTTCAAATATAGCGAGATATGCCTCCACATTGTCATGAGGCGTCATCTTATGCAGGGTCTGTTTTACCGCCTTCTTTACCGCGGACAACGCAGGTGACCTTGCGCCATCACTCTGGGACGAGGTGCTGAGAGCCTGGCATAGTGCTGCAATCTGCTCCATTAGCAATCGGTTAGTCTCCTGCTGTTGCACACTAACTTGCGCCATATGTTTGAGCAGCGCCTCCATGCTGTCAGACTTGTCTTTTCTGGCACCGGCCGCCTTTACCCAGGACATGCACACTCCAAAGTCTTTTCTACAGCAAGTTCAGCTTTTTTTTTTTCTTCTGTGCAGACACTATTAGGGCTACTGTCTCTTTAAGGCTGCTTTGGACAAACGTTTCTTTGCTGCTGTTTCTAGCCACTGTGCTGCCCGCATTCGAGCACCAATTGTAACCAGTTCAGGGGGTATATAGCTCTGGGATCGCCGTCTCGGGTAGACTGAGTGGCTTAAAGACTCCAATCACAGACAGCAGCACTTGTGTAAACTGGTCGCAACCAGTTTTATTGAAAGTCCACAGCAATACACATAAATCAAACCATAAAATAAAATCCTAAGCCTGTCAGGCTGCTAGCTAAACACAGTCAGTTACCTCACTAGAGTGAACTAGGCTCTAGCAGCCTGGCCACAACAACACAAATTTATAATTACCAGAGATGGGTCTTGCAGGAGACTCCAGCAGTGTCTGAAGCCAGAATCAGACTGAGAGCCCAGTCTGTGTAACTCTACCACCTATTTCTGGCTGCTTAATTAGGCAGCTGTGTGCACTCAGGGTTGAGCTGCAAGCCTGTACTGGATGGGGAGTGGAGTGAACGTCGTACTGCCATCCTACCTTCACTCCTATATTCCTTATGCGACCCAGCTAAGAAACCTGGGCGAGATATACACCCCGTCCAGTACGCACCCCTTCATTGTCTCACAATATGTATATATATATATATATATATATATATATATATATATATATGAAAAAGTGCATAGGTGCAGGTGCATAAGAGACACCTGTAGTGTGTCAGTATAAATGTGCCACTGAAAAACACAAGATAATGTAGACCAAAAGTGTCAGTATAAGAATATTGTATTCATAAAAACCAGGACTGACAAATGTACAAGGATTAATACAGTAATATAAGCGCCAAGTGCTCTAAAAGACTTACAGTATACACAGCTCCTGGTCACCCGGATAGACGCCCACCCCAACGCGCGTTTTGGCACGTTGCCTTAATCAGGGGGTGGAGTCTATAGGAGATAGAAGAGTATAAATACTAGAACGAGCCAATCGTGTTATGTGGGCGTGTGTAGAAAAACCAATACCCGTAATCGGGGGCGTATCACAAAAGATGTCAATAACTGGGACCTTTCAGTAGGAAAGCCAATCGGATATATGGGCGTGTAGGAAGCAACCAATACCCACAATCAAGGGGCGTATAACAGAAGACTTTGATGACGGGGACCTTACAATTACTGTGCATGGACAAAGAAAATGATATATACGACTGCGCATATAAAAATGAATTTGCACAACAAGCTAACGTCGTTGAAATAGTGAGAAATGCTCCCATAGTGCCGGAGGAGAAAAACGCCGTGCACATCCAAACTTGGTGTACATTATTGCGCATGTCAAGAATACAACTACCGCGTCAAAAAACCCCGTCAGTATCCGGGCCTCATCTGTTACAGCGCAAGACCGGAAATGGAATACACTACTGCGCATGTCAGAATTACATGTGCCCGCTAGAGCAACACCGTTGCCATAGCGAACAATGCTCCCATAAGGACAAAGGTAAACACATAACACGCAGGACGGAGATTGATGCCTATTATTGCGCGTATCAGAAATATAGCGCGCATCAAAACTACGGCGTCCATAACAACGGTAGTGAAATATGACCGCACAACGCCAAAGGGAATACATACATTAAATCAAATAGTAATCGGACCAAACTAAAAAACGCCAAAAGAAGGCGCATAGTAGCATACTTAAAGAACATCCCAGAAAACTAAACAACATCAATGTCTGACATGGGCAGAGTTATTTATTATTATTGCACAGGTCAAATACATCGGCCACAACAAAGTGCCACCATCAAAAAAAATATAAAATAACCCTCGTATCACTATCCAAATTGCATAAAGATTGCACTAAAAGATATAACAGGGGTATCAAATTTAACACACCTCAGATTTAATGATATCTAAAAGAAGGGAAATTACATATTTAGAAGGTATCCATGGTCATCGACTATCTATAATAATGGAATGAGATAGTGCTTAAAAGATTCTATTGCGCAAACCATATAATGGCCACGTCTAACAATGAATAGACAAATAACTAATTATTATTTCCATGCACATGTTTGCCACAAGATGGTGAACTCTTTGAGGAACTGACAACAGAGGCGTCCCCCTGTGTCACCAAACTCATACCCCCACTATGCACAAAGGGAACCACCACCCTTCCCTGACCCCTCCTCCTAAGAGGATTCTGACAGTCAGGGTTAACTTGTGTACTCCCTGGCAGCATCTTTGCTGCCCTCACTGGAGAAGAATGGGTCGGTTGCAGAAAGATGGCAGAAATCGTAGCTCCCGGGCAACAGTCCTCACAAGACTGGTCCCAGCTGACTACTTCCCTGGACCGCCAATCTATGACCGGGTTGTGGTTTTTCAACCAAGGGAGGCCTAAGACAATGGGAGTTGGCATAACTTCCAAGACGTAGCATGACAGGGACTCTTCATGATGAGTCCCTATACGCAGGTGTATATCATCTACTACATGGGTCACCCTCCCCTGGCTGAGAGGGACAGAGTCAATGACCTGAACGCTTAGGGGTCTCGCTAGCGTCCTACCCCTCAATCCATGGGTTTGAACAAAGCGAGCATCCAACAAATTGACTTCCGCTCCACTGTCCACAAGCACTGGTACAGTCTCAGTTACCCCACCAACCACCACCTCCGCAGGTATGGTACACTGAGATGAGAAGATGGAGGAAATATACACACCCTCGTCGCCTCCCTCCACACCACTAGGGGGATGCGGCTTATGAGTTGATGTTGATACTTTGGCGTGAGCTGGGTTCTAGTTGAGCCTGCAACTGAGCCGATGCCCAGATCCCCATCAACTGCTGAAGCTGCTGCATCACCTGACCCCGCAGATCCTTAAGCTCATCAGTGAGGGTCTGGGTCAGTTGAGCGAAGGCCTGCAGTTGAGCCATTGTTCACTGGAAAATGTGACGGTTGGTGATATTGTCTCAATGTGTGACACGACCCAATGGGTGGTCGGTCAGCGGACGGCAAAACTCACATACAACAGGATGGGAAAAGTGAGAGGAGGGCCCTAACAATAGGGAATGAGGAATGGTCACCACCTGAGCTCAAACCTGAGCCTGTCCCTGCACTCCCCTAATGCCCTATGCGGGTCCTACCCCCCGCCGCTGTCAGGATACCTCGTCCCTAGTTGTCACCTATAACTGTCCTGGCTAGTGCACTGGCCAGCAAGGAGCACTAGCCTCACCACTGCAGATAATAAACACAGGGGGATGTGACAAACACAAACAGGACAATGTAACAAAAAGAACACAACACTTAGCTTATGAACATCACTGCTAAGCTCCACACAGCAGAAAACACAGCAACTGGACTCCAAATACCAGACGTGGCTGACACCAGAGAGCTGCTCCTGCTAAGCTGGTTTCCAGATAGGACCTGTATCACCAACCATCAGCTGATGCATCAGGTGACATTTTAAAAGATGGTGGGAGTGGTCATCACCTGCATCAGCTGACCCATCAGCACTGCAGTAACACCAAATTACCAGCCGGCAGAAACTGAAATTAACCCCTGATGGTCTAAAAGGAAAAAAGTTTTAAGTGAGAAGAACCAGAGCTGTCACAAATCCACAAATGGATCGTGACAGTAATTTTCCTCCTACTGTAGCCCTAGATTCCCCTTTTGCTGCACTCAAAGTATGGTGCCAACAAAAGTGCCACACAAACACTGTATGATACCCCCAACATTGAATTCCTCCAGACTACTCTCCACATGCACAGTATGATGACCCTATTATACCCCAACACAACTCTGCCGGCAAAGTATGGTGATGCCAACACAGTATGAGCCTCAACTGTGACCCTCACACAAGCCGTCCATGCAGTATAATAGGACTTTATACAGTTTTATGGCCCTACAACTCACCAAATTATATTGTGGCTCCCAATAACCCTACAAACATTATATTGGCCTCCACACAGCCCTACACACAATAGGATGGACCCTGCACAAACTTTCATACTGTATAATTGTTTGCATACAGTATAATGACCCCCACATAGCTATCCAAATATTATAATGACCCCCACATAGCACTCCAAATATTATAATAGCCCCCATATATCCATCCGTAGAGTACAATCCTTTATATAGTACACTGCACCCCATAACCTCTATATAGTATACTGCACACCATATCCATCCATACAGTATAATACACTACCCATAGTCCTCCATATAGTATAAAGCACCTCTTAGTCCTTCATATAGTATAATGCTCTCCCAATAGGTCTCTATATAGCATATGCAACCCCCATAGGCCTCCATATAGTATAATGCACTCCCCATAGTGATCCATACATTATAATGCAAGCCCCATAGTCCTCCATATAGTATAATCCACTCCCCACAATCCTCCATTGAAGTATAATGCACTCCCCATAGTCATCTATAAGTATATTGCACTCCCCATAGTGCTAAATACAGTATAATGCACCCCAGAGTCCTCCATATAGTATAATGCACTCCCCATAGTCCTCAATACTGTATAATGTACAGCCCATAGTCCTCCATACTGTCTAATGCGCTCCCCATAATCCTCCATACTGTATATTGCACTCCCAATAGTCCACCATAAAGTATAATACACACCCCATAGTCCTTCATTCAGTATAATGCACTCCCCATAGTCCTTCACATAGTATATTTGACCCCTATAGTCCTCCATATAGTATAATACACGCCCCATAGTCCTCCATTGAGTTTAATGCAATCTCGATAGTCCACCATACAGATTAATGCACTCCCAGTAGTTCTCCATACAGTATAATGCACCCTCATAGTCCTCCATACAGAATATTGTACTCCCCATGGTCCTCTATATAGTATAATGCACTCCCCATAATCCACATTTCTGTATAATACGCTAACCATAGTCCTCATTACAGTATAATGCACTCCCAGTTGTCCTCCATACAGTATTATGGTGATATCAATGTACTCACTGATTTAAAAAAAAAAAGCTATACTCATCTCTCCTCCTCATTTCCTTGCTGCTCCGGTCTCTGCAGTGGGTGTTCTGAAGAGCTCGCACATCACAGAGCAGCAGGTGCCATGTAATGACATCATCTTGCCTGCTGTGCGGAGACATCAGACGCTGAAGAAGAAAGATGGGAGAGAAAGCATCAGCTGATGCTCTCACTCTCATTATTACTTTCAACTGTATTGTTCTGGAACGTACAATGATGGGCTGCGAGGGCTCCCCTGGCTCACGGACCCTATAGCAGCTGGTTGGCCTGCCGCATTTTGTGATATGCTATTGCGGACAGGGAAGCTGGTCAGAGTTGATGGGAAGATGGATGGAGCTTTAGGGTGCATGCACACATTGCGGATTTTTCCGCACGGATTTTGCTAAATCCGCAGGTAAAATGACCTGTGTTTTACCTGTGGATTTAGTGCAGATTTAGTGCAGATTTCTAGAATGGAGCAGGAGTAAAACCGCTGCGGATTACGCACAGAGAATTGACATGCTGCGGATTCAAATCCGCAGCAAATCTGCGCGGAAAAATCTGCAGCATGTGCACAGCGTTTTTTGTTTTACATAGATTAGAATGCTACTGTACAACGCAGCAGAATCTGCTGCAGACCCGCAGGGCCAAATCCGCTGCGGATTCGCAGCAGAATCCGCAACGTGTGCTCGCACCCTAATACAGGACAATCCTGGAGGAAAATCTGTTAAGGTGCGTTCACACGTTGCACGGATTCTACTGCGGATCCGCAACGGATTTGGCCCTGCAGATCCCCAGCAGATTCTGCTGTGTTGTACAGTACCATTATAATCTACAGTACAGACCAAAAGTTTGGACACACCTTCTCATTCAAAGATTTTTCTGTATTTTCATGGCAATGAAAATTGTAGAATCACACTGAAGGCATCAAAACTATGAATTAACACATGTGGAATTATACATTACATTTTACAAAAAAGTGTGAAACAACTGAAAATATGTCTTATATTCTAGGATCTTCAAAGTAGCCACCTTTTGCTTTGATTACTGCTTTGCACCAGAAAAGGTGAACGGATGGACTCTACATGCCTGGTTCCCACCGTGAAGCATGGAGGAGGTGGTGTGATGGTGTGGGT
The DNA here is from genome assembly GCA_033576555.1 of Oophaga sylvatica. Taxonomy (NCBI): domain Eukaryota; kingdom Metazoa; phylum Chordata; class Amphibia; order Anura; family Dendrobatidae; genus Oophaga; species Oophaga sylvatica. The sequence goes on from JARQOD010000115.1 coordinate 181,038, forward strand.
GTGCTTTGCTGGTGCAATTTTGCATTTTAGCAGCTCTTGGGCTTCAAAGTGTTCTTGTACAGTGTAACGTTCTTGCACAGGGGCCCTTTTCTGTCTGTGTCCACCAGTGCTGCAGATTAACCCCATATCTGCATGTTAATAGCATTTTTTTCTGGTGACAGGATTCCTTTTGTGGGTGTAAAAGTGAAAAATTGCAAAAAAGTTCACTGATAATGAATACTTTTTCAAGGTGCTGTAACTTATGCCAAGGGTTCTGCAACATTTACATATTACTAGAGAACATGTAGGAGCGATGTACCTGCAGTGACCAGTAGATGGAGACATAATCTCTCCTTAATGCCCCGCAGAGAAGCTAGGAACCTTTGTTTAGGGAATAGTTGGGGAAGTTTGTGCAAGGTGCACAGATCAATGTGTGTGAATGTGTGTCCTGGGTTGAGCCTAGAATTTATGGGCTCCTTCCAGGTCCTGACTGCAGCCCATACAGTCTAGCCGGCTCACTACTGAAGATGCTAGACTGTATGGGCTCCTTCCAGGTATATATTCTTGAACATAACAGACTTTATGGGCTGCTGCCTGGCCCTGACTGCAGCCCATACATGACACTAGAATGTATGTGCTCCTTCAAGGTATAAATTATTAAAGCCAGCAGAATATATGGGCTCCTTCTTGTAGTAATATGCCCCATCATGATCCCCTTCCCTTCTTGTAGTAATATGCCCCATCATGATCCCCTTCTTGTAGTAATATGCCCCACATGATCCCCTTCGCTTCTTGTAGTAATATGCCCATCATGATCCCCTTCTTGTAGAAATGCCCCATCATGATCCCCTTCATGTAGAAATATGCCCCATCATGATCCCCTTCATGCAGAAATATGCCCCATCATGATCCCTTCATGCAGAAATGCCCATCATGATCCCCTTCTTGTAGAAATGCCCCATTATGATCCCCTTCATGTAGAATATGCCCCATCATGATCCCCTTCATGTAGAAATTGCCAATTCCACCACCTTCATCATTTTCTCCTCCCTATCACTCCCATCATTGGTCCTCTCCCCATCACTCCCATCATTGGCCCACTCCTCATCACTGGCCCTCTCCCCATCACTCCCATCGTTGGCCCTCTCCCCATCACTGGCCCTCTCCCCATCACTTCCATCATTGGCTCTCTCCCCATCACTCCCTTCATTGGCCCTCTCTGGCACGCGTGCCATAGGTTCGCTATCAGTGCACTAGACTGTATGGGCTCCTGTCAGCTATATATTATACAGTAGATAAATACCATACGGGCTCCTGTAAGGTACATATTATTGTAGAAACAGACTGTATGGGCTCCTGCCAGGCATATATTATTGTAGAAAGACTGTATGGGCTCCTGTCAGGTATATATTATTGTAGATATAGACTGTACGGGCTCCTGTCAGGTATATATTACTGTAGATACAGACTTTATGGGCTCCTGTCAGGTATATATTACTGTAGATATAGACTGTACGGGCTCCTGTCAGGTATATATTACTGTAGATATAGACTGTGCGGGCTCCTGTCAGGTATATATTATGTAGATATAGACTGTATGGGCTCCTGTCAGGTATATATTATGTAGATATAGACTGTAGGGCTCTGTCAGGTATATATTACTGTAGATATAGACTGTAGGGCTCCTGTCAGGTATATATTATGTAGATATAGACTGTGGGGCTCCTGTCAGGTATATATTATTGTAGATATAGACTGTAGGCTCCCTGTCAGTATATATTATTGTAGATATAGACTGTACGGGCTCTTGTCAGGTATATATTACTGTAGATATAGACTGTATGGGCTCCTGTCAGGTATATATTATTGTAGATTCAGACTGTATGGGCTCCTGTCAGTATATATTATTGTAGATAAACTGTATGGGCTCCTGTCAGGTATATATTATTGTAGATAGACTGTAGGGACTTTGTCAGGTATATACTATTGTAGATTAGACTGTGGCTCCAATCTGTATATATTACTGTAGATATAGACTGTACGGGCTGCTGTCAGGTATATATTACTGTAGATATAAGACTGTACGGGTTCCTGTCAGGTATATATTATTGTAGATCATAGACTGTATGGGCTCCTGTCAGGTATATATTATGTAGATAGACTGTATGGGCTCCTGTCAGGTATATATTATTGTAGATAGACTGTATGGGCTCCTGTCAGGTATATATTATTGTAGATATAGACTGTACGGACTCTTTTCAGGTATATATTACTGTAGATAGACTGTATGGGCTCCTGTCAGGTATATATTACTGTAGATATAGACTGTACGGGCTCCTGTCAGGTATATATTACTGTAGATATAAACTGTATGGGCTCCTGTCAGGTATATATTACTGTAGATATAGACTGTACGGGCTCCTGTCAGGTATATATTATTGTAGATCCAGACTGTATGGGCTCCTGTCAGGTATATATTATTGTAGATAAACTGTATGGGCTCCTGTTAGGTATATATTATTGTAGATATAGACTGTATGAGCTCCTGTCAGGTATATATTACTGTAGATATAGACTGTACGGGCTCCTGTCAGGTATATATTATTGTAGATATAGACTGTATGGGCTCCTGACAGGATATATATTATTGTAGATATAGACTGTACGGGCTCCTGTCAGCTATATATTATTGTAGATATAGAATGTACGGGCTCCTGTCAGGTATATATTATTGTAGATATAGACTGTACAGGCTCCTGTCAGGTATATATTATTGTAGATATAGACTGTACGGGCTCCTGTCAGGTATATATTTTTGTAGATACAGACTGCATGGGCTTCTGTCAGGTATATATTATTGTAGATATAGACTGTATGGGCTCCTGTCAATATATATTACTGTAGATATAGACTGTACGGGCTCCTGTCAGGTATATATTACTGTAGATACAGAATGTATGGGCTCCTGTCAGGTATATATTATTGTAGATATAGACTGTATGGGCTCCTGTCAGGTATATATTACTGTAGATACAGAATGTATGGGCTCCTGTCAGGTATATATTATTGTAGATATAGACTGTATGGGCTCCTGTCAGGTATATATTACTGTAGATACAGAATGTATGGGCTCCTGTCAGGTATATATTATTGTAGATATAGACTGTATGGGCTCCTGTCAGTATATAATACTGTAGATATAGACTGTACGGGCTCCTGTCAGGTATATATTACTGTAGATACAGAATGTATGGGCTCCTGTCAGGTATATATTACTGTAGATAGTGTGAGTGTGAACGGTAAAAGAACGGCTTATTTCCAGCAGAGCCGTGGAGTCAGACAAGGCTGCAGCCTAAGTCCAACGCTCTTCAACATTTACATCAACGAGCTGGCTACCGCTCTGGAATCTTCCACAGCACCAGGTCCCACCCTCCACGACACCCAGGTGAAATTCCTGCTGTATGCAGATGACCTGCTGCTTCTGTCACCAACCGAGAAAGGCCTCCAAGACAACCTGAAAATCTTAGAGAAATTCAGCTCCACCTGGGCACTACCGGTCAACCTAAAGAAAACCAACATCATGGTGTTCCAGAGGAGAAAGAGAAAATTAGACCAGCACCCTTCATTTGTCCTCAACAACTGCGCCCTTACAGGAACAGACAAATATACCTACCTGGGCCTAGAGATTCACCGGTCAGGAAGCTTCAAACAAGCCATAGAGACCCTGAAAGACAAGGCATGTAAAACCTTCTATGGCATCCGAAGGAAACTTTACCATCTGAAGCCACCAGTGAGGGTCTGGTTAAAAATCTTCGACTCGGTCATCGCCCCAATCCTCCTGTATGGCAGTGAAGTCTGGGGTCCTCACACCTACCCAGACTGGTCAAGGTGGGATTCCAGCCCAACAGAAATATTCCACCTGGAATTCTGCAAGCACCTTCTCCAAGTCCATCGGAGCACCTCCAACAGTGCCTGCCGGGCCGAGCTGGGCAGATTCCCTCTACACCTAACGGTTCTAAAGAGGGCACTGTCATTCCGGGCTCACCTACGTAGGAGCAATCCAAGCTCCCATCACCATAAAGCCCTGACACACGTAGGTGAAACGGAAAAAACTAGGACCCTCGGAACAGCTCACCGAAACCCAACCTGACCAGAACACCAATCACACACAACCTGACAAAAGCCGAAATCAGGAAGATGGTGGACGAAGGCCAGGAGAGGTATGTCAATGACTGGAAGAACGACATCATCAGCTCCCAGACACTGACCATGTACCGGAGTCTACAGAGAGACTACAGACTGGCCCCATACCTGGAGAAACTCCCGGACCACAGAGACCGCAAGATCCTGAGCCGGTATAGACTCAGTGCCCACAGTCTGGCCATCGAATCCGGCCGACACAGGCAGAGCTACAAGCCCAGGGAGGAAAGACTATGCCAACACTGTGACCAGGAGGCCATAGAGGACGAAAGCCACTTCCTGCTACACTGCTCCAAATACTCAGCAGTGAGGGACACTCACTTCAGGAGACTCTCACATCTCTTCCTGGATTTCATCACCATGAAGGAGGAAGAGAAAACATATATCTTGCTGGGGGAAGAAGAGAGAGCAGCGGAGATAGCAGCGCGGTATGTGAGCGAATGTCATAGACTGCGAGAAAGAGAACTATGATATGCCATGGACTTCTATAGCCCCCACCCCGGATCTGCCCCCATCCCCCCTCCCTATGCCATGGACTTCTATAGCTTCCACCCCAGAACTGACCCCATCACCCCTCCCTATGCCATGGACTTCTATAGCCCCCACCCCGGACCTGCGCCCATCCCCCCTCCCTATGCCATGGACTTCTATAGTCCCCACCCCGGATCTGCCCCCATCCCCCTCCCTATGCCATGGACTCCAATAGCCCCTACCCTAGATCTGCCCCTACTCAACATCCCTATCCCTATTCCCCTTTGTACACTTGCTTTGGCAAAACTAATGTGTATTTAGTCCTGCCAATAAAGCTTCTTTGAATTGAGTTGAATTGAATTAGATACGGGCTCTGTCAGGTATATATATGTAGATTAGACTGTATGGGCTCCTGTCAGGTATATATTATTGTAGATATAGACTGTATGGGCTCCTGTCAGGTATATATTACTGTAGATACAGACTATACGGGCTCCTGTCAGGTATATATTATTGTAGATATAGACTGTACAGGCTCCTGTCAGGTATATATTATATAGATACAGACTATACGGCTCCTGTCAGGTATATATTACTGTAGATATAGACTGTACGGGCTCCTGTCAGGTATATATTATGTAGATACAGACTGTATGGGCTCCTGTCAGGTATATATTATTGTAGATATAGACTGTACGGCTCCTGTCAGTATATATTACTTGATAGACTATGGGCTCCTGTATATATATGTAGATTAACTGTAGGGCTCCTGTCAGGTATATATTATTGTAGTATAGACTGATGGCTCCTTCAGGTATATATTATTGTAGATATAGACTGTAGGGCTCCTTCAGTATATATTATGGATATAGACTGTAGGCTCCTGTAGGTATTATATTGTAGATATAGACTGTACGGCTCCGTCAGGTATTATTATTGTAGATATAGACTGTGGCTCCTTCAGGTATATATTATTGTAGATAAGACTGTAGGCTCCTGTCAGGTATATATTATGTAGATATAGACTGTAGGCTCCTGTCAGGTATAATTATGTAGATATAGACTTAGGCTCCTTCGGTAAATTATGTAGTATAGATGTAGGGCTCCTGTCAGGTATATATTATTGTAGATATAGACTGTATGGGCTCCTGTCAGGTATATATTATTGTAGATATAGACTGTAGGGCTCCTGTCAGGTATATATTATTGTAGATAAGACTGTAGGCTCCTGTCAGTATATATTATTGTAGATATAGACTGTATGGGCTCCTGTCAGGTATATATTACTGTAGATATAGACTGTAGGCTCCTGTCAGGTATATATTATTGTAGATATAGACTGTATGGGCTCCTGTCAGGTATATATTATTGTAGATATAGACTGTAGGGCTCCTGTCAGGTATATATTATGTAGATAAGACTGTAGGCTCCTGTAGGTATATATTATGCTGTACGGTCCTGTCGATTTATGTACTGAGGCTCCTGTCAGGTATATATTATTGTAGATAGATGTAGGGCTCCGTCAGGTATAATTATTGTAGATATAGACTGTACGGGCTCCTGTCAGTATAATTATCTGTAGATATAGACTGTACGGGCTCCTGTCAGGTATATATTACTGTAGATATAGACTGTATGGGCTCCTGTCAGGTATATATTATTGTAGATATAGACTGTAGGTCTGTCAGTATATATTATTGTAGATTAGACTGAGGGCTCCTGTCAGGTATATATTATGTAGATAAGACTGTACGGGCTCCTGTAGTATATATATTGTAGATATAGATGTAAGGCTCCTGTCAGGTATATATTATTAGATACGACTGTACGGGCTCCTGTCAGGTATATATTATGTAGATATAGACTGTACGGCTCCTGTCAGGTATATATTATGTAGATATAGACTGTACGGGCCCTGTCAGGTATATATTATTGTAGATATAGACTGTATGGTCCTGTCAGGTATATATTATGTAGATATAGATGTAGGGCTCCTGTCGTATATATTATTGTAGATATAACTGTAGGCTCCTGTCAGGTATATATTTGTAGATAAGACTGTAGGGCTCCTTCAGTATATTTATTGAGATAAGACTTAGGGCTCCTGTCAGTATATATTATGTAGATATAGACTGTAGGCTCCTGTCAGGTATATATTATGTAGATTAGACTGTAGGGCTCCTGTCAGGTATATATTATGTAGATATAGACTGTATGGGCTCCTGTCAGGTATATATTATTGTAGATAAGACTTATAGGGCTCCTGTCAGGTATATATTATTGTAGATATAGACTGTACGGCTCCTGTCAGGTATATATTACTTAGATACAGACTTACGGGCTCCTGTCAGGTATATATTATGTAGATATAGACTGTACGGGCTCCTGTCAGGTATATATTACTGTAGATAAGACTGTAGGGCTCCTGTCAGGTATATATTATGTAGATATAGACTGTACGGCTCCTGTCAGGTATATATTACTGTAGATATAGATGTAGGGCTCCTGTCAGGTATATATTATTGTAGATATAGACTGTATGGGCTCCTGTCAGGTATATATTACTGTAGATATAGATGTATGGGCTCCTGTCAGGTATATATTATTGTAGATATAGACTGTACGGCTCCTGTCAGGTATATATTACTGTAGATATAGACTGTAGGGCTCTGTCAGGTATAATATTGTAGATATAGACTTAACGGGCTCCTGTCAGGTATATATTATGTAGATATAGACTGTATGGGCTCCTGTCAGGTATATATTATGTAGATATAGACTTAGGGCTCCTGTCAGGTATATATTATTGTAGATATAGACTGTACGGCTCCTGTCAGGTATATATTATGTAGATATAGACTGTATGGGCTCCTGTCAGGTATATATTATGTAGATATAGACTGTAGGGCTCCTGTCAGGTATATATTATGTAGATATAGACTGTATGGGCTCCTGTCAGGTATATATTATTGTAGATATAGACTGTAGGGCTCCTGTCAGGTATATATTACTGTAGATATAGACTGTACGGGCTCCTGTCAGGTATATATTATGTAGATATAGACTGTATGGGCTCCTGTCAGGTATATATATTATTGTGATATAGATTGATGGGCTCCTGTCAGGTATATATTACTGTAGATATAGACTGTACGGCTCCTGTCAGGTATATATTATGTAGATATAGACTGTATGGGCTCCTGTCAGGTATATATTATGTAGATATAGACTGTAGGGCTCCTGTCAGGTATATATTACTGTAGATATAGACTGTATGGCTCCTGTCAGGTATATATTACTGTAGATATAGACTGTACGGGCTCCTGTCAGGTATATATTATTGTAGATATAGACTGTAGGGCTCCTGTCAGGTATATATTATTGTAGATATCAGACTGTAGGGCTACTGTCAGGTATATATTATTGTAGATATAGACTTATGGGCTCCTGTCAGTATATATTACTGTAGATACAAACTGTATGGGCTCCTGTCAGGTATATATTATTGTAGATATAGACTGTAGTAGCTCCTTCAGTATATATTACTGTAGATATAGACTGTATCGGGCTCCTGTCAGGTAATATATTGAATACTGCTATTGTATATTACTGAGAATACTGTATGGGCTCCTTCAGGTATATATTATGTAGATATAGACTGTACGGCTCCTGTCAGGTATATATTATTGTAGATAAGACTGTATAGGCTCCTGTCAGGTATATATTATTGTAGTATAGACTGTATGGGCTCCTGTCAGGTATATATTATTGTAGATATAGACTGTATGGGCTCCTGTCAGGTATATATTATTGTAGATATAGACTGTATGGGCTCCTGTCAGGATATTTCTGTAATAACTAGATACGGACTTCACGGTCTAGGTATATTTACTGTAGATATAGATGTATGGGCTCTGTCAGGTATATTTATGTAGATAGACTGTATGGCTCCTGTCAGGTATATATTACTGTGATATAGACTGTAGGGCTCCTGTCAGGTTATATTATTGTAGATAAGATGTACGGCTCCTGTCAGGTATATATTATGTAGATATAGACTTACGGCTCCTGTCGTATAATTATGTAGATATAGATGTAGGGCTCCTTCAGGTATATATTATTGTAATATAGATGTATGGCTCCTGTCAGGTATAATATTATTGTAGATACTGACGATAGTCCTGTAGTTATAATTATTTGTAGATAATGTAGACTGATGGGCTCCTGTAGTATATATTACTGTAGATAAGACTGTCGGGCTCCTGTCAGGTATATTATGTAGATTAGACTGTATGGGCTCCTGTCAGGTATATATTACTGTAGATATAGACTGTACGGGCTCCTGTCAGGTATATATTACTGTAGATATAGACTGTATGGGCTCTGTCAGGTATATATTATGTAGATATAGATTGTATGGCTCCTGTCAGGTATATATTATGTAGATATAGATGTAGGCTCCTGTCAGGTATAATTACTGTAGATATAGACTGTATGGGCTCCTGTCAGTATATTTACTGTAGATATAGATTGTAGGGCTCCTGTAGGTATATATTACTGTAGATAAGACTGTACGGGCTCCTGTCCGGTATATATTACTGTAGATATAACTGTAGGGCTCCTGTCAGGTATATAATTATGTAGATATAGACTGTATGGCTCCTGTCAGGTATTATTATTTAGATATAGACTGTAGGGCTCCTGTCAGGTATATATTATTGTAGATATAGACTGTCGGTCTTCCGGTATATATACTAGATATAGACTGTCGGCTCCTGTCAGGTAATAAATTATTGTAATATAGACTGTATGGGCTCCTGTCAGGTATATATTATTGTAGATATATCTGTATGGGCTCCTGTCAGGTATATATTATGTAGATATAGACTGTACGGGCTCGTAGGTATATATTTACTGTAGATAAGACTGTACGGCTCCTGTCAGGTATAATTATTGTAGATATAAACTGTAAAGGCTCCTGTCAGGTATATATTATGTAGATATAGACTGTATGGGCTCCTGTCAGGTATATATTATTGGAGATATAGACTGTATGGGCTCCTGTCAGTATATATTTTGTAGATATAAACTGTAGGGTCCTGTCAGGTATATATTATTGTAGATATAGACTGTATGGGCTCCTGTCAGTATATATTATTGTAGATATAGACTGTAGGGCTCCTGTCAGGTATATATTTGTAGATATAGACTAGGCTCCTATCGTATATATTACTGTAGATATAGACTGTATGGGCTCCTGTCAGGTATATATTACTGTAGATATAGACTGTACGGGCTCCTGTCAGGTATATATTATTGTAGATCCAGACTGTATGGGCTCCTGTCAGGTATATATTATTGTAGATAGACTGTAGGGTCCTGTCAGGTATATATTATTGTAGATATAGACTGTAGGGCTCCTGTCAGGTATATATTATTGTAGATATAGATGTATGGGCTCCTGTCAGGTATATATTATGTAGATATAGACTGTAGGCTCCTTTCAGGTATATATTATGTAATCCGACTGTACGGGCTCTGTCAGGTATATATTATTGTAGTATAGACTTATGGGTCTGTCAGGTATATATTACTGTAGATACAGACTGTATGGGCTCCTGTCAGGTATATATATGTAGATATAGACTGTATAGCCCTTCAGGTATATATTATGTAGATATAGACTGTAGGGCTCCTATAGGTATATATTATGTCGATATAGAATGTATGGCTCCTTTAGGTATATTTATGTATAATTATAGATGTACTAGGGCTCCTGTCAGGTATATATTACTGTAGATACAGACTGTACGGGCTCCTGTCAGGTATATATTACTGTAGATATAGACTGTATGGACTTCTGTCAGGTATATATTATTGTAGATATAGACTGTATGGGCTCCTGTCAGGTATATATTATTGTAGATATACAATATCTACAATAATATATACCTGACAGGAGCCCATACAGTCTATGTATGTCTGACCCAGCAGGGGACAATGGAAACTAGCCAGAGAGCAGACAATATGGCCCCCACTGACCAGAATGTGGAGACCCCAAACAACAACACAGCAATAACCTATAATATGAATAATACTGAAACCAAGAAAAGTGAGCCAGCGAGAAGCGAACCAACCACCAGCAAAGCCAGCATCACAGACCCCCACCATCAGCCACTTAACCCATCCCAGACACCACAAAGCCCTGATATCGTCCTAATAATGGACTCAAATGGGAAGTACCTAAATGCACAACGGCTATTCCCAGGAAAACGGGTCAGAAAAATCCACTGTGCAACTATTGAACAGGTGACAGAGGTCATCAATAATCCACGTTTTACCAACCCAAACCATATTATTATACACACAGGTACAAACAATCTGCCAGACAAGCACAAGCAGATCGCAGCACAACTGGCCCAACTAGCAAAGAAGGCAAAACTAAAATTCCCAGACAGCAAAATCATTCTGTCATCTCTGCTCCCAACAAAGGACATATCCAGGCAAACCACCCAAAGCATCAATATGGAACTGACAGAAAAGGTCAAGACTGTCCCAAACGTGACCCTGGCACAACACCTCTCCATAAACCACCATCACCTATATGATAATAAGCACCTCAACAAACAAGGGGTCAGCCTCCTGGCCAAAGAGCTGAAAGACATCGTACTAAACAGAGGACCCAGGCCTGGATTCAACAGTGACCAACATGACACCGAAAGACCCCTAACAATAAAAAGACAGAAAACCCCAATCCTATCTCCAGAAGCTGGAAACAAAGCTCTTCACCCAAAATCAGACCATCAGAGGAGGAGACCTCCATGGAGCGGTCCACCGACCCCACACAGATACACGCAGAGCAGAGATACGGATGAGGTAAAGACCCTGCTCAGCGCACTATGCAGGAAACTAATGTGACTGGATGGAACCAAGCACACCTACAAAACAGTCAGAAATCCAGTTTGTCCTACACAGCCATACTCATTACAAGGTATATACACACAAGCTAAATAGAAAAAATGACTTCACTTACAATCAGCAGCTGGAATATTCAGGGTCTCAACACCTCGACCTTTGGATGTAAAACAAATGACCCGGACTTTATACAAAGACTGAAAAATATAGACATCCAGATCCTCCTGGAAACATGGACCAGAGCCGAAAACGAATCCCTGGCGCCCATCGGATACAGGGAAATCTCTGTCCCTGCCCTGAAAAATAAAAACATCAAACAGGGCCAGAGCTCAGGAGGAATACTGATCTGGTATAAAGACGAGCTCCACCAATACATCAAACCGGTGAAGAGAGGAGGCAGCCACATATGGATCAGGATCAGCAGCTCCATTCGCACCTCTCAGTCTGATGTCCACCTCTGTGCCACCTATATACCACCGCCAGAGTCCCCCTACTTCAATCCAGAGAGCTTCGAGATCTTACAAAGAGAAGCCGCCCACTATCAGGCCCTGGGCAAAGTTCTCATCTTTGGAGACCTCAACGCAAGAACAGGGAGAGAAAACGACTTCCTGACCACGGATGGGAACATCTACATATTTGGAGCAGAGAATGACGGCCAAGACTCAGTACACACAGAGAGAAACAGCTACGACAGTACAGTCAACAAAAGTGGTAAAAAGCTCCTGAACGTATGTACAGTCAGGGCCAGAAATATTTGGACAGTGACACAATTTTCGCGAGTTGGGCTCTGCATGCCACCACATTGGATTTGAAATGAAACCTCTACAACAGAATTCAAGTGCAGATTGTAACGTTTAATTTGAAGGGTTGAACAAAAATATGTGTTAGAAAATGTAGGAATTGTACACATTTCTTTACAAACACTCCACATTTTAGGAGGTCAAAAGTAATTGGACAAATAACATAAACCAAACAAAATATTTTTATTTTCAATATTTTGTGGCGAATCCTTTGGAGGCAATCACTGCCTTAAGTCTGGAACCCATGGACATCACCAAACGCTGGGTTTCCTCCTTCTTAATGCTTTGTCAGGCCTTTACAGCTGCAGCCTTCAGGTCTTGCTTGTTTGTGGGTCTTTCCCTCTTAAGTCTGGATTTCAGCAAGTGAAATGCATGCTCAATTGGGTTAAGATCTGGTGATTGACTTGGCCATTGAAGAATGTTCCACTTTTTTGCACTCATGAACTCCTGTGTAGCTTTGGCTGTATGCTTGGGGTCATTATCCATCTGTACTATGAAGCGCCGTCCAATCAAGTTTGCAGCATTTGGCTGAATCTGGGCTGAAAGTATATCCCGGTACACTTCAGAATTCATCCGGCTACTCTTGTCTGCTGTTATGTCATCAATAAACACAAGTGACCCAGTGCCATTGAAAGCCATGCATGCCCATGCCATCACGTTGCCTCCACCATGTTTTACAGAGGATGTGGTGTGCCTTGGATCATGTGCCGTTCCCTTTCTTCTCCAAACTTTTGGCTTCCCATCATTCTGGTACAGGTTGATCTTTGTCTCATCTGTCCATAGAATACTTTTCCAGAACTGAGCTGGCTTCTGGAGGTGTTTTTCAGCAAATTTAACTCTGGCCTGTCTATTTTTGGAATTGATGAATGGTTTGCATCTAGATGTGAACCCTTTGTATTTACTTTCATGGAGTCTTCTCTTTACTGTTGACTTAGAGACAGATACACCTACTTCACTGAGAGTGTTCTGGACTTCAGTTGATGTTGTGAACGGGTTCTTCTTCACCAAAGAAAATATGCGGCGATCATCCACCACTGTTGTCTTCCGTGGGCTCACAGGTCTTTTTGGATTGATGAGTTCACCAGTGCTTTCTTTCTTTCTCAGGATGTACCAAATTGTAGATTTTGCCACTTCTAATGTTGTAGCAATTTCTTGGATGGTTTTTTTTCTGTTCTTGCAGCTTAAGGATGGCTTGTTTCACCTGCATGGAGAGCTCCTGTGACCGCATGTTTCCTTCACAGCAAAACCTTCCAAATGCAAACACCACACCTCAAATCAACTCCGGCCCTTTCATCTGCTTAATTGAAATGACATAACAAAGAGATTGCCCACACCTGTCCATGAAATAGCCTTGGAGTCATTTGTCAATTACTTTTGGTCCCTTTAAAAACAGGGTGGCACATGTTAAGGAGCTGAAACTCCTAAACCCTTCATCCAATTTTAATGTGGATACCCTCAAATGAAAGCTGAAAGTCTGGACTTCAACTGCATCTGAATTGTTTTGTTTCAAATTCATTGTGGTAATGTCTAGAACCAAAATTAGATAAATGTTGTCTCTGTCCAAATATATATGGACCTAACTGTAGAAGTTTAGGACTTCATATTCTTAATGGACGTACCAAAGGAGACTCTTTAGGGAGGTATACACTAAACTCCCATGTAGGGAGGAGTGTAGTAGATTATGCCATTACAGACATGAACCGGGCAAATATCAGCGCCTTCATAGTCACCCACAAACGCACCTGTCAGACCACAGCCAACTTCTTCTGTACTTGAAATCTACAGAGAAACCACCCACTCAAAAGCCACAGCATAGCGGCCTCTTCAACCGGCCTCCATCATATAAATGGTCCAAAACGTCGGCACTAAAGTACAAAGAGGCTCTCAGCAGACCCGAAATACAGCGGATGCTCCACCACTTATACAACCACGAGTACCAGCCTAACCCAAAGGGAGTGAGTCAAGCTACAAAAGACCTCAACAATATATTCTATGCAATGGCCAGACTGTCCAACCTTAAAAAAGTTGACTACAAGAGACCAAAAGAAAAACAGACCAACGGTTGGTTTGACAGAGAATGTAAAGCCGTACGGAAGACCCTGAGAACAGCCTCAAACAAGAAACATAGAGACCCCAACCACCCTGGTCTGAGGGAAGCCTATGAAACCATACAAAGACAGTACAAAACCATCCTCAGGAGGAAGAAGCAGAGTTACATCTCTACCAAGCTTAACCAACTCCAAGATGCTCTTCAAGACAATTCCTTCTGGGAACTATGGAACCACATGGGCACAAAAGACAAGAAAACAACATCCATATCCAAAATGGCAACATCTGGCTCCAGTACTTCAGAGACCTCTATAAAGACATGCCAAAGGAAGAACTAAACCAAGAACAGGAAAACATAATGGCAAAACTAAAAGCAATGGAGGAAAAAGTAAAAAATTTCCAAAACCCAGTGGATACACCTATTACATTACAGGAAGTAGCAGAGGAATCTCTTCCATAAGATGTAGAAAAGCCGGTGGCCTGGATGGAATCCTACCAGAAATGCTGAAGTACAGCCCACCAGAAATACAGGCTGCAATGGTTAAACTCTTCAATATTGTGCTAAGTGCCGGCTACTTCCCTCGTACCTGGAACCAAGGCCTCATCACACCCATCCACAAGAATGGGGACAGGTATGACCCAGCCAACTACAGAGGCATATGTGTCAGCAGCAACCTGGGAAACTGTTCAACAGCATCCTGAACAAGAGGATCCTCAGTTTCCTCACCGAACATAACGTCCTCAGCAAGAGCCAAGCAGGGTTCATGCCAAACCACCGCACCACTGACCACATCTATACCCTGCACAGCCTCATTCAGAGACACGTCCACAATACAAAGAACGGGAAGATATACGCCTGTTTCGTGGACTTTAAAAAGGCCTTTGATTCGGTGTGGCACCCGGGCTTATTCCTGAAACTGCTGGAGAGCGGAATAGGAGGAAAGACCTACGATGTTATCAAAAGCTCCTACACCGAGAACCTCTGCAGTGTGAGTGTGAATGGTAAAAGAACGGCTTATTTCCAGCAGAGCCGTGGAGTCAGACAAGGCTGCAGCCTAAGTCCAACGCTCTTCAACATTTACATCAACGAGCTGGCTACCGCTCTGGAATCTTCCACAGCACCAGGTCCCACCCTCCACGACACCCAGGTGAAATTCCTGCTGTATGCAGATGACCTGCTGCTTCTGTCACCAACCAAGAAAGGCCTCCAAGACAACCTGAAAATCTTAGAGAAATTCAGCTCCACCTGGGCACTACCGGTCAACCTAAAGAAAACCAACATCATGGTGTTCCAGAGGAGAAAGAGAAAATTAGACCAGCACCCTTCATTTTCCTCAACAACTGCGCCCTTACAGGAACAGACAAATATACCTACCTGGGCCTAGAGATTCACCGGTCAGGAAGCTTCAAACAAGCCATAGAGACCCTGAAAGACAAGGCATGTAAAACCTTCTATGGCATCCGAAGGAAACTTTACCATCTGAAGCCACCAGTGAGGGTCTGGTTAAAAATCTTCGACTCGGTCATCGCCCCAATCCTCCTGTATGGCAGTGAAGTCTGGGTCCTCACACCTACCCAGATTGGTCAAGATGGGATTCCAGCCCAACAGAAATATTCCACTGGAATTCTGCAAGCACCTTCTCCAAGTCCATCGGAGCACCTCCAACAGTGCCTGCCGGCCGAGCTGGGCAGATTCACTCTACACCTAACGGTTCTAAAGAGGGCACTGTCATTCCGGGCTCACCTACGTAGGAGCAATCCAAGCTCCAATCACCATAAAGCCCTGACACACGTAGGTGAAACAGAAAAACTAGGACCCTCGGAACAGCTCACCCAAACCCAACCTGACCAGAACACCAATCACAACAACCTGACAAAAGCCGAAATCAGGAAGATGGTAGACGATGGCCAGGAGAGGTATGTCAGTGACTGGAAGAACGACATCATCAGCTCCCAGAAACTGACCATGTACCGGAGTCTACAGAGAGACTACAGTCTGGCCCCATACCTGGAGAAACTCCCAGACCCCAGAGACCGCCAGATCCTGAGCCGTATAGACTCAGCGCCCACAGTCTGGCCATCGAATCCGGCCGACACAGGCAGAGCTACAAGCCCAGGGAGGAAAGACTATGCCAACACTGTGACCAGGAGGCCATAGAGGACGAAACCCACTTCCTGCTACACTGCTCCAAATACTCAGCAGTGAGGGACACTCACTTCAGGAGACTCTCACATCTCTTCCCGGATTTCATCACCATGAAGGAGGAAGAAAAACATATATCTTGCTGGGGAAGAAGAGAGAGCAGCGGAGATAGCAGCGCGGTATGTGAGCGAATGTCATAGACTGCGAGAAAGAGAACTATGATATGCCATGGACTTCTATAGCCCCCACCCCGGATCTGCCCCCATCACCCCTCCCTATGCCATGGACTTTTATAGCCCCCACCCTGGACCTGCGCCCCCATCACCCCTCCCTATGCCATGGAATTCCATAGCCCCCACCCTGGATCTGCCCCCATCACCCCTCCCTATGCCATGGACTTTTATAGCCCCCACCCTGGACCTGCGCCCCCATCACCCCTCCCTATGCCATGGACTTCCATAGCCCCCACCCTGATCTGCCCCTACTCAACATCCCTATCCCTATCCCCCTTTGGTACACTTGCTTTGGCAAAACTAATGTGTATTTAGTCCTGCCAATAAAGCTTCTTTGAATTTGAATTTGAATTATAGACTGTATGGGCTCCTGTCAGGTATATATTATTGTAGATACAGACTGTACGGGCTCCTGTCAGGTATAAAATTACTGTAGATATAGACTGTACGGGCTCTTGTCAGGTATATATTACTGTAGATACAGACTGTACTGGCTCCTGTCAGGTAATTATTATTGTAGATATAGACTGTATGGGCTCCTGTCAGGTATATATATACTGTAGAACAGACTGTGCGGGCTCCTGTCAGGTAATATATATGTAGATAAGACTGTATGGCTCCTGTCAGGTATATATTACTGTAGATACAGACTGTACGGGCTCCTGTCAGATAATTATTGTAGATATTGATGTATGGACTCTGTCAGATATTATTAACACTGTATGGGCTCCTGTCAGATATATATTATAGTATAGACTGAACGGGCACCTGTCAGGTATATTTTATTGTAGATATAGACTGTATGGGCTCCTGTCAGGTATATATTACTGTAGATACAGACTGTATGGGCTCCTGTCAGGTATATATTATTGTAGATATAGACTGTATGGGCTCCTGTCAGGTATATATTATTGTAGATACAGACTGTACGGGCTCCTCTCAGGTATATATTACTGTAGATACAGACTATACGGGCTCCTGTCAGGTATATATCACTGTAGATATAGACTGTATGGGCTCCTGTCAGGTATATATTATTGTAGATACAGACTGTATGGGCTCCTGTCCGGTATATATTATTGTAGATACAGACTGTATGGGCTCCTGTCAGGTATATATTACTGAAGATATAGACTGTACGGGCTCCTGTCAAGTATATTTATTGTACATATAGACTGTACGGGCTCCTGTCAGGTTTATATTACTGTAGATATAGACTGTATGGGCTCCAGTCAGGTATATATTATTGTAGATATACACTGTATGGGCTCCTGTCAGGTATATAATATTGTAGATAAGACTGTATGGGCTCCTGTCAGGTATATATTATTGTAGATATACACTGTATGGGCTCCTGTCAGGTATATAATATTGTAGATACAGACTGTACGGGCTCCTGTCAAGTATATATTATTGTAGATATACACTGTGTGGGCTCCTGTCAGGTATATATTACTGTAGATATAGACTGTACGGGCTCCTGTCAGGTATATATTATTGTAGATATAGACTGTATGGGCGCCTGACAGGTATATATTACTGTAGATATAGACTGTACGGGCTCCTGTCAGGTATATATTATTGTAGATATAGACTGTATGGGCTCCTGACAGGTATATATTACTGTAGATATGGACTGTATGGGCTCCTGTCAGGTATATATTATTGTAGATAACAACTGTATGGGCTCCTGTCAGGTATATATTATTGTAGATACAGACTGTACGGGCTCCTGTCAAGTATATATTATTGTAGATATAGATGTACTGGCTCCTGTCAGGTTTATATTACTGTAGATATAGACTGTATGGGCTCCTGTCAGGTATATATTACTGTAGATATAGACTGTACGGGCTCCTGTCAGGTATATATTATTGTAGATATAGACTGTATGGGCTCCTGACAGGTATATATTACTGTAGATATGGACTGTATGGGCTCCTGTCAGGTATATATTATTGTAGATACAGACTGTACGGGCTCCTGTCAAGTATATATTATTGTAGATATAGAATGTACTGGCTCCTGTCAGGTTTATATTACTGTAGATATAGATGTATGGGCTCCTGTCAGGTAATATTATTGTAGATATAGACTGTATGGACTCCTGTCAGGTATATATTATTGTAGATATAGACTGTATAGGCTCCTGTCAGGTATATATTATTGTAGATATAGACTGTATGGGCTCCTGTCAGGTATATATTATTGTAGATATAGACTGTATGGGCTCCTGTCAGGTATATATTATATGTAGTATATAGACATTATGGGCTACTGTCAGATATATATTATTGTAGATATAGACATTATGGGCTACTGTCAGGTATATATTACTGTAATATAGACTGTATGGGCTCCTGTCAGGTATATATTATGTAGATATAGACTGTATGGGCTCCTGTCAGATATATTATTGTAGATATAGACATTATGGGCTACTGTCAGGTATATATTATTGTAGATACAGACTGTGTGGGCTCCTGTCAGGTATATATTATTGTAGATATAGACTGTATGGGCTCCTGTCAGGTATATATTATTGTAGATATAGACTGTATGGGCTCCTGTCAGGTATATATTATTGTAGATATAGAATGTATGGGCCCCTGTTATGTTTAGGTAGCTGAGGAGAAAAAGCAAAAACGGCAATACACCAGAGAGGCTGGAACCTATTGGATTGCAGTAACCTGAACTAACCACACAACTAGAGGTAGCCGTGGAGCGTTCCTACGTTGATCCTAGATGCCTCGTCACAGCCTGAAGATAACTACACCTAAACGCAGAAAGATGAAAGCGATCTGCCCCGGAGCAGATCCCCAAAGAAAATAGGAAGCCCCCAAACATGTAATGGCGGTCAGACAAGAATAAGCACGGACACAGACAGAAAATAGAATGAGCAAACGCTGGGGCCCAATCTGTCTAGACAGAAAAGTACAGGAAAGAATTCTGACTGCAATCCAACAAAACACCCCTAAAAAATACCAACTCTTCTGATTGCAAAAACACCTGAGATCACACAATCTCCAACACCAAATCAGATCTCTGGTGTAACAAAACTAAGCCGCAGCCACTGAAAAAACAGGAAAAAGCAAATGAACAAATTACAGTAGCTACAGATAAACTGAGAGGAGCACAGGCCCCAGGAGAGGACCCTTGCTGACCTCCACAAAAGTGCAGAAAATTATGCAAAAAGCAAGCACAAAAAGAAAAGCAGAAAATATCTTATCTGAAAGCAGCAGATGAATGCAAGACTCCAGCAAAATTCCAAATGAACCAGGAACCACAATTGAGACAAGAACAATTGATCACGGCGACCATCATGGGAGGGAACCTCCCTTATGTCAGACCAGTCAGTGATCCCAGATTGCCATTCCTCGCTGTAAGGTTCAGTACTGTCTGCAACCACCAGAGGGAGCCTCTGCTCAGAAACCATCTCTAGCACATTCATAACAGTACCCCCCCTTGAGGAGGGGTCACCGAACCCTCACTTGTGCAACCAGGCTGATCAGGATGAGCTTGGTGATAGGCACGAATCAGTCTCCTAGCATGGATGTCTGAAGCAAACACCCAAGAATTGTCCTCCTGACCATAACCTCTGCACTTAACCAAATACTAGAGTTTCTGTCTAGAAAAACGAGAATCCAATATTTTCTCAACCACATACTCCAGATTGCCCTCAACCAAAACAGGGTCAGGAGGCACAGCCATAGGAACCACTGGCTCGACAAACCTCTTCAATAAGGACTTGTGGAACACGTTATGGATCTTAAATGTCCCTGGAAGAAGCAAACGGAAGGAAACAGGATTAAGAATTTCCATGATCTTATAAGGTCCAATGAACCTAGGCTTAAACTTTGGAGATGCAACCCTCATAGGGATATTTCTTGAGGACAACCAAACCAAGTCCCCCACTTTAAACCGAGGACCATCAGTCCTATGCCAGTTGGCAAACCGCTGGGCCTTCTCCTGAGAGAGAGACAACCTCTCCACTACCTGGTCCCAAATCTGCTGCATACGCTCCACAAAAGAGTCAACACCCGGACAGACAGAAGCCTCCGCCTGTCCCGAAGAAAATCGAGGGTGAAACCCAGAATTGCAGAAAAATGGAGACATCAAGGTGGCAGAGCTAGCCCTATTATTAAGAGCAAACTCAGCCAAAGGCAAAAAAGAGACCCAGTCATCTTGATCAGCAGACACAAAACATCTCAAATAAGTCTCCAAGGTCTGGTTTGTTCTCTCGGTTTGTTTATTGGTGTGAGGATGAAATGCAGAGGAGAAAGATAATTGAACACCAAGTTTAGAACAAAATGTCCTCCAAAATCTGGAAACAAACTGGACTCCTCTGTCAGACACAATGTTCTCTGGAATGCCATGTAACCGAACCACGTGCTCAAGGAACAAAGGCACCAATTCGGAGGAGGAAGGTAACTTAGGCAATGGCACAAGACGTATCATCTTGGAAAACCTATCACAGATTAACCAGATAACGGTCATTTTCTGAAACAGGGAGGTCGGAAATAAAATCCATAGAGATATGGGTCCATGGCCTATTGGGCACAGGTAATGGCATTAACAAACCACTAGAGCGAGAGCAAGGCTTGGAACGAGAGCAAGTCCCACAGGACTGCACAAATTGCCTGACGTCACGAGACAAAGTAGGCCACCAAAAGGACCGACTCACCAAGTCTCTGGTACCAAAAATCCCGGGATGACCAGCCAACGCGGAACAATGAATCTCAGACATCACACTCTTCTTCCACTGGTCTGGGACAAACAATTTCCCAATAGGGCAGCGCTCAGGTTTATCCTCCTGACACCCTTCCAGAGCCAGTCTCAAATTGGGCGAGATGGCGGAAAGTACTACACCCTTTTTCAAAATAACAGCAGGATCAGGTAACTCAGGAGAGTCCGCAAAGAAACTCCTTGAGAGGGCATGCGCCTTAACATTCTTAGTGCCAGGAAGAAAAGAAACCACAAAATTAAAATGTGTGAAAAACAAGGCCCACCTGGCCTGTCTAGGATTAAGTCGCTTGGCTGATTCGAGATAAACCAGGGTTCTTATGGTCCGTGAGGACCACCACCTGATGTTTGGCTCCTTCCAGTCAATGTCTCCACTCTTCAAAGGCCCACTTCATGGCCAATAACTCCCGATTACCCAGGTCATAATTACGTTCAGTTGGAGAAAATTTTCGAGAGAAAAAGGCACAAGGGTTACTCTTAGAGGTCTCTGGACCTCTTTGAGACAAAACAGCACCTGCCCCAATTTCAGAGGCATCAACCTCCACTTGAAACGGTAGAGAAACATCAGGCTGCCGTAGAACAGGAGCAGAATTGAATCTCTGCTTAAGTTCCTGAAACGCAGAAACTGCCTCAGGAGGCCAATTCACCATATCAGAACCCTTTTTGGTCAAATCAGTCAATGGTTTAACAATACCGGAGAAATTACCAATAAATTTACGATAAAAATTGTCAAAACCCAAAAATCTCTGAAGAGCCTTTAATGAAGTAGGTTGGACCTATCACAGATGGCCTGAACCTTGACCTGGTCCACTTCAATAACAGATGGAGACAAAATGAATCCCAGAAATGAGACCTTCTGTACACCAAAAAGACACTTTGATCCCTTCACATACAGTGCATTCTCTCTCAAAATCTGGAACACAGTCCGAACATGTTTCACATGAGAGTCCCAGTCATTGGAAAAAATCAAGATATCATCCAAATAAACAATCAGAAATTTATCCATAAAATCCCTGAAAATATCATTAATGAAGGATTGGAAGACGGAAGGAGCATTAGTGAGCCCAAAGGGCATCACTAGGTACTCAAAATGCATCTCTGGGGTATAAAACGCTGTCTTCCATTCATCCCCGTGCTTAATTCGAATAAGGTTATACGCCCCCCTGAGATCAAGCTTGGTAAACCAACTAGCACTTTTCACTCTGGAAAACAGGTCAGAAATCAAGGGTAACGGATATTGATACTTCACAGTGATCTTATTCAAGAGACGATAATCAATATATGGCCTCAATGAACCATCCTTTTTGGCCACAAAGAAAAAAACGGCGCCCAAGGGTGAAGAGGATGGTCTGATATGACTCTTCTCCAATGACTCCTTGATATAAGATCGCATAGCATCGTGTTCAGGTACAGACAAGTTAAAAAGGCGACCTTTAGGAAATTTACCACCAGGCACTAATTCAATAGCGCAATCATAGCTCCTGTGAGGGGGCAAGGATGCAGATTTACTTTCACTAAATACATCCGAAAAATCAGTCAAAAAGTCAGGAACATCCTGAGACTGGGGAGAGGCAGAAATAACAGGAGTGTCAGTATTAACACATTGGCAGCCCCAAATGGTCACAGACACAGATTTCCAATCCAAATCAGGATTATGATACTGTAACCAAGGGAAACATAGTACAATAATGTCATGCAGATTATGCAACACCAGAAATTTGAAACTCTCCTGATGATCTGGTTCAACCCTCATTATCACCTGAGTAGAAAACTGGGGTTTATTCTCCGCCAAAGGGGTAGAATCAATGCCCAAGTAGGGGAATAGACTTCCTCAGGGGTATCAAGGGAAACCCACAATGTTTGGCAAAGTCAAAATCCATCAGGTTAATAGCTGCTCCTGAATCAACAAAATCCTGAGCAGAAAATGTGGACAAGGAGCAAATCAGGGTAACAGTCAACAGAAATTTAGTCTGAACACTACCCAAGACAACTGAGCGTGCAAAACGTCTTCCCCGCTTAGGGCAGACGGAAAGAGCATGAGAGGCGTCACCACAATAGAAACATAACCCATTGCGCTTTCGAAACTCATGACGCTGAGCCCCAGAAGTCACTCCATCACACTGCATGGGCCCAGGAGCTGGCTCACAAGGCAAAACCATATCACGCATACCTCTGCGCTCACGCAAACGTCTGTCAATTTGAATATCCAATGACATAGAATCATTGAGACCAGAGGGGACAGGGAATCCCACCATAACATCCTTTATATTCTCTGACAGCCCCTTCCGAAAAAGGGCTGCCAAAGCATCATCATTCCATTTGGTCAGGACTGCCCACTTTTGGAATTACTGACAGTACAACTCAGCGTCTTTAAGACCCTGATTTAATGCCAACAAGGTTTTTTCAGCTTGATCAGTAACATTAGGTTCATCGTACAATAACCCCAGAGCCAGAAAAAATACATCAATATCATTCAAAACAGGATCCCCAGGTGTCATGGAAAAAGCCCAATCCTGAGGGTCGCCACGTAGGAGAGAGATGACAATTTGAATCTGCTGTGCTGCGCTCCCCGAGGACTTAGGTTTTAAGGCAAAAAACAACTTACAGTTATTTTTGAAATTCAGAAATTTAGCCCGATGCCCCAAAAACAAATCTGGCATGGGAATCCTAGGTTCCACAACCGGCAACCTAGCAAGATAGGTAGCAATACTCCGAACCTCAGTGGCAAGCTGATCCACACGGTCAGACAACTGTGCAAACTCCATTGAGAGAAAAAAAATCCTCCTCAGCACCCAGAGAAAAAGAGGGAAAAAATGCAACAATCAGACAAAAAAAATCTCTGACAACTCTGACAGCTTTTCTTTTTCTTTCCACACTATTTTTCCCTTCTGTGAGTACCATATAATTTTCAGTTTTGGCCGGTGATACTGTTATGTTTAGGTAGCTGAGGAGAAAAAGCAAAAACGGCAATACACCAGAGAGGCTGGAACCTATTGGAATGCAGTAACCTGAACTAACCACACAACTAGAGGTAGCCGTGGAGCGTTCCTACGTTGATCCTAGACGCCTCGTCACAGCCTGAGAGATAACTACACCTAAAGGCAGAAAGATGAAAGCTATCTGCCCCGGAGCAGATCCCCAAAGAAAATAAGAAGGCCCCCAAACATGTAATGGCAGTTAGACAAGAAGAAGCACGGACACAGAAAGAAAATAGAATGAGCAAACGCTGGGGCCCAATCTGTCTAGACAGAAAAGTACAGGAAAGAATTCTGACTGCAATCCAACAAAAAATCCCTAAAAATACAACTCTTCTGATTGCAAAAACACCTGAGATCACACAATCTCCAACACCTAAATCAGATCTCTGGTGTAACAAAACTAAGCCGCAGCCACTGAAAAAACAGGAAAAAGCAAATGAACAAATTACAGTGGCTACAGATAAACTGAGAGGAGCACAGGCCCCAGGAGGGGACCCGGCTGACCTCCACAAAAGTGCAGAAAATTATGCAAAAAGCAAGCACAAAAAGAAAAGCAGAAAATATCTTATCTGAAAGCAGCAGATGAATGCAAGACTCCAGCAAAATTCCAAATGAACCAGGAATCAAAATTGAGACAAGAACAATTGATCACCGGCGACCATCATGGGAGGGAACTGTTAGGGTTCGAGTTCCCGCTGATGCACAAGGGGAGTCTCGAACCAGTCCTGCTGCGGTCCCCCATTCATCTCCAGCCGCAGTGGAGCCTGCTCAGCAGAGACGTCAGTCCCAGCGTCTTGCTGTCACGGGTGTGTCGCTGCGAAGATCGTCGCGATTGCACACCCTGACTTCTCACAGCTGAGTTTCTGGTGCTGGGTGTTTTTCGGCAGAGAGGGAGTTAATTCTTCCTCTCTCTGTGCTGGACTAGACCAGCCTCGCTCAGCTGCAATTAATGTTGTGGTAATTGGTTTCCTTCAAATACCTGCCTGTCTGCTGGGGAAGTGTCGGTGAAAGCATTCATGCAGACCAGCAGAGCGGATCGTTGTATGGTGAAGGCTGAAGTTAAGAGTACCTGTGTGGTCTTTTTTCCCCTCCTCGCTTTATCATTTATCTCCGTACCCGTTGGTGTCCCCTCTGTTTCCTGTGGTATGACTTTTGTATGCAAGGTGGATTTTAGTTTAGCCCTTGTACTGTCTCGTTCGTTAATTACTGTGTTTAGGCATATACCTACCAGTCCCCGGTGTTGTGATCAGGGTCCTTCTCAGGACTGGATCACTGAGGTTTAGGGATCCTCAGGAGGTAGGGATTACGCTGGCGGCCTGGACCTCTGTACCATCAACAGTACCTCCAGGTAGAGGGATTAGTCAGGACCCCAGCTTAGGGTCAGCATAGACCCCGGTCCTCCTGTATACAGAGACAGCGTGACATTTTCACCGACCACTAAAGATTTTCTCCAGTCACCATGGATCCAGTAGTCAGTCTAGCTCGGCAGTTGCAGAGTTTGTCCATGGAGCTGGCGGACGTTAAGTCCAAGGTTTTGTTCCCCCCGGAGCAGGCCGGACCTGAACCTAAAGTAGCTCTCCCTGACAGATTCACTGGGGGGCGGGACGAAGTTTTTTGATTTCCGGGAGGCATGTAAATTGTACTTTCGGCTGCGACCTCGGTCATCTGGGAGTGAGGAGCAAAGGGTGGGGATTGTCATCTTGCTCCTACAGGGAGACCCCAATCCTGGGCGTTCGCTCTTCCCCCGAGCTCCCCAGCTCTCCAGTCAGTGGATAGGTTTTTTACGGCTCTGGGTCTTGTGTATGATGACCCGGATCGGGTCTCCCTTGCTGAATCTAAGTTATGTAGGATCCAACAGGGAGATCGTCCGGCAGAGGAATTCTGTTCGGAGTTCCGTAGGTGGGCCACGGACACCCAGTGGAATGACCCGGCTCTTAGGAGCCAGTTTTGTCAAGGTTTATCTGACAAATTAAAGGATGTGCTGGCATAGTATGACCCTCCCACGTCACTGGAAGCCGCTATGGCCCTTGCTATTCGTATTGACAGACGTCTTCGGGAGAGGTGCGGGGTAACGTTGCTCCCTGTAATGACTCCACCTTCCTCTAGGGTCCCTTATATGGAGCTTCCCCTGGCCAGTCCAGAGGAGCCTATGCAATTAGGAGGGACATCATTCCGGGGGAGGGGATCGGTGGGGCGCCACAAAACAGGAGGTTGTTTCTTCTGTGGAAAAAAGGGACATTTTATTAGGGGGTGTCCATCCCGTCCTTTGCAGAGTGAGAAGTCGCCGGAAAACTATTGATCCCAGATTGTGTGGTGGACGGCAATCTGGGAGTAAGTATTTCGTCCCTAAGTTCGTCTCAGTTTCTCGTACCGGCGGAGGTGGTGGTGGGTGCGAGAACTGAGAGGATATCTGTTCTTCTGGATAGTGGGTCCGGGGCTAACCTGGTGGATGCTCGCTTTGCCCGGGTTCAAGGTATGCGATTGAGTGTGTTGACTAAACCCATCCCCATGTTCTCGATCGACGCCAGACCTCTCGGTCAGGGAAGTTTTTTGCAAGCAGTGCATAACATAGATCTTCAAGTGGGGGCGTTACATAAAGAACTGTTTCTTGTTATGTGTTGGAGGGTCTTCCCACTCCTATAGTGCTGGGCCTTCCTTGGTTAACTAAGCATAACCCGGTTATTGATTGGCAATCCAGAGAGATAAGCCAATGGAGTGAATTCTGTAATAAAAACTGCATGAATACGGTCATTGGGGCGGTCGCTCCTAGGGCCTTACCTCCATTTCTGGTGGACTTTGAGGATGTATTCTCGGAGAAAGGGTGTCAAGAACTACCTCCTCATCGCGAGTATGACTGTTCTGTTAACTTGCTCCCTGGGGCCAAGTTACCGAAATCTAGGTTGTATAACCTTTCTGGTCCTGAGAGACAGGCCATGAAGGATTATATTTCAGAGAGTCTGGCTAAGGGGCATATTAGACCTTCATCTTCCCCGGTGGCCGCGGGGTTCTTCTTTGTGAAAAAAAAAGATGGAGGCCTACGCCCTTGCCTGGATTTCCGTGAGCTTAATCGGATTACGGTCCGAGATCCGTATCCGCTCCCACTTATTCCCGATCTCTTCAATCAGATCGTGGGTGCCAAATGGTTCTCTAAGTTGGATCTCAGGGGGCGTACAATCTGATTAGGATGAAGGAGGGGGATGAGTGGAAGACGGCGTTTAACACTCCGGAGGGGCATTATGAGAACCTTGTCATGCCATTTGGTCTGAGTATTGCCCCGGCGGTGTTTCAACACTTTGTAAATGACATCTTTCGCCACCTAATGGGACAGTTTGTGGTCATATATCTGGATGATATCTTAATTTACTGCCGGATCTTGTGTCTCATCAGGAGCATGTTAGGCAGGTGTTACAGATCTTGCGGGATAATAAACTGTACGCCAAATAGGAGAAGTGTGTGTTCGCCGTACAGGAACTTCAGTTTTTAGGGTTCCTGGTGTCAGCATCCGGTTTTCGTATGGACCCTGGGAAAGTGCGGACAGTTCTTGAGTGGGATCTGCCAGAGGATCTTAAGGCATTACAACGTTTCCTAGGGGTTTGCTAACTACTACTGGAAGTTCATTCGTAATTTTTCGTCCATAGTTAAAGCTCTCACAGACATGACTAAAAAAGGGACGGATTTTTCAAAGTGGTCTGACAAGGCTTGTCAAGCGTTTTCCTCTTTGAAAAAATGTTTTGCTTCAGCACCCATACTTATTCAACCTGATGCGTCACAGCCGTTCATTGTTGAGGTGGACGCTTCCGAGGTAGGGGTGGGAGCAGTATTGTCACAAGGTTCGTCCCCTGGTAAATGGCATCCGTGCGCCTTCTTCTCTAAAAAATTGTCGTCCGCTGAGAGGAATTATGATGTCGGCAATAGGGAACTCTTGGCCATTAAGTTGGCTTTTGAGGAGTGGCGTCATTTTTTGGAGGGGGCAGTCCACCCGGTCACTGTCATTACCGATCACAAAAACCTGCTATATTTAGAGTCCGCTAAACGTCTGAATCCCAGACAAGCTAGGTGGTCGTTGTTTTTTTACCAGGTTTAATTTTGTCATCACATATCGTCCTGGCTCAAAAAATGTTAAGGCGGATGCCTTATCTCGCTGTTTCCCAGGGGCTGAGAATACGGAGGACCCGGTTCCGGTCCTTCATGAGGGGTGGTGGTGTCGGCAGTATGCTCTGAGCTTGAGGAGGAGGTATTGGAGGCTCAGGGGGACGCCCCTGTAGGACCTCCAGGGAGACTGTTTGTTCCAAATCAGTTGCGACAAAAGGTGATCGAGGCACACCATAATTCAGCTTTGGCAGGACACCCAGGGAGTAAAGCAACTGAGGATCTCCTCTCGCGCCGGTTTTGGTGGCCTTATTTACATAGGGAGGTGGTAACTTTTGTCGCGTCCTGCGAGGTTTGTGCGTGCTCTAAGACCCCACATACCCGTCCGTCGGGGACCCTCCTACCTTTGAAGATCCCGAAGCGTCCGTGGACTCATCTGTCTATGGACTTCATTACGGACCTCCCGCCATTTTCGGGTAAAACAGTCATACTCGTTGTAGTGGACAGGTTCAGCAAGATGGCACATTTTATCGCTCTTCCTGCTCTTCCTAATGCTAAAACTCTTGCGCAGGTGTTTATTGGGGAGATTGTAAGGCTTCACGGGGTACCCTCCGATGTGGTGTCGGATCGGGGGTCTCAGTTTGTGTCCAAATTCTGGAAAGCATTTTGTACACGGCGGGGGATGCAGTTGTCATTTTCATCGGCTTTTCACCCGCAGACCAATGGTCAGACAGAGCGTCTGAACCAGAGCTTGGAGACGTATCTCCGGTGTTTTGTGTCAGAGAACCAGGAGGACTGGGCTTCTTTCTTGCCTCTGGCGGAATTTGCTCTAAATAATAGGCGGAGCGAGTCCACTGGTAAGTCCCCGTTTTTTGGGGCATATGGTTTTCACCCCCAGTTTTGTACTTTCAATAGGGGGGGGCTCTTCTGGGGTTCCTGAGGAGGAACGATTTTCGTCGTCACTTGCTTCAGTGTGGAGAGGAGTGCTGAATAATCTGAGTACTATGGGGAACCGATACAAACGTATGGCTGATAGGAGGAGAGTGTCTGGTCCGGACCTAAGTGTGAACGATCTGGTATGGTTGTCTACCAAAAATATAAAACTTAAGGTTCCCTCCTGGAAACTGGGTCCCAGGTTCATCGGGCCATACAAGATCAGTGCTATAATTAATCCGGTTGCATTCCGTCTTGACCTCCCTCCTACATTTAAAATTCATAATGTGTTCCACAGATCGTTGCTTAAGAGGTATGTGGCGCCGGTGATACCTTCACCTTTACCTCCTCCTCCTGTGGTGGTCAATGGTAACTTGGAGTTCCAGGTGTCGAGAGTCATCGATTCACGTCTGAATCGCCGGTCCCTTCAGTACCTTGTTCATTGGAGGGGGTATGGTCCTGAGGAGAGGACGTGGGTTTCTGCGTCGGATATTAACGCAGACCGATTGGTTCGGGCCTTCCACACTACTCACCCAGATAAACCCGGCCCTGAGGGTCCGGAGGCCCCTCGTAGAAGGGGGGGTACTGTCACGGGTGTGTCGCTGCGAAGATCGTCGCGATTGCACACCCTGACTTCTCACAGCTGAGTTTCTGGTGCTGGGTGTTTTTCAGCAGAGAGGGAGTTAATTCTTCCTCTCTCTGTGCTGGACTAGACCAGCCTCGCTCAGCTGCAATTAATGTTGTGGTAATTGGTTTCCTTCAAATACCTGCCTGTCTGCTGGGGAAGTGTCGGTGAAAGCATTCATGCAGACCAGCAGAGCGGATCGTTGTATGGTGAAGGCTGAAGTTAAGAGTACCTGTGTGGTCTTTTTTCCCCTCCTCGCTTTATCATTTATCTCCGTACCCGTTGGTGTCCCCTCTGTTTCCTGTGGTATGACTTTTGTATGCAAGGTGGATTTTAGTTTAGCCCTTGTACTGTCTCGTTCGTTAATTACTGTGTTTAGGCATATACCTACCAGTCCCCGGTGTTGTGATCAGGGTCCTTCTCAGGACTGGATCACTGAGGTTCAGGGATCCTCAGGAGGTAGGGATTACGCTGGCGGCCTGGACCTCTGTACCATCAACAGTACCTCCAGGTAGAGGGATTAGTCAGGACCCCAGCTTAGGGTCAGCATAGACCCCAGACCTCCTGTATGCAGTAACAGCGTGACATTTGCCCATTCCAGTACTGTGCAGAGACTTGCTGCTGCCTCTCCTGGATCTGCTATTATAGCCAGTACTGGAGCAGATGTCTTTGGGACGAAGTCCTGCGTTTCCCCTTCTGAGCATGCCCAGGGTAAGATCTCTCATTGGAGATCAGGGGTCACATGTTCAGGTACTGCAGCAGCTCCTATTGGTCCACCAGGAAGGTCATGAAACTACATGTGTTTGGAACAGTTTCTCATTGGTCCTTGTTTCTGGCAGGTCCTGTAGCTGTTGCTATAAAAGGGTGGCATGGCTGGGCCGCCATGCGCTAATATCAATCATTATATGCTTAGCGCCAGTGTGGTCATGCGTGTGTGTGGTTAGGGCCCGGCTGAAATAAGCCCCTAGAATACTGACTTAATCGGTGAGGAGTTTGGTATGCTAGCTGGTCAGGGTCGGTGTCCTAGATGCCCTAGATTGCCGGCATAACCGGTGAGGAGTTTGATTGCCGTATTCAGGGCCTGGCGTTCAGACGCCATAGATTGCGGGTGACTCCCGCGAGGACATTAGCGCATGATCACGTTCTATGTTCGCTTAGCACTTAACTGTGTACCTGGGTGCCTGACAGGACACAGATGTTTGTCTCAGCGGCTCTGTGACGTAACAGGGTTCGCTTTAAACGCTAGACAGCGCCCTAGCGTGTTTATTTTGCGACTCAGTTGTGTTAAGTGAGTTCGCACACATCGCCATATAGCGCTGCGGCACTCCTTCTAGCGGCTCTGTGGATTAACAGAGTTCACACATATTGCCACAGCGCGTTACGGCGTTTATTTTGGCGACTCTGCGGGATAACAGAGTTCGCTTCTTGCGCCATTTTACTAGCAGCAGGCTCCGCCTGCACGGTGGACCCCGGGCTGCGAACGCACCTCTCCACATCTTATATTTGGTGCGTTCCGCAGACCCTAACAGGAACCTCCCTTATATCAGACCAGTCAGTGATCCCAGATTGCCATTCCTCGCTGTAAGGTTCAGTACTGTCTGTAACCACCAGAGGGAGCCTCTGCTCAGAAACCATCTCTAGCACATTCATAACAGGCTCCTGTCAGGTATATATTATTGTAGATATAGACTGTACGGGCTCCTGTCAGGTATATATTATTGTAGATATAGACTGTATGGGCTCCTGTCAGGTATATATTATTGTAGATATAGACTGTACGGGCTCCTGTCAGGTATATATTATTGTAGATATAGACTGTATGGGCTCCTGTCAGATATCTATTATTGTAGATATAGAATGTATGGGCTCCTGTCAGGTATATATTATTGTAGATATAGACTGTATGGGCTCCTGTCAGGTATATATTACTGTAGATATAGACTGTATGGGCTCCTGTCAGGTATATATTACTGTAGATATAGACTGTATGGGCTCCTGTCAGGTATATTATTATTATTATTTATTTATATAGCGCCATTAATTCCATGGTGCTGTACATGAGAAGTGGTTACATACAAAGTTATAGATATCGTTTACAGTAAACAAATTTACAATGACAGACTGGTACAGAGGGGAGAGGACCCTGTCCTTGTGGACTTACATTCTACAGGATAATGGGGAAGAAACTGAAGGTCGGGGGTGCGGCAGCTCTGGTGGTGGCGGCGTGGCGGCAGCTAGGGTGGTGGCGGCGAGGCGGCAGCTCGGGTGGTGGCGGCGAGGCGGAATGGTTATTGCAGGCCGTAGGCTTTCCTGAAGAGATGGGTTTTCAGGTTCCGTCTGAAGGATCCAAGGGTGGTGGATAATCGTGTATACATGGCTCCGCTCCCACCCTCCAATCCTATATACATGGCTCCGCTCCCACCCTCCAATTCTATATACAATGGCTCCACTCCAACCCTCCGCTGGGCTCCCCTATCATACTTACCCTCACACCGTCGCTGCACGTTCCTGCATCTCTATCCCGGCGTGTCAGCTTCTTCCTCTGTGGTGCGGTCACGTGGTACCGTTCATTAAGGTAATGAATATGGATGCCACGCCTATGGGAGTGGAGTCGCGTCCATATTCATAACCTTAATGAGCGGTACTACTTGACCGCACCGCACAGGATAGAAGCAGACGTGCTGGGATAGAGATGCAGGGACGGAAGGTGAGTATGTACTGGAGATGACCCACGGCTACCGCCGCTGATCTCCCGACTATACCAGTGGCGTGGATCGGATGTGCCTGTCGATGATTGGTCGCGTCCGGCTGGGCGCAACCAATCAGGGATGCAGGATTTCCGTTAAAGACGGAAGTGAAAAGTTAGACAATCAGGTATATATTATTGCAGATACAGACTGTATGGGCTCCTGTCAGGTATATATTACTGTAGATACAGACTGTATGGGCTCCTGTCAGGTATATATTACTGTAGATACAGACTGTATGGGCTCCTGTCAGGTATATATTATTGTAGATATAGACTGTACGGGCTCCTGTCAGGTGTATATTATAGTAGATATAGACTGTATGAGCTCCTGTCAGGTATATATTATTGTAGATATAGACTGTACGGGCTCCTGTCAGGTATATATTATTGTAGATATAGACTGTACGGGCTCCTGTCAGGTATAAATTACTGTGGATATACACTGTACGGGCTCCTGTCAGGTATATATTATTGTAGATATAGACTGTTTGGGCTCCTGTCAGGTATATATTATAGTAGATATAGACTGTACGGGCTCCTGTCAGGTATTTATTATTGTAGATATAGACTGTACGGGCTCCTGTCAGGTATATATTATAGTAGATACAGAATGTATGGGCTCCTGTCATGTATATATTATTGTAGATACAGACTGTATGGGCTCCTGTCAGGTATATATTATAGTAGATACAGAATGTATGGGCTCCTGTCAGGTATATATTATTGTAGCTATAGACTGTATGGGCTCCTGTCAGGTATATATTATTGTAGATATAGACTGTATGGGCTCCTGTCAGGTATATATTACTGTAGATACAGACTGTATGGGCTCCTGTCAGGTATATATTATAGCAGATACAGAATGTATGGGCTCCTGTCATGTATATATTATTGTAGATACAGACTGTATGGGCTCCTGTCAGGTATATATTATAGTAGATACAGAATGTATGGGCTCCTGTCAGGTATATATTACTGTAGATATAGACTGTATGGGCTCCTGTCATGTATATATTACTGTAGATATAGACTGTATGGGCTCCTGTCAGGTATATATTACTGTAGATATAGACTGTATGGGCTCCTGTCAGGTATATATTACTGTAGATATAGACTGTACGGGCTCCTGTCAGGTATATATTACTGTAGATATAGACTGTACAAGCTCCTGTCAGGTATATATTACTGTAGATATAGACTGTACGGGCTCCTGTCAGGTATATATTACTGTAGATATAGACTGTACGGGCTCCTGTCAGGTATATATTACTGTAGATATAGAATGTATGGACTCCTGTAAGGTATATATTATTGTAGATATAGACTGTATGGGCTCCTGTCAGGTATATATTATTGTAGATACAAACTGTATGGACTCCTGTCAGGTATATATTATTGTAGATATAGACTGTATGGGCTCCTGTCAGGTATATATTACTGTAGATATAGACTGTATGGGCTCCTGTCAGGTATATATTACTGTAGATATAGACTGTACGGGCTCCTGTCGGGTATATATTACTGTAGATATAGACTGTACAGGCTCCTGTCAGGTATATATTACTGTAGATATAGACTGTACGGGCTCCTGTCAGTATATATTACTGTAGATATAGACTGTACGGGCTACTGTCAGGTATATATTATTGTAGATATAGACTGTACGGGCTCCTGTCAGGTATATATTATAGTAGATATAGACTGTATGGGCTCCTGTCAGGTATATATTATTGTAGATATAGACTGTATGGGCTCCTGTCAGGTATATATTATTGTAGATATAGACTGTACGGGCTCCTGTCAAGTATATATTACTGTAGATACAGACTGTATAGGCTCCTGTCAGGTATATATTATTGTAGATATAGACTGTACGGGCTCCTGTCAGGTATATATTATTGTAGATATAGACTGTACGGGCTCCTGTCAGGTATATATTACTGTAGATATAGACTGTACGGGCTCCTGTCAGGTATATATTATTGTAGATATAGACTGTACGGGCTCCTGTCAGGTATATATTACTGTAGATATAGACTGTACGGGCTCCTGTCAGGTATATATTACTGTAGATATAGACTGTACGGGCTCCTGTCAGGTATATATTACTGTAGATATAAACTGTACAGGCTCCTGTCAGGTATATATTATTGTAGATATAGACTGTACGGGCTCCTGTCAGGTATATATTACTGTAGATATAGACTGTACGGCTCCTGTCAGGTATATATTACTGTAGATATAAACTGTACAGGCTCCTGTCAGGTATATATTATTGTAGATATAGACTGTATGGGCTCCTGTCAGGTATATATTATTGTAGATATACACTGTATGGGCTCCTGTCAGGTATATATTATTGTAGATATAGACTGTATGGGCCCCTGTCAGGTATATATTACTGTAGATATAGACTGTATGGGCTCCTGTCAGGTATATATTATTGTAGATATAGACTGTACGGGCTCCTGTCAGGTATATATTACTGTAGATATAGACTGTACGGGCTCCTGTCAGGTATATATTATTGTAGAAATAGACTGGACTCCTATCAGTATATATTACTGTAGATATAGACTGTATGGGCTCCTGTCAGGAATATATTATTGTAGACATAGAATGTACGGGCTCCTGTCAGGTATATATTATTGTAGATATAGACTGTATGGGCTCCTGTCAGGTATATATTACTGTAGATATAGACTGTATGGGGTCCTGTCAGGTATATATTATTGTAGATATAGACTGTACGGGCTCCTGTCAGGTATATATTACTGTAGATACAGACTGTATGGGCTCCTGTCAGGTATATATTACTGTAGATATAGACTGTACGGGCTCCTGTCAGGTATATATTATTGGAGATATAGACTGTACGGGCTCCTGTCAGGTATATATTACTGTAGATACAGACTGTATGGGCTCCTGTCAGGTGTATATTATTGTAGATATAGACTGTACGGGCTCCTGTCAGGTATATATTATTGTAGATACAGACTGTATGGGCCCTGTCAGGTATATATTATTGTAGATACAGACTGTATGGGCTCCTGTCATGTATATATTACTGTAGATATAGACTGTATGGGCTCCTGTCTGGTATATATTACTGTAGATATAGACTGTACGGGCTCCTGTCAGGTATATATTACTGTAGATATAGACTGTACGGGCTCCTGTCAGGTATATATTAC
The DNA here is from genome assembly GCA_033576555.1 of Oophaga sylvatica. Classification (NCBI taxonomy): domain Eukaryota; kingdom Metazoa; phylum Chordata; class Amphibia; order Anura; family Dendrobatidae; genus Oophaga; species Oophaga sylvatica. Next base: position 217,139 of record JARQOD010000115.1, read on the forward strand.
TGTAGATATAGACTGTACGGGCTCCTGTCAGGTATATATTACTGTAGATATAGACTGTACGGGCTCCTGTCAGGTATATATTACTGTAGATATAGACTGTACGGGCTCCTGTCGGGTATATATTACTGTAGATATAGACTGTATAGCTCCTGTCAGGTATATATTATTGTAGATATAGACTGTATGGGCTCCTGTCAGGTATATGTGTAGCCCAGCTACGCAGGCACACATAAAAGTCCAGGAGAGTGCACAGGAAGGTAACAGCAACGCTTGATATTCATTCACTGTCACTCACTCTTTCAGACACACCCATCTGAGATATAAGAGGGAGTGACACGTATCTGAGGTGGTCAGTCAGTCAGCCAACCTAGGAGGAGAGTATAAAAGAAGAAAAAACAGTGCACACCAGGGATGGAAAGAAAACAGTAAGCAGAGATCCAAGAAGGTAAAAAGCCAAAGTGTGTGTGTGGAATAATGCCAATAAACACCAAAGCAATGTGTGAAAAATGTCTAAATTTTATTGAGCAATATTGTACATAATGTATAAGAACAATATAATGTAACAAATATAAAATGGATATATAAAAAAATGCAATAATAAAAAACCAGTAGTTCACTTCTATGAATAAAAAGACTCAAAATTATTAACCAGGAGCATAATGTATTGTGGTGCTCTTCTATATCGCTGTGCATCAAAATATAAAAAAACTTGTGAAATAACCAAATATCATCCACTAAGTGTGCACCAACCACTGAAGGTGTATATAATATAAACTTAGTAACAACAAATTATGAATCATATGTGCAACACACAGATGTAAACCGAGAATGGCAACATCAGATTAATTAACATGTGCGCATAGAAATAAACATAAAATAATAAAATATTAGTGCTGACTGAGAGCTACCTGGGAGCCAAAGAAGCGAAGCAGGAACTGGAATGCCGCGCCCCAACGCGCGTTTCGGAGTAAATACCTTCGTCCCCCTGACGAAGGTATTTACTCCGAAACGCGCGTTGGGGCGCGGCATTCCAGTTCCTGCTTCGCTTCTTTGGCTCCCAGGTAGCTCTCAGTCAGCACTAATATTTTATTATTTTATGTTTATTTCTATGCGCACATGTTAATTAATCTGATGTTGCCATTCTCGGTTTACATCTGTGTGTTGCACATATGATTCATAATTTGTTGTTACTAAGTTTATATTATATACACCTTCAGTGGTTGGTGCACACTTAGTGGATGATATTTGGTTATTTCACAAGTTTTTGTTATATTTTGATGCACAGCGATATAGAAGAGCACCACAATACATTATGCTCCTGGTTAATAATTTTGAGTCTTTTTATTCATAGAAGTGAACTACTGGTTTTTTATTATTGCATTTTTTATATATCCATTTTATATTTGTTACATTATATTGTTCTTATACATTATGTACAATATTGCTCAATAAAATTTAGACATTTTTCACACATTGCTTTGGTGTTTATTGGCATTATTCCACACACACACTTTGGCTTTTTACCTTCTTGGATCTCTGCTTACTGTTTTCTTTCCATCCCTGGTGTGCACTGTTTTTTCTTCTTTTTTCTCATTTCTGGGTGGTTGCCACCTTTTATGTTTCTTGAATTGTGGGTCTTTGTTATATTACATATTATTATTATTTTTTTCTTACCATTCTATGTAAGAGATACAGTGTAGTATATACACCTTTTATGTTCATGTTTATTTCTAATTAGTCCCACATTCTTGTGTTTAATTCTTAGGAGGGAGAGTAGTGGAATCTGGCTCCTGTCTTTGTACGGATCAGCTCAGTGTCAGTCCAAGTGGACTTAGAGGATACTGAGGGCTACTCAGCGAGCCCTAGAGAAAGCTGACCTCGCCATTGAAGGTTACAAGTGCTTATGTTAAAAGCGGGAAGCAGGGCGAAGGGCACAGTGGAGAAGATAGAGAAGTGCAACAGGTATTGGATTACCTGCACTAAATTGCCGGACACCGGGGTCCGAAGCGTTACTATTGTTTCAGGCATAGTAACAAGAAAACCGGAGGCATCTGGACTACAGGTCGCAGAGAGCAGCCCTAAGTGTCAATACGTAACCGGAGTCAGGTGGAACAGGGACTTTGAGCTGGGGCCCAGCAAAAGTAAGGACTTAGTTTCATCACCTAGAAGGCTCCACCACAACATTGGCCGGGCAGTACAGCTATAGAGAAAGCTGGAGTTTCAGAGTTAACTTCGCTTCACGCAAGTTGGACTCACATGTATATGGAAGTAAAGGAGGCCTCTAACCTGCTCAGCTGTTACCGGAATGTGCACTCTCCACCCCGACCAGCTCCCCGGGATCTGCTTGAACCACCATCAGTAAAAGGTATGAAAAGGAACTACCTTGTGTGTGACTGAATTCTTACTACACCCTGCATCATCATCATCATAGACTTCCAGGGACCCGTCTCACCTGTGGGAGACTTACTACCAAGCTGCCCCATAACATCCCCTGTGAAAGTCCTTAGAGCAGCGCTGGTACAACTTACCAGAAACCGCAGGTGGCGTCACGAACTACCTATACCTAATAATCCCCTGTAAATATACCCCCATTGCACGACCGCCAGGGCCACGGACCGAGCCACCGCTACCAGTGACAACTCCCATAGACTTTCATGGGCTCGGTGCCGAGTACCCCATAGCCTTGGTACCCCCAATTGTGGTGCGTGTCGATACAACTTGGCGTCACGAACAGGATACGAAAGCTTGCAATTGTGAGTCCTGTGTGCCTATATTGAACTGTTTGGTGAAAAAAGACTGTTTGCTGTGTTTGGCGCCAAATACCGCCATTTTACCGCCAAGTTGGCGCCCTGAGGCGCTGGTGAAGAAGGTGGGTGTGCACTCGTGGGCGTGTACCCACCCTGAGGCGCGAAAGATATGGCCGCCCTCTCCAAATGCTACTACAAT